>LR737384.1:3587511-3608525 GCA_902655005.2 Marronus borbonicus | reverse complement strand
AGCTAGAATTACAAAGCTTAAGTGAAATAAATTCAAACATTGATTAGCATTTTTATATTTAACGAAATTACAAACATTTCAGCACAGAATTGGTTAGAAATATACGAAAATGATTAATATTTTGCAAGCTCTCCCCTAACTTTCCGTGCAGTAGCAATTGTTTTCGCAATTGATTGTTATAAATCCGTTCGATATATTTGCCGTTCTTCTTGCAATATTTTAATACATCCTTAGACAATTTTTGCCTGCCCTTCATTCTTCTTCCGATCAAGATACTTCTACACGTGTTCTATTATGTTTAAGTCGGGACTTTATGGCGACCATGTCATAACTTCCAGGGTTTTTTTCTTTGGTAAATTCTTCAAGATAGTTTACGAATGTTTTGGGTCGTTATCGTGTTGAAACATAAATTATGTCCAATTAATCGCCCTCCAAAACGGTTAGCATGCGCTCCGAGAATATCACGACAACGTTCTCTAGTTAATTTTCCTTTAATTATTATTAAATCCTCCGGTCTATTTGCCGAAATACAACCCCTCACTGGCACAGACCCACTACCAAATGTTATGATCGGCTGTAAATATTTGAAACTGTTGTTTTGAGATCAATCGTTAGTTATTTTGAAGATTTTCGAGGATTTTTCAGCAGATACTGGTGTGTTCGAATATTTTTCATCAGTTCTCCATTTCAACAAAATGATTTTTTACAAACTTCGGAAGTAAGAGGTTTTCCACTTTTATGTTGGGCTTCAATACGAGTTGCTGCGACGAAATGACATTTTGCAAGTGTGGATTCTATTAAGACTCCTCAGATGACCCCTCTGTGTGTTCTGATGATGATATAGTTTCCTTTCCCCTTTGAATGATTCTCCACATTGAGCACAAAGAAGCGTTTAAAGCCTTTATCGCATTGCTAGAATGTGTAACTTGATGTATTGTACAATCCCTTATCTGCGTAAAGCATTTCCCACAAATTTTGCATGCTTTTGGAATGTAAATTTATGTATGCATGTATTTTGAGAAGGTTGTATTTTCAAATATCTTTTGTGAGTATTCTGAATTTTAGGAATCTATCCACTTCTTTGTTTGTCTTCAACTATACCCGTTTCGTAACATTTTTTAATTAACTTCCTAATTGATGTTTTCGAAAATGTTGTTTTTCAACCTATTTGTCGCTGCCTATCCTTCGTTATATAACGTTATTATTTTGTGACGTTCTCCACTGGATATTCTTCCCATTTTAGAGGTGTACATACAACGCAAATACGAATACGAAATAGCACCAACGATAATAATAATAATTATTATAGTAATATTGTTTATTGTTAACTAGACAAAGAGGCATAAAGGGTTTCTTTACCTTGCAAGGATTACGCTATTACATTTAAATTTTAATTTTAATTGTTGTTAGGGTACTTACTGGATGCTCATTTTATTATAAATTTCCTCGAAAAATGAAGACTTGATAAGTGGATTAATATTATTATTTTATATTACAATTTTCGTGATTGGTCTAGAATATATTCACAATATTGTACGTACATATTTTACTTGACCTATAAAAATCGCATTTGTGTTGATTGAATTTTTCACTTAAACGTTCGACCTACTAAAAGACGTGTGGAAGATTTTGACTTATCCGATTATTTTCAATTAGAAATATCTTACTTTTCCTAAATAGTCCTAAAAGTTATTCGAATGTTTCTCTAATTTGTACAGGTTTTCGTAGCCGGTTCTTTAAAACAGTAAATGAGATGAGCTTTCTCACCTGTAACTGTTTAATTTGAAAATATGTGCCAAGTAACCAAAAATATGGTTAAACTATTTTAAATACCATCTCCACATGGTTAACATTTACTTGGTAGTAGAAATAAAATAGGATCAGGTGGCTTACCCACCATGCAGAGGTAAAATAGAATGTCCCAGATTGAAAAGTGGCGCACACCTATCATAGCCATTTATGAATTATTGTAAATGTAAAAAGTCAAGATAACATTACATATTATATCAGCGGTTGGATTTGATTATATTTAGTTTACTTACCAGTAGACTGTATGTATTGTTGCATATAATACAGTTCCAAGATAAAACCGCCTACAAAAACCATTTGTAACGTAACAAAAACTGCGATTTTCAATGAACCGCATAAATTTGCCAAGTAACAGGCTAATAGAAACCAAGTCAACGTTGAAATACAATGGAATTTAAAATTATTTTGTGCAGTCCAAAAGAACACTACAGCGGTAATATATCCAAGTAAGAGAATCATAACCTGAAAATAAATTGTTAAGAAATAGAAGAAGTTATAAAATGCTATACTAACCACTGCTGTACTTGCATGATCAATTATGAATGAGATAAAATAACTGCTCCAATGAGTAAAGGTAATAACAAGACTTATAAGAAATTTTGGTGTATAATAATAAATTAAATGGAGAACGGGAATTATTACCAGTACCGATGTAATAATCTTAAGATGGTTTAATAACTTGTTGCCCAATAATTCCGATATATTATCAACGAGATTGACTGGAACCAATATTAATCCAAAGACTACGGGGGTATTTGACTCTTCCAGGGAATGAAACCAAGATTTAAAACGTTGTGCTAATTTATACTTTAACGGATGTAATACAGATCCAACAAGCAAAGCCCACATTAAAGGCTTTATAAATGGTTCCAAGATTAAATATAAAGCACATCCTGCTGCACAACCAAGGAATAATAAAAACAAAGCTAATGCATTGTAAACTGCTTGTTTCACTGGTTTATCATGACCTTGAGGTAGAGAACCAAATATATTAATTATATTTTCCAAAGGTGAACGGTAATCCATTGGTCATGTAATTCTAATTTCCGCGATCTACTACAAGACAAGAAGCACTACATTTCTAAAAATAAGAATGATTGTGATTGTTTATGACTAGAATTGTCAACTGTGATAACCTCTTTCAAATATGGTTCGTTATGAAATTAGCTACGTATAATCATAATATTATATAAATACGAAATTCCCTTCCACATCAGCCCCTGGCAATCATGCAACCAAATTTCCTGACCTTGCGCTTATGCCGCCATTGTGTAAATAGGGTTATCAAATTAATGTTTACATATGCGATTTTGTTAGTTTTATCTATTAAAAGTATTAGGTTTGTTTCAATTTAAGTTCTCAGAGCAAGATTAGCCTTGTAATTCATAATTTAAAATTGAAATGCTGCTCTAAAATATAATGATACAAGAGATGAATAATTTAATTAAATATAATATTAAAATACATTATTGTATGAATAGGTACTTCATATTTTTGTATTCTGCAGGATGTAGGATTTTACATATTCTTTTGTGGTGATATCTCATTTTTTAAGTTATTAAAAATATCTTTTTCACTAATAGGGTACATTATGAACGATTCTAATCACTGTGGGCAACACAAAATGGCCGCGATTAGTTTCTTAATTAATAGATTAGATAAATTCCCTTTAAGTAGAAGTAGGTATAACAAAGAACTTCATAAAAAACGTAGCTATTTACAACGGTTACTCTTCTATGGATGTCCATCGCATAGACACCAGATTTAAGGAACATATCAAGTGTTATCATTGCGGCAGATTGGACTCGTCAAGTGTAGCTCAACATATAAACGAAACCGGGCATAATATGAAATTAGAAAACTTGAAATTGATTAAGAATGTAACTTCGCCGCGGGAATTAGACGCGTACAAGACGGTTTACATAAAAAGCAACAAAAATCTGATGAACAGTGAGAATGGACCGTTGTCGTACTTACCTATTGGGGTAAAGCTTGCACATGTTTTATGTCTTGGGTTACAACAAAAGAGACCCTTCCGTCTATCTGTCCGTATTTTTCGCATATCGTAGTTTCAAGGCATGTAGGCAGCAGAATTCGATACTTGTAAATAATATTTTTTCTCGAAAGTAGCGATAGAACACGCATGTTAGTTTTAGAAGTTTTCTCACATCGGTTGATGATGAGGACCATTCGTATCCTCGAAACGGCCGTCCCGGATTGATTAATTAAACTTGTGCGGTGCGGAGGTTGCCGATACTTATGTGTTGTTTACAATTGCTACACGTACAGATAATGCAATTATTACTGATCAAGCTGCATATGCTCTCCATAATTTGATATTCAGCTTTTAAATCTATGACAAATAATACATTTTTTGTTTGAAGGAATATTTTTTACTTTTCGGAATCTTCTGAAGAATCGAACATCCTAATTCTTTTCGGTTTTGTATTTGTTGTATATTCGAGTATCTCCCTATACGAGGTGGTATTATAAATTACAATATCAAACAGAATACTATTTGGTTGGACGAACTTCTCTGTGTCTTAAAATAATCGTATAAATAAAACTAGGAATTTAAGATTATAATTACACAATCTGTGTATACTACACTAAAAAAGAATATTATAGGCACAATTAAAAGTTCATCTAGGAAATATTTAATAAAATTAAATTAGATAATACCCAAAAATATAGTTTGTCAATCCCATTTATAAAATGGCGATTTCACGGATGTGCTGTGAAAGTAATCTTCGGAAGTTTCGTAGTGATTCATTATTTAACCTGTGGCGATATTGAGTAGTGATTTGTGGATTGGATTGTGATTAGTAATGTGAGTGTGCTAATATGCTTTAAATGCCGTATTGTAAGTGCTACAGATCACTTAAAAACGTAGTAAATGTTAAGCATTTTGCAGGAAACCACTCGCAAACCACAAAAATTATTAAGTCTATGATACCTGGTTGAATCTGCAGCCTTGAATCAAATGCAACACTAAGCGGATTATGTGATTGTTTTTGTTTCCGTTTATCTGAAGTTCTAAATGTTACCTAATTCTTGTGTGGTATTTGCGTACACGTGGTATAGCGTGTTCTATGTGAAAAATAAATAAATATGGTTTCATGGAAATAAAAGCATCGGGAAAGTAACAATATCGCTAGAAGAAATAGCGCCCCCTGTTGAATCAAGTACAATACTAATCGTGTAATGAAGGTCGCTTTTCTTAGGTATAAATCTTTGATATGTAAAGAAATAAAATATAAAAAGTTTACATTAATTGGTTGTTTCTCATTCTGTTATATTGTGCTGCCTTTTACAAATTTAGTAGGCAATTAATAATTTATATGGTAGAAATAGGTTCCCTTAAAAATACTACAAGAAGTGTGGATAATTTAGAAATGCTTTAAATCCCATATTTGTCCAGCATCTAAGTAATTTATAGAAGTTTCAATAATTTATAGCATAAATTTAAATGTTGAAGCCAGTTGAAGCATTTAACATCACTATTAGTTGTGATGATATCAACGATGTGAAGTTAGCATCAGTTAGCCAGCCATGCAGTTTCTGTCAAATTTTGAAAGATTGTCAAAGTTTGTTTTTAAACTTTATTAGATTATGGTATTTGGATAATCTTTCCAAGAATATGTGAACAAAACCAAGAAATAGTTCTAAAGCCAAGTATAATATTTTCACATATATGTAACAATGTAGCAGGCATCTAACGTTTTCACCTATCAAATTATGCCTCATAAAAATTTGGGCTGGAATTTGATAATAACTTTGATTTAGAGGCTTGTGTGTAATCAAAGCGAGTTATATCTTCCAGCATAATGGTATCGCATGCTAATAAATGGATTAGAATCTATGACATTCCAGAAACTAGTCAACATAAAAAAGGATTTACCATATATAAAATCATATCAATGGTACGATTTGATCTTTCATTTCTTGATCCTCTTTTCATCAGTTTTTTTTTTTTTAGTTATATCCAGAAAGTTGTCCAGATGCAGTCACTAAGATAACAGTATGGAAAAGATATAATGAATTTAAGAAGTTGTATAGAGAATTAAAATCAAAACATCGTACTTTACATCTTGCACATAAATTTCCAACACTGCCCAATCATCCATTTTTTAAAAGGTATTCAAACAAAATGGTTAAAATATGGATTCTTTTTTATTTGTGAATATTTTAATAACAACATTTGCTTATTAGGTTTAATGCAGATGTAATATTGGAGAGAAGGGTAGCCATATTAACTTTTCTGGAGTATATAGCACAGGAACCGGAGTTATTTACTTGTGATGTTTTCGTTAAATTCTTTGAGGTAGTAAATACCTTAATGTGGTATTCCTGTTAAATATATTTATGTTTTAGTCTAGCCATATGCCTAGTAATTTATTAAGTGGAAGCATTAATTCAATTAGAGCTGATTTACATCTACCATGCGAACCAGAGTATTTTTCATATTCTTCTATTAGTTCAGAAGATGAACATACTTTAAGTGATACCGACTCAATTTCTACACTAAGTAGCGTAAATGCTTCTACTCAGGTAATTGTACCATTTAAAAAGAGTATATTCTTATTACTCCCTTGGCTGTCGATATTGTCAGTTGCTTATAGATTTCATCTGAGATTTACTTTTAATTTGCATTGGTTTCTTCTCTCAGGTTGCATAGTGTATAGATTTCAAGATAATACTGCCGTTCATATTGCAGAACTGCAAGTTAAGATTGTTTCTTGCATAATAAACAATCCACCTGGAATGTTATCAGACGTATAGAGATTGGAGTTTTGTGCGCTTGAATGTTGAAAATTTATTAATATGTTAAATTTGCCCCATTTTTCTTATAAACAATTCAATTTTTAAGTTAACATTTAAAAATTCTTTGGATTTAGCAAAGGTTTCAAAAATTCAAAAATCCAAAAATTTGCATTAGAGATGTACCTCATTTTTTACTGTAATCTGCTTTTCGAACCACAATACTTTAATTTTTATTAAAAATCTCTATTACATCTTGAGTATTCATTGCTTTAGTTTTAGCTTAGGTTTTTATAATATATAAGGTTATATATAGATTCAGAGCCTTTTCCAAAGTTTTGCGTAAGAATCTGGAAAACTGACGTAGTTAGAGAGGCGAATAAATAGGAAAAGATTTGCAGTTTTATGAGACCAATTTATGCTACTTCTTTTTCAAAAAACTATGATAGCTAACTAGATATTGTTTCCTAATGGTCATGACTAACTGGAACATGTCCAAAGTTGACTGATATTTTAGAAAAATTCATAAAGTACATTTTCTTTCTTGATTACTCTTTTTCTCATTTTCGTAAATATCTTGAAAGGTATCCATTTTAGAAATCATATTAAGAAAGATAAAAATAGGTACTTGTATTTAAAAAAATTTAAGTTTGGACACTATTTGAAGGTTTAATCGTAACACGCTGTACAATGTTTTCGAAAATTTTGCTTTGTTTTTAATCCTAGCCTATATCGTTAGCAGTTCTAAAAAATTTCAATTTCCTAAGTTAAATACTTTATTATACATTATAAAGGTTCACATGCATTCGCCTATTTGTCAGAAATTTTAAAGAAATGCAAATGCTTAAAATATGGTTAAAAATAACAACATAGTTGTTTTATCAAACGAATCATAAACAAGGAATTTCAAAATATATAATATTTATGGTCAAATCAACAATTTTGCTATGTTTTCGAAATAACTACTATTTTTTTGAGCAAGTAGTTCCAAGTAGCAAGTTGTCCCCTCGTCCAAAACTGTAAATTTTCCCCCATTTGATCATCTCTCTAGCTTCATTACCTTCCGTGACTGCTACTACTAACGGAAGAAGTATATTATATTACTATATATTATAATGGAAGGAAGTATGTATGTATGAATGTATTGTGAATATTGTGTATTCGTTGTTTGTTCAACCTTTTTTTTTCTAATTTAAGGTAGTGGATCTACTAGCGGATCCATTAAGAAAGAGTACAACTTCATTGACAAAATTATCTAAGAAAGTTAGCATCGATTCTTTAGCGCCAGTATCTGAAGATGTTGATTCGACATCAATACAGCCCGAAACTCCAAGTTTAAGTAATGCCGATTTTTCTAATGAATATATAGTTGATGCTGCTATGTACATAACCGAAGCAACTGAAATGGAGTTGGCAAAAGATTACGAGAAAGCATTTTCTGCATACAAACGGGGAATAGATATACTACTTAGTAATGTTAGATGTAAGTATTTCACTCACTTGTCTATGTGCACATTTTTCTTTTTTTTTTAAGACGATACAGATTTTGACCGACGAGAAAAGGTTCGATTTAAAGTGGATCGGTACTTGTTAAGAGCAGAGAAGATTTACAACGTGTACTTATCGCCGGAAATCAGACAGATCAATGAAATAGTAGTATAATTAATTCTTTCTACAACAAAACCACCAATATAATTGTACTTTTGTAGACAAAATCTGAATCTGAAAGTACTGTGCAGAAGTCACTAGCTGAACTATACAAATATAAAGCGATAAAAATAATTGAATCCGGAATGCTTGTTATTCATTCGGAGACGCAGGAGTTATTTTTTGTCAAGGTAACATTCTGCGTATTATAATTCTGTGTTTTCAATGAATTACGTTTATCCGATTTTAGGTGATTCATAAAACTAGCAAGTACTCAAGTGATTACCTAATTTTACCAGATAATGTGCCTTACATGATAAAATTAAACAACTACTATGATTGTGAAAATGCAGTGTTTCTAATTCTACAGTACTGCTGGTATGCATGTTTTGATAGGAACATTTCTGTGTCGCTAAAACGAGGCTAGTCTGAAGAGTTTCCAGCTTAATACCGTTCAAATAGTAGTTGTCATATTGTTATGCAAAATAGGCGTTTACGAATGTGATGGTCTCCTTATTTGATGAAAAAAGCATTGGCTGTATCGCCCTTTTTGAAAACCGGATAGACGTTACTCTAACGAAATGCACCGTAAAACTCGACTTATTTCGCTTGAACTGCTTCTCAACAGGGCTTTGGAAATGTTCGTTCGAATGCGTTTTGGCCCAACGCGTGGTTAGCGTTTTCACGCCAAATTACGTCAATATGACAGATTCATTCTTTCCAGATGCCCACAGCTTCTATCTCTCTAACCTTAATTCGTCGATCCTCTAACAGCGTTTGGCAAATTTCTCTGATGCGGTTGCAGTTTTTGGTCGTCCGGAATGTTCACCCTCAACCACGCTGGTACGACCACGTTTAAATTCAGCTGCCCAAAATTTAATTATGACAAATGATGGTGCAGAATTCCCGTAGACATCGTCCATCTCGGCTTTAATTTGACTTTTCCACCTTCGATCCATAAACAATACTAAGCGTCATATATGGCTGAAATTTTCAGAAATATCTTTCAACTTATGCGGAATTGTTACCGGAATATTTTTGATGAGCAACATCATCTTGATGTTGTGGCTTGAAACTTTTCAGACTATCCTCCTACTCTTTTGGAAAATAACGTAGAAAGTAGAGCTAAATGTTTTAAATTGCAATGCAGCTGATGCAATAGCTGTTATAACAAAAATCCGTGATTAGTCGTCTTCAAGTACATGCACCTTTTTTAAGTAGAAAAATTAGATTCCCATTGATTAGATGAATAAGAAAGAACATAACAGAGTCAAAGGCAATCTGATTTGATTTTCAATGTGACCTAAATAATAATTGATTTAACACAAACGAACGACTATGGTAGCAATGACGTGTTTCCGCACGGCTTAACCAGGTTTGGTGATTAATTATCAGCGATTTCTAATCTAAATTGATTAGCAGTAGTGGCTGGTGATGACGTAAATGGAAGTTCAATTGCAAAGCTTCGATTCTCGTGTATTTCCGTTGCATATCCTGTACAGTGTAGTATGCAAAGGAAGTACACGAGGGAATCGAACCTTTGTCCCGTTTACGTCACCACCAGCCGCGCTACAGCCGGTTAGAACGGCTATTTAGTACCGCGTATGTTTCGACCAGTCACGGATTGCTTTGAGGTGTTGTCGAAACAAATCCAAACAGTTGAATAAGTTCTTTAATTTTGAATTAGTTGTTTAGTTTACTTTCTCCTAACATATTTCATATATGTATTTACAGCGGCAGTAAATTATTAAATTACATACAACAAATGTATTCCGCTAATGGTAATTCTTTCGATATAAACGGGGAATATATGGAGTCTGATAACGACTCTGAAGGAAGTTATAGCGATTTGATAAACGAATATGCTGCAAGTAAGTTACAAACATCCAAAACTAACATTACCGGGAATAACTTTGATAAAAATATTACGAAGATTAGTGCAGATTTTGGCAAAACTAGTATAGAAAAAGATACTTCTAACAATTTGGAAATTGATGGTATGCTTATGAAGTCACAACAGCTTTTGAGCACTATTGAGGAAGCGTTGACCAAGGTGCCGGAATCTGCGTCGCTGCCATTACAAATAGTCGACTCTGAAATTGTAAAAGCAGATGACGTATTTGAAAGAAAGCTAAGTGATCGGTCAGTGCACGACGATTTTGAGTTTAAACCGGTAACTGTGAACAGTAAAGATGTTACCAAATGGGCAGCTCAGTTACTCCTGGCGCTAGAGAAATTACATGTGTTGGGAGTTGTATGCTGGTAACACGAGGATACCATTACAAGTTGACATCGTACTGATAATTTTTTTTTAGTGACCTCAATATGAATAATCTTTTGATCGACGAAGCTGGTGATTTAGTGCTGACATATATGTGTTCTATAGCAGATGAGAAAATATTCAAAACCAATACTGATTTCAGCCTAGCACCTGAATTATTTAGTTTTGATAAAATTAGTAGCGCCGTTGACTGGTGGAGTTATGGAGCTATTTTGTATGAACTTCTTATAGGCGTGGTACGTTAATGAAAATAGGGCCTAACATTTCTTTCAACTAGTAATGTAATAAGTAAAGTATTTTAACTACCTCAAAAACTTTCACCCTATCTGATCTGATACACGTTCTTACATCTAAAGATCGAATTAGATTTATAAGCTAACTCGAAAAACCATTCGAGTTACATTCGAGTAATTGGAGTTGACAATCCGAAAGATCACGTCTGTCAACAGTCGTGTATTCACACCATCCTTTAGAATCTCCTTTGCCGTTTTCGAGTACATAGATGGTAGACAGTTAGCATATCCCAAAACGATCGAAGAGCCTATAGAAGATGGCGTTGAAATCGTCGAAGATGGGAGACCTTAGTTATTTGCGTAACTGTACAAAAGCAGTATCATATGAAAATATCCATTCGCACATTCGAGTTACTCGAGTTAATGAAGTATTGGATTTATAACATCACTAGCTTCAGCCATGGGGTATCGATATTATTTTCCAGAAGCTCTTTTATCGTTTTGGAGTGCGCAGGTAATAAACAATTTATATATCCTAAAAAGGATTGTAAGTGATAGGCAGAGTAATTCAGTTGCTCAATTATATTAGTAACGCCATCTTCATGTTGAGGCTTCACATTTTTCAGACTATCCTTTTATGTTAAATCTTAATTTTATCGTAATTTGGGGAAAATGGAATTTGTCAAACTATTTAGTTTAGTTAGTAGACTCAGTTTATACAATAATGATAGCGAGGACTGTGGCGTAGTATGGTAAACAACACATACCACAACCGAATGATGTGTCTCACATCATTCGGTCACCGGTTGATGATGAGGACCATTCGTGTCCTCGAAACGGCCGTCCCGGATTAATTATTATATAATTAATTAAACTTGTGTGGTGCGGAGGTTGCCGATACTTATGTGTTGTTTACCAGTTTATACAGTTACTGAAAAGGTGAGATGCTTGCACATAAAACGGTATTGGGAATATCAAATATCCATCCATACAATGGGTTAATTAAAAATACCTCGTATACTGTTATAAATAGTATTGTGGTATCTAGTAATGATACTAGTAATTATGTTACATATCCACATTAGAGTTTTTAAAATTGAATTGGTTTTTACGTTTCAGCCTTTGAAGTCTGTACATCCAGAAGGTATAACTAGCTACTCTGTACTAAGGGTGCCGAAATATGTATCTCCAGAAGGAAGATCTCTACTTAAGCAGGTATAAGTATACATTGTTATTATTCGAAGTCAACAATAAAAGAAAACTGCTTTACAGCTACTGGCGTATGATGCCTCCGAACGATTAGGATGTGGTGCTAGGGGCACAGAAGACATTAAAACACATCCATTTTTCAATTCCGTTAGCTGGGAACAGTTAGTTAATAAGTATATAGTATAGTGGGTAGTTCGAAATTTCACGTATACTATGCAGTATTGAAAGAAACAATTAACATAAAGTTTAGAAGTTTTGTTTATTGTACTTTTAAGTAACAACATTATGTACCTACCTATTAAATACGGTGTTTATTAGTAAAATAAGTTGTTAGTCATATAATGTTATATATGATAATGTATAGTATGTTTCGACTGATGTTGTCATTACAATCCACGATTTAGTTCATTATTGTGATATTTATCGAGTTGTTAATTAAAATTTTATATAACTTTGTTTTTGTTAATGAAATTTGATTTTTTTAGATTTTTTTTTCTAATTGTAATACAGAGCTATTAATATTATATTTGATACTCTTTTTGTAAACTCTTATGTTGAAATAAATGTTTAAATAAAAATCGATTATTAATCAAAACAAACGAATGAAACTTAAAACTCTTATAATTGTGCAAAAACTGTCAGGTTATGATTACCACGTTTTCTTTTAAATTTTGCAACTTAGCGTTTCGAAAAACACCGGATTACATCTACTAGCACTGGTAGAACCAACGTTGTAACCGATTAGCCGTTAGCCTCCATTTTCACCGATGGTAGGGAAAAACTTGGTATAGCGTTTAAGATATGGCAAGGTCAAATTCGACCCTGTCCGCACGGCATTTATAATAGCGTGTTCCATTGGAGGGAGTGTACCAGAGCGCATTCGGAGCTTGCAATTCTAGCTTGAAAATTCTGGATCGTGCCAGTGGAACGAATAACTGCGCGGAGCAATCTTACACGTCGTTTCATTGAGATTGGTTAAGTACATCGGTTACAATTGCTTTTGTTGTATTTGTAAACATCATATCTGTAAGTTGTCCATATTGCTCTAAACCGACACTTGCTCCTCTGACTAGAATTTTTATCGCTCTAAAAATCGCTTTTATGTCTAGAGTGCAATTTTGACTGCTGGTTGATAGTAAAGTCAAAACTTTACCAATGGAACACAAATTATTGCTTTGAGTTTTTCAACGGAATATGCAACGTGACGCAACTCCTACTTCGAATGTTATAGAATTGCGCTACTATATATAACTCTATTCTAAATAATTATTATTACTTCACTAAAATATTTGCTTACACGTCGGTTGAAAGAAAAAGGACACTTCCTCAATTTTAGAATTTTGTAGAAAAAATATCCAAAGCATTTATTTTTTTGTTTGTGGTGACGGCCCGACGGAATGTATAGGTTTTTTAAAGCTTGCCATAACCTCAGGAGGCTTTATGTGTAAATTGTGCGCTTCACACCCTCGCTGTAGAGTGTGAAGCGCAGTTAATTGTTCCCCAACCAGTGTTGGGTAAGATAGGGAAAATGATTAAATGTTCAATGCGACTAGACATATTCGTATTTTGTCGACTCTCGAGGAAACCGGTAGGTAACACGAACCCCTTCTTATGAGACAAATAAACGAGCATATCTAGTCGCTGCAAAAATTTAGTCGCTTCGCCTACCTTGCTCATCACTGCCCCCAAACGCGAATGGAGAAATGCTACTAACTGGAACACGATTGTGTATTTATATATATCTATGAAGCCCGGTAACGTTGCCAAACCTCCAGTCTGTATTGTTTTTACCTTTTAGCTACGATCTATCTTCTTTGGAATGAAATGTGCTCTAAGTGTGATTTACTAGCACTGCACTTGAGCACTGAGAGATCAGAAAGAAATACGTATTAGCTTTGCCTCTATATGGGATGCAAGATGAAGATTTACTATTGTAGCTTATTACTTAAAAAAAGGAAAACTGGAAGTACTTTAAATGTTGAAAAACAGAGAAATCGGAGTACCTTAAAAATTTTAATTCGAAATCATTTGAAGAAAGGACATTGAACATGTACCTAATAGTTAAAACAAAGCCAGTTTTGGTAGCTGTAACTTCGGAAACCGACATTTCCCGCTGTTGCTACAGAAATTTGAGATTTAATTTTCCTGACTTTCCCTGATCACTGTCCTAACTTAAGTACTGGTTAAAAAAACAAATGTTTTCCATTACCGTCCTTACGCCAGTCTTTTATTTAAAAATTAGTACCAATTTGATGCTGACTGAGAAAATCTACTTTAAGTAGCTTAAGGTAAGCTTTATCAATTGGTATCATACAGAACTATAGACTAAGAAATAATTTTGTTAATTAACTTTGGAAAGATTGCACTAACCAAATAGCAGCATTAACCAGTGTGGTTACTGGAGTTTAACATGCAAATGAAAAATATAAAAATTTAGGTAACGGACAGAATCAGTAAAATTTTGAAAAAACAAATCATCCAAACGATCTTCAAGCCCCCCTCAAAGGTTTCAGAAATTCTTCCATCGTCCAAAGACAAATTTCCCCCCTTAGTGAGTAAAGGTGTTTATAAAATCCCTTGTGCGTGTGGTTTGATGTATATCGGCGAAACGGGACGCTTTGTCAAAACTCGTCTAACAGAGCACGAACGTTTCGTTAGAGCGCGCCTTCCAACGAATTCGGCTATCGCTGAACATCATCTAGATGGCCACCAGATATTTTTCAGTGAAACTTTTGTAATTCTTTTCACTATTACACCCGACCAACCGTGACCGTCACATCCAACGAATTAGCGACAGGTCCCACCCACCGCCGGCATAAAAGCGTGCTGCTCCTCGCGTTCTTGGCAGTTGGTTTTCGGCTCTGGCATGGTTCACATGTTGAGTTACCGTGGTCAACTGCTTCCCGCTCAGTTAGTTTCGCCTCTGGCGTGGTTCACGTTCAGTTACCGTGCTAACTGTTGCCATCACTCTCCTGAAGAAGCCCCATACGATTGTGGGCGAAACGTCGAGTTTTACTTTAACCAACGACATAACACGGTTCAAACCCGGAACACGTTTAGTTTCAACCGACTCTGGCCGTGGAAGCCTACGTTTTTGTAAAAATTTAGGATTACAATAAGTTAATTAAATGAATTACAGTGATTTTGAAATAATTGCACACTCAAGTTCATGACATCTTACATGATTGTTTGAGCGTAAGCAAGGTTTCACAGGTGCCAAGACTGTTGGGACCTGAACAGAAACTCAATAGATCTGACACTTGTCGTCAACTTCAAGAGCTGTTAGCCCGTCACAGCGATGAATTCTGGGAACGGATAATAACCACTGACGAAACGTGGATCCCTTATTTCAATCCTGAGGCCGACAGTCAATCCAAAGAATGGCGCAAGCCGAAAGAAGGACCTCCACTTACTAGATTCCGGGATTACTTTTATGGGTTATCTGCCGAAAGGTACTACAATTAACGCAGAATATTATTTGAATTTATTATCCGGACCACTGCGGCAGGCACTTGTCAGAAAACGGCCTCGAAAGTTGCATAAGTGTCGGTTATTGCAACAGTGTAATGCATGACTCCATACCACAAGAAAGACTGGATGTTTTGAAGGATTTACGATGGGAATTGCTTCGGCATCCGCCTTACTCACCAGATCTCGCACCCAGTAAATTTCGTCTGTTCTCAGTTTTGAAAAATTCTTTACGGGGTGTTCGATGTGAGTGTTTAACTGATGTAATAAGTAGGTGGACTGCGCAGACACCGAAAAAGTCCTTTGAGGACGGTTTAAAAAGTTAGTTTATCGTTGGGATAAATGTATTCAGACAAATGGAGATTATGTAGTGTAAAAACATTGTAATATTGATGAAAGTTGACAAAATTAAAAAAAATAGCTAAATTCTCAGAACTTTGGAAACATCCCTCGTATAAAATGGTTATTTTATATATAAGCTTCGCTATGCCTCAACAAGTTCTTTAGAGACTCATTATAACTAGAACAGATCAATAACGATAGTAGAATAGGAATTTTTGGAGGGACTTTATTGCATTGATCCTTTTAAATCAATTGAAAGTAATTAGGTTTGAAAAAACAACTCGTTCATACAGTGAAGGCCCAAAGTATCGTTTCCTAATACTACCTTTTGAATGACAAAAGTTACCAGTTTTTGGACTTCCTGTACAGTTGGATCGAACATTTTTTATATGCCCTTTATTAAAATGGACTTTATTAATTCAATATATAGGTATATAATTTTTATTACCTATTTATAAAAGTTGAGGTGAAATTAGCTTTTTGCTAGCATTGCACTGACTTTAAGAAAAAACAACCGCAGTTCTACGTTCTAAGTAAATATCTATTTATTTAAAGTGTGCAAGAGCAAGATACTACTGCCTTGGTCTCATTTATCTTTATTAAGTCCTATATTAAACTACAATAAGGGAAATACATATGTGCTTTGAGAAAGTTTCGTCGGCGTTAGGCAATAAGAAACGTGATTCCTGTTCTGAAATAATGGAGTTCCTAGGGAGACACGGCCGGATATTTTCAATAACGTAACCAACTGAATGAAATGGATGTAATAAAGTATAGTTGGTGTATCGCGTATAGAAGAAAAGAATCAAATTAAGGGCAACCTTATTTGACGATTCTTTTTCTATACGCATATAAACCTAGATAAAAAATAAATTTGTTTTTAGAGCTTATCATTGTTCCCTGTAGTAACTTCTTTTTTAATATTTTTGGATCACATTAATTATTATTAATTAATACGTAATTTTTTTTTTTTTTTAAATTATTTAAGCGAAATTCATATAGAGGTCGTGATAAAAAAACGGATCAGCTCGTCGATTTTATTTTTTTTAACAATAAACTATATTTTTACATTTTCAGGTTTACCTGCATTTATTGTTGTCCAAAATATTTTTAATTTTGAATATATCAAACTAGTTAACATCAAATTAACATGAATGATTTAGTAATCAAATTTGAATTTTGTTGTGAGTAGCGTCACATCCAAAATGCGCCTCACGCATGGAAATTCTGATTATGTGGGGTTGCGAAGATAAAAGTAGAAGTCATAGAGAAGTCTGTAATATGTTCATTGATAAATATTAAAATTGTCCGCCTTTTACTCAACCAACAGCATATTATTATCAGTAGGATACCTACGATATAGTGCCCAAATTGGACGTGATAACGATATTCCTAGAATCACCGTAACAAAATTGAAAGAAACATGGCATCCCTATAAGGTACAACTTGCTCAAGAGTTATTGGGAAATGATCCCGACGGGCGAGATCAATTTTGTAAAATAACTATTGAGATAACAGATAATAACAACAAATTTCTTCAAAGAATTTTTTTCTGATGAAGCTACTTGTTCTAGAAGAATAGGCAAAGCTACGGGTACTGGTCGGAGGAAGATCTTTACTGGCTGGAAGAAAATCATATGTGGTATAATAAAATGGTTAATGTCTAAACGGGGATTGTTGAAAATAAGGATCATGTTTTTACGAAAACATCACTTGAGAAAAATATTTAAATTTCCTTATAATGGTCCAAGTGATAACGATCCTAATTTACAAAGTTCAACTTTATGATTTCAACAGGATGGTGCTTTTGCACATTATTACTTAAGTAAAAATTTGCCACGGCAATGGACAGATAAGTGAGGGACAATATGGTGGTTACTTAGACTGCCTGGTCTCAATGCCCTAGACGAGAAATTTCTACGACAGTTGTACAAAATGTACAAAGGGAATTTTTAAACTGGTTGATCTACTGTAGAACAGTTGGCGGAGCACATATTCAACATTTTATAAATTGGTTCATCATTACTTTATGTGCCTATTTTACTTTAAAAATATCAGATATGTGCAAAAATATGGCAGATTTCATTAAAAAACTTGAAGTTCATATATTACATATATACACTTTTCCGATTAATTTTGTATAATAGAAGATATCAGAAAATGCATAGAAACAGTAACAAAAAGAAAATAATGCTAAAATAACTTCCTCGTGGTATTGATGAAATTATTCATGACAAACGCAACACAAGAAGAGAAAAAATACACTACCCACGGGCATGTTTCTACCTACCCGGCGTCATCAGCATGGTTCCGAGAGTATTTTAATTCTACCCTGTGTCACTGTTGCCTCACAGTTAACGCCAGCAGTTAAGGAGTTCATGAACTGCTCGAGGGTTGGCTTGGGGAACAGTACCCGGTTTATGTCACTACTTTCTAAACGGCACGTACACGTTTCTTGGCTTAGGGTGTCAAGAAATGTCTAGCTTGTCATATTGATATGTTTGAAATACTTTAACTGTAAGGCAACAGCAAATCACGGTAGAGTTAAAATACTCTCGGAACCACACTGATAGCGCAGGGTAGGCCGCACGATGTCCGTGAGTAGTGTATTTTTTCTCTCCTTGTGTTGCGTTTGCCGTGAATGATTCCATCAATACCATGAGGAAGCTATTTTAGCATTAATCATGTATAATTTTTTCTTTAATTCAAGGAAGTAAAAATGGCGGCTTCCAGCGATTCTTGATCAAGTAGTTGGTATTCCGTACAAAAAGTTGGGCCGCTTTTTTATCGCAATCTTGTTTTTTCGATCGTTGAATTGGTGCTTTTCCATTGTTTAAACTTCGACACTTTCCTTCTTCTATTTTTGACGCAAAGTAATATACCTATTTATTTTTTCTATCGTCCCTCGATAAATATAAAAATCCTGTATCTCATTAATTTTGTTAATAAATTAGTACTTTCATTAATAGTAGCAATTTGACTAATACTATCGCCCATTAAAATAGGGCGGTGTCATTACTACCCATTCTGTATACTGCGTAGTTACGTTGAATGCCTGTATCTCCTACCCTTATCTCCTCATTACAATTTCATGAGAACAGCTAATTCTTAATCCTCACTGCTTCGTAATGTCTAGTCTACGCTGCCGCATGGAAATGGAATTTATAAAGCGTTCATGTATAATTGAAATTAAGCTTAAGGTCATATCAGAGCATCTTTTCTACGCGTCTTTTTATCATTGTTTACCGTTCCTTGGCTTATCTCTCAGAAACTTATTAATAAGCAAGTACGTACAGGTACGTATTGGTGCCACGTTCTTCTAGTTTGAAGAACAAATGTCATTACTTGTCAGCTTTGGTCTATCTCCCACGCGAAGTGGGAGGACCAATTGCCGTAATTGCTGTAATAATGTAAGTAGCTGTTCGCTGTACCAAACGCCTATGTTCAACTAAAAAAAAGAAACGTGTGAATGCACGTTCTTAATTTTCATGTACTGTGGTTATATGTAATATTGAAAACTTTGTTTTCTAATGGAAAGATAGATTTCAGTCGTAGATTCCGGGAGCTTAAACGAGTAAATTGCAAAATAATATTGATGATTGGTATTTCATATTTGCTGGCAAACATTTTTCTCAGCTTTCGAATAACTTACACGTGTACGTTCAGTACAATACCATTTATTATTAAATGGTGTAATTCTAATAAACAACATTACATTTTATAAATTAAATACGGTATTTGTTTTTTTCTTAAATCAAACTATAATTAAAGTCATTTAAAACTTGAAATAATTTAATAATAGCTTTTGCCTTAGAAAACATTAAGCTGGTATTATTAAATCCGGGCTAAATCTGAAATGTTAAAGCTGTGCTTCTTCTGATTTTCTCGTATATTGCAAAAAGAAGGCGGTAAATAAACTCTGGGCGGTTGTATCGCTTTGCAACGTGGAGTGTAGATGATTTACTGAAGGGTTGTTCTCGAGAAAACGAAAGGAAAAAATGTGCTAACTGTAACCATTTTAGCGCTTCAGGCTTTCTTTGTCAAGTACTACAAAAAGAACTCAACATGTTACGACTGGGACATACTTTACAAAGATAACCATAGAAAGGCTTTTTTGTTTAATTTTCTAAAGCAATCTGTGTGCTGAAAATATGCGAGTAAATTAAAAAGTATCCTGTTTTGTACATGTGCTTTTTTCATGTTTCACTATTGAAATAATACATAGACAATCCTATGTAATCATAATAATAATTCCCAATAGACGTTATTGGATGTACCGGAGGTATGATATGAACATAAAACGTTTATTAACATTTTGGAAACAAATCGTTCATTTTGAGGAATTGTAGACAATAACTGCGTAATTTTCTCTGTAATAAATACAGCAAGGCATTGTAAAACACAGGTTATAGTAGCTAATAAAGGTTTCTTTGTAATAAGTGATATGGCACTTGTAAAATGTACGATTTTTGGAAGCACTCCTGTAAGTCGGAACGCTGTAGGATGTTCAAGATTAGTTGCGATTTCACTTTGATATCTTCAATAGAGTCAAAACGTCGTCCTTTCAAGTTGATTTTCAGTTTAGGGAGGAGGGAGAAATCGCAGGGAGCTAGGTCGGGAGAGTGAGGAACCATTGACGTGTTGCTTTTGCCAGGAATTGCTTCACAATGAGCGAGGTGTGTGCGGTTGCGTTGTCATGGTGGAGCCTTTGGTTTTCTATAAATCGGGCCCTTTTTGCCGAGCATTTTCTTTGAATAGTTTGAAAACCTCTTGGATCGTCTGCCTATGATATAATATTCTTCTTATTTTTTATTATTATACGTATTTTTATTTTGTATGTTATTGTCCTGTAACCGGAGACCGTTGGACAATAGAAACTATTATTATTCTCTTCGCGAACCACTTTCGTCGTTGTTTTCGACCTTCCCTAAAGCGACTCAAAATATTCTTGCTCGATCCAAGGCATTCTCACCAAGAGTTTCTTGAAACATGGGGTGGGTTTCAATTGCAGTTTTCTTGAGCTTGAAATAGAATTTGATGCAAGTTTGTTGCTGCTTGGCGTCACAGAGTAGCAGTTGAAAGGTGTACTTTCTACTTGCAATTTCGACAATTTCCCATTGTTATAGTACAGAGCTAACAGTTAATGATTATGTTCTTCAGGATGGGTTAAAAATGCGTCATATTCCATTTAAAAAGTAATTGATTTTGACTGGCATTTTAGTGAATATTTTAAATCTCGTAGTGCGCGATTTCTAGGAGCACTA
>LR737384.1:3539855-3580945 GCA_902655005.2 Marronus borbonicus | reverse complement strand
CAAAACGCTAATCCAATTCCACAGCCGACTATATAATGCTTGTGCGTTACATTTTGTACCATTTAATTACTCGAACTTGTCCTTCATTCGAATATACAGTGCCCGACACTTGATTACTCTCACATGGTGATTGATGTAATTTGGTTCAAAGATTACTGTTTACATTCGTAAAACCAAGCATATATTTAGATTGCACATTTTAACAACGTTTACGCTCAACTTTGCCTCAAGATTTTGAATCGCTAATATTTTTGTCATTTTTAAAAGTTTCATTGTTATTTCTATTGCAACACTTGATTACTCTCACAGTTAGCTGGGGGCCGCAAAATAAATAAAAACTACGTTGTTTAGCAATAAACCAAGGATTGTTCCACAATAGTTGTCAAGTTGTGACAGTACTTGGTTGTCGGTATGGGTCGCGAAAGAACTTTATGTTTAGAAGAAGGAGGAAAAATCCAAACTCTTCGATAAAAAGGCTACTCGAATCGAGAAATCGCTAGAAAAATTAAACGAAGCACGTGGGTAGTTAACGCTTACCTGAAAAACATCGAAAACTATGCCAATAATCGGAAAGGTCGCATTGCAACGACAACAATAGCAAGGGAGCAAGGGTGCGATTTTGAGGATGGCGTCCAATTCTTGTGCTACAGCTAAGCAAATTAGGAATAGAGTCGGAAGTCATGCTTCCGTACGAACCATCCAAAGGGTGATAAAGAAATGTCCATACTGGAGAAGAAAAGAGCTGCATAAGAAGCTCCTCCAGCTGGAGCATCATAAGCAAGCCCGATTAGAATTTGCTCGCAATCATCGTGAATAGGTAGATGAGTGGGAAACAGTTGCCTTGAATGACGAAAAAAAGGTTAACTTGGATCGACCTGATGTATTCCAAAATTATTTTCACGATTTGAGGTTGGCAGAACAATTTTTATCACCTCGTCATAGCCGAGGTGGATAAGTAATGGTTTGGGGTGCGATTTCAAATCAAAGAACAGTGGTACTAGAAATTCTGAAAGGAAGACAGACTGCTCAAAAGTACCTGGAGTTGCTCCAGAGACAAATCGCTAATATTGGGTTGGTGTTTCCCGATGAAGAATGGACGTTTCAACATGATAATGCGCCAATTCACACAGCAAGAATAATCAACACAGGGATCGATGTTCTGGAATGGCCTGCCCTTACCCCAGACATGAATATTATAGAAAACTTATGGCACCGGATGACGAGACAAGTTTACAGCGAAGGAAGACAGTTCAACACTAGAGAAGAATTGATGTTAGCCATAAGAACCACTTGCGAAGCAATTCCAAAGAATTTGTTAATTAATTTACTTACTTCGTTGCCTCATCGCATGTTAGCAGTTACTGAGAAACGAGGAGACCGTTATTAAAATAAAAGATGCTTTATTTCTATTTCTTGCTAGTTTTTTTTTGGGCGAGAGTAATCAATTGTCGCTTTGCAAATTACCATCAGAGTGAAGAAAATCCTCAAAAATTGGTTTTTGAAATTGTTAAGGCAAACTGGTGTCCTAAGGGACCTAATTTAACCATTTTTATAGTCATTCTATCTAAAACGTTATTGTTTCAACGAAATGGCCCCAACTGTGGGATGAGGGTAATCAAATGTCGGGCACTGTACAAACGTTTTGAAATAACAGTAAACCAGTAACAAGATCTTCATGGAATAATGACATAATTTAATTCAAAGGAGAAATAAAATGAGATCTAACAGTCTACGAAGCGAAATACACTCTACCGCTGTCAGACTAGCACTGCGAACATACTGTGAAAAGTTGCGACGTGTACCGCTTAGGAAGGAATTGGAGTCGCGATTTGTTTGAAAAAAAACGCGTGCTATGTCCGGCTGCTCATAAACCACGGCTGGGAGTGGTTCGTAAGTACTGCACTCGAAAGGGCGTCAGCTGTAACTAAGAACAAGGTAGTCTGGAATTTGATAAACTTTAAAGAAATTGTATATTATATAAAGTGACTATTGTTTATGAAATAAATATAATATTCATTATAAATAATTAGTTATGCATGAAATTAACCAAAATTAGATGAATTAAATTTAGATAAAAAAAAATTAAACTCTTAAAATAGAATGGCAACCCTCGCGATGAAGTAATCAGAATTTGCTTAGTTTACCCCGTTAGTTTATGTGTGTCAAGAGATTAAAATAAAATTAAAGGCGGAATATGTAAAACCTAACCTTATTGCTTTACTTTTATTAAAAGACCATTTATCCTACAATTTAAGATTGATTTGTAATTAAACTTGGTTTATTTGCCAGAACTGTTATAAAAAATATTTCTATGACAAAAAAAAAACAAATTTTAACATCCTGAATCCTGAATTGTGCAATATTGGTCCCTATTTAGCTTTCACAATCAAACCATTATGTATACGTAAAAGTAATTCCGCATAATTGCTTTATTTCGATAATCAATATAAATAAGAACAATATCCCAAATATAATAAAAATATGATATGTTGCTTTCCAGGTTTAGTTGAAAATCCTAAGCAATAACCAAAACAAAACAATATCGTGTCACATACCTGGCATATTTATTGTAATTGGATTACATACAAAATATTTACCATTCCAGTATTTCGATACAAAATAATTTTTTTAAATACAACTATTATTCATTACGCATATAAAACTGATACTTTTTAAGATATTTCAGAAAATTTGTATTCTAGCAAACGCCAATGTACTATAATGGTCACTTCTGATGATAAGAAAATCTTGTTTATTAGAAAAGCAAACAATCGTAAATTTTCCTTTTTTTTATGCTCAGGGTTTTTACCTTTTGTAGGTCCACAATGTTACAAACTTTGAATTTGAACCTATAGCTTGCGGGGCTGGCTGGGTACAAAGTACGAGAGGTTAGAAGTTTCGAATATAACAACTTTTATTTTCTAAAACTAACTACAACAATTTACAAAAAAAAACAAGGATTAACTTATTACCCTAAATAAAAATAAAAAAGAAAGTATTTGATACTGTCTCTACTGCTCTCTATGGTCAGGACTAATGAGATACCCAATTAGATCTGTCAAACTCAATGTCGAATTTTTTATAAAGTGGTTCTAACCTTAATAATAATTTAGATCAATTCTAACTTTTTTTTTTAATGAAAGAATTAACACCTTAACAAATAAAATAGAATTCGGTAAGAGGTAATGCAGAGTAAGCTGGACCGGTACCTTAATTGAACACATCAGAAAATGCCTAGAAACAATAACCAAAAAATATAATGCTAAGATAGCTTAGCTTCCTCATGGTATTGATGGAATAATTCACGGCAAACGCAACAAAAGGAGGGAAAAAAATACATTAACTCAAGGACATGTTTCTGCCTACCCGGCGTCATCATCGTGATTTCGAGAGTATTTTTTATCTCTACCCTCTATCGTTGTTGCTTCACAGTTAATACCACAATTGAAACTCAACATTTCTTGGCGTCCTCTAGTGCCAAAGAAACGCATGCCTGCCATAAACCGGGTACTGTTCCCCAAACCATCTCTCGAGCAGTTCTCTGTCTGGTTAATACGAGATGGCGGCGTAAGTAGCGCACATGTGAATATTCTGACACGTGTTATATAACTCCCATTACTGGAAATCCCCACTTATTTAGAACCGACAAATACACAATTTCTAGTTGAAAGTTTAGGGACACACGCATTTATATAAGCTCACATGCAATCGTCCATCTGACAGAAATTTGTAAAAAAGCCAAATATTTCAAATATGATTGATGGAAATAGCGACATAGTTGTTACATCAAATGAACTATAAAATTGATTTGGCCATTGTAATTGTAATAATGTAATAATATATAGGGCATTTCATTTAAAGTAACAAAGTTAATAGCTATTTCCGGTATAACCGGAAGCACCAGATTATAAACTTTAAGTATTGGCACGTTTTCAGAATTTTACAGTGTATAGTCTTTCATATATTGATCCGTGTAATTCCCGGTGAGACATCCTGTATAAAAAGTTCAATGACCCTTACAATAACTTAAATGGTTAGTTAATTATAGTTGGAAATATTTGAAGTTAAATTATATTATAGAAAACGAATTTAATAATATGGACGGTACATTACGTAGAAGATTTTATAAATTTATAGGAAAATTATTATTTACAAACGATTAGAATTGATCAAATGAAAATATTCGTTCGTCAGCCGGTCTTAACAGCGTCGAACAATTTCTTTTATTTTTTGTCAATTCCGCCGTAAGTAATTGTAAAATATGAAAATGATTCACTTTCTAAACAAACCGTATCACCCTTCGCTGTAAGAAGACAAAGCTTGGCATGAAAACCCATCGATGACCAATGGCGCGGAATACATACAATATATGTGCCATAACGAGTTTCCATTGGAAAAAATGTGCGAAAGACCGATATCACGCGATACTCTAAGCTGGATATAAAACATTTTCATTCATCGATCTCGCATAATCTACATAACGTATTTGCGAGTAATATGACTTGGTGATGTTGAATATATTTCGGGGAACGCTTCATCTACTTTAATAGATTGTAAACACTCGGGTAAGCGTTAAATGAACTGACAAACATAAACTTGCCTATATCCACAGCAGAACACGTTGTGACATTCATCTATGTACGCGGTACGTTCAACTTCACCCCAAATTTTATCTATATAAGGTGGCGTTGCACAATGACAAAGAAAAAGTAAAAAAAATATTGCATGGTGGTTCCGTCATTGATTAGACCCTTTTTTTTCCCTTGTTATTTCAAAACGGTTTCAGTATTGCCTTCTGTGATGCTGCTACGAGGCGCCTGTTTTTAGTAAGTACTGCTTTGAAAAAACTGGTCACCATTCCGCTCATGCGTTCTAAGTACCACCATTGGTACCATTGTACCAGATATCATTTACAGAGCGTTGGCATTTGTTTACGCGCCTCAGCTTAGACCATTGAAAATCCCGGTGATTGTGTTATTCATCTCTTAGATGTATCGACAGATTAGCGGATTATATGGAGAACACGTTGGAATGACCTGGTGCACAAAACCAATTGTTTAGCCTGTGCTTTAATCACTGGTGACTGGTGAGGCAACATGGATTGCTTGCGTTACACCAGAATCAAAGCAGCAATCCTATTAAATGGAGGCACTGACCATCGCCCGAGAAAATGAAATTTAAGCAAAGAATTTTAGCTCGAAAAATCATATGCATTGTTTACCTTAATGATAGTGTTTGTTTTTTTGCATTCTTGCGGGCCGTGCTGGAGCGATCAACGCATTAGGCATCAGATTTCTTTGAGGATGATTTTCAGACGGTAAGTGGTTTAATACAGGTGAACATTTTGTTCAGAAGTAGCAAGCAATCGTTGCACAGATAATTCAAAACTGCTGAAGTAAGTCGAAATGATTTCGAATTGTAATGTGGCAATACTGAACAACCAATTTAATGAACAATACTACTCGCATTTGTGAATATTGGATAAACCCGAATGAACATACAAAACTTTAGTTAAGTGAATTGACGTGGAGACAGCAGAAGACGCTTGCCAAGAAATGATGATAAAATCATGAAGATGAAGAAATTAACGAGGAAAAATGAAATGTCCAATAATTCACTACTAACAATCAAATTGGCATTAATAGCAGGCAGCAATATATAGTAACTATGTAAGTTGTGCGATTAGCTTCTCTTAAAAAGAAAATGATCGTAAGTCAAACAATCGACAATTTTACAGTATTTATTAAATGACACAATGGTGGTACTTGAGTATCAATAAACATTCTGTGGCTAAACTGTATTTAACCACCTATTTGCTCGTTATAAGGCGGTTCAGCCTATAACGCGGGTTTGTTTCATCGTCATAAACCGGCGTTATGGTATAACGAGAACTCACAGAATTTCTCTATTGCTGTTCGGTAAGTGAAATAGTTGGTTTTAATAACAAATTACCCTAAAAAAGAGTGGGAGAAAACACGATATCACTGAAACGTAAGTGGTAAGGAAATGGCAAAATGTGTAAAGTTAATTTGATATCTTTCATTTAACAAAGTGCTTCTGCTTAATAATGCTTAATAATAATTGTTAATTATTTAAGATGATGGATATATTTCCTTCTTATGACGTGTGGAGTGTCTTCGACGTTACATCAGAGTTCGATTCATTGAGTGGAAAATTAAAATGCCTTACAAATTTCGTTTAGCATTTATATTATTTCATGAATAAATTTATGTGAATATTCTGCCTGTAATTTATGTGTTTATTAAATAAAGTAGAATTGAATGAATGAGCTAATAAAAGTATTTTTATTTCTTATCTCTCAACGTGATTTCTTTTAAACATTTCTTTGTATAGAACCGGGAAAGCGAGAGAAAAAAAGAATGTTTATTTAGTTTTTGTATATTCTGATAAGAATTTTCTTAAAGCACCTAAGAATGTCGGAATTGTGAAGAAACAGGGGTTAGCTCCTTATTATTCGCAGTGTATTGTAGTGGGATGTTGGTGTGAAGTGCGTGCGTTTGCACCTAATATTATTCAGTTACATTTTATTATAATTTGAATTTTCAAGAAATATCAAAATTTTTTCAAATGTTTTCAAAATTTGGATAATCAAAATTATTATCCGAATTCTCGCATTTTAATAATTTATATTATTAATTCTTTGTTCAAGAAGCTGTTTTAACTGTTCAGGGAGTTGCTAAAGCTATTCAGGGAGTTGTTCAAGCTGTTTATGTAGTTGCTTAAGCTGTTCAAGCTGTTCGAGGAGCTGTTGTACGGGGAGTTGTTCAAGCTGAACAGTTTAAACAACCCCCAGTTCGAACAATTGCCTGAAACACGCTCATTTCTCGGAATTCCCTGCCAATTCTTAGAATGTTGTAATCTACTTCCGGTTTTTTTCCATACTCGATCGTCCACTGGGGTAATCAATCACTACAAGCTGAGTTGATTCAAAAGTTTGAACTTTGAAATTTGTAAAAAGGGCTGTGGGTAGGCAGTTGGCTCGAGATTGGCTGTACCACTCAATATTGTCACAAGTCGCCATTGGAACAAATAATACCAAGAGAAGTTTAAAACAATTTGGAAGTAAAAAAGAAAAGGAGGAACAGCCCCAAGCGAAATTTTATAAATAAAGGAACTTGTGATTATTCTTAATTCTATTTTAAAAGTTTCACTTAAACGTGTATCATCTCAATATATCTATGCACGAAATCATTACGAGAGACATTATAGAAATATTATATATTCAATTGGAAGACAAAAGCATATTTTATAGGAATAAGGGAACATAATGAAATTGATGAAAGATCAGAAAAGGCAATTTTCTTAACCGGAAGGGAGATAATCAAGAGAGGAAGATTAAAGCATAAACACACACATACATACGTAGAGAAAAACATTTTCAGATTAAGAAAAAATATTGTCTTAACCGTATAAAAATTGTAATATTTTGATGTAAGAGTCTTTACTTGCACAAAGAATATGTACACATAATTGCACCAAGAACATTTGTTTTCGTTGTCGCTTGCGCTTGTGTATTTATGAGAGGTTACATCTCGCTATTCTTGTTTAAAATTGGTTTAAAGAATGAACAAACAAGGTATGTGTTTAAACCGAGCAGAAGTATTGACTGTGTTTAATTTGTAACTCCTTTAAGTAAATAATGTTTGAAACAGCCAGTTCTTAGTTCGAATTTTTCTTCGGTTATTTTTTCTAAATCTTCTTCATTACTTCTGAATTTTCTTCGATTCTTTCTTCTAAATTTTCTTTTGTATCATTTATCCCTGTTCAATTCTTTTAACATCCTGCCTGGCTTCAGGAGATGTTTTTTGCGTTGGGCTTGGTGTTTGGGTTTATCATCGCAAGGTGGTGATTTTAAGAAATCCACCATCGATTGATTTTGGTAGGGAATGAAATATGCTCCTTGAACCGGTTGTTTTCCTTCACTGCATTAAAATATGACTCCAAGCGGTTTTTATTGGTCTAAAATATGTAACGTCTAGGACCTGCGTTAAATCAGTGAATTAGAGAGTACGAAGACAAAAGAAATATTTCCCTTTTGAAAAAGCTCCACACGTCCCATTGAAATATGGGAATATCGTTACTCGAAAAGTGTTTGTTAATTCTGGTGAACCGAGATATATACGTATGGCCGATTCAAAAGAATGTGGGCGCCGCTTTGGTGCCTAAACGTAAATCTACTCATGCGTGACGACAGAAGGTGTACAAACAAAACCGTTAATTTTAACGACATTAACGTGTGATGGATCTGATTAACGCCGGGGCAGTTTTAACGTTTGTTCAGCACCTATTGCGGATGCGTGCATGTGGAAGTAAACGGAATCCGCACGGCGCACGACAAAAATCCCTGACTTTGTCCGCGAGCAGGATACAATATAAAAGCGTCTACTAATTTGGCAGTGAAGATGTATTTTTTTTAGACGTATTGGATTGTAAATAACATGCGAACAATGCCATCAATGTGTACAGGCTAATGATCCGACTAATGATACGCCGCTATTCAACGGCATCGAGGGAAATAACGTGCGTGCCTATACGGTCACCAAGTTATTCCATACATTCGATACCCTGAAGGTCTTCTTATTTTTATATACCACACAACGCTTATTTTACTTCAGCAGAAGTTGAGGGATACAGTTTATCGTCTACTGCTTCTCAAGCGCTCAACGATCTCCTCCAAGTTCATGGGCAAGTTGTTTTAAAAATGCTCTTCTATTTCTGAGCTTTAATACCATCTATATTGATGAAGGGTGGAAGTAAAAGATTCTGGTAACAAAAGAATGCGATGGGTTTCGGGCGTTGCGCGCATCCTTAGGCCAGAATTATGTATTCAAGTAGACAGTTTTTGTCACAATGTTAAAAGATGGGGGTATGATTTTAATTCGCAAAAGCAAATTTGATTTCAAAATCATAATATTAATATACAGGATGCGATTTTAATTCAACATTACAGATTGCAAATTGAAATTACACTCGGTATATTAACATTTACGATTGCGAAGTGAAATCTCACCCTGTATATTAAAACTTATGGTTTGCAATTAGAATCACGTTAATATTAACGATTATGAATTAATATCAGCCCCACACAGAATCACAACAAGCCCTTCAATTTGTTTGGATCCACAATAATAGGTATTAAAGAGACCGTATCGTCCGTTTGGAGCATTTGATGTGTTCGTAAAGAAAAACGATATGAAATAGTGCAGAACCTGTTGACCCATCTTTGTTAACGTTCGCGTACGCGTACGCCAACTTTGTAAAACAAGGACAAGTTTGTGTTTTTTTTTTAATGCGAATGTGATTGCGTAATATCTATAGAGCAACATATTAACATATCGTACCATAGCGTTTGTTTTCCTTTCCTGGCCAGAAGCCATCGATGAAATCAGGAAAAACAATCGGCAAGGTCGCATCATCTTTCATCATGACAATAACAGCTTTCACACAGTACGACAGACAATTGATTGTTCACCTGATTTATCGCCTAGTGACTTCTTTTTGATCCCGGATATTAACCGAAAAACTCGTGGCCAGCCATTTTGATTACTTCAAAAAGGTGTCAAAGTCTTCAAAAATCAGAGCTTTAGAGTAGAAAAAATGTTTCACGTTTCGAACGCATGCAAAAGCCTATAAATCTTAATGCGGAATATTTTGAAAACCATTAAAAAATTTGTTGTTGTAAAAACTTAAAAGGTGTTCTTCATATTTGCTAAAGTTAGAAAATATACTAACAATAACGTGATTACTTTTCCCCCTACGATTATGCGTGTACTAATATCTTAATTGTTATTATTAAGCAATTAAATTTCATAGCAGCTGAAGGCATTCATGCGTACCCAATACATGCACATATCGACAATTGCTTAGCATTTTAACAACAAATTAATTAACTCAATAAATCACTTCATCCTATACATAACGTCGGCATCGCTTTTATGCGTTGCGTAAATTTTTGGGTCCTAATTGAACCCAAGTTCCGCGCGGATACTCTAAATAAGTACGTGGGACAGCGGCGGGAGAACAACATAACGGAAGAAGGAACATATGATCCGGAGGAGTTAGACGCTTCGTTTTCGCCATATACGTGCGCGTGCCTCGCTTATATTTAAATAAATTGGAGAACCCGGTGTTGCGCGCTTTTACAGACAAGTTTTCACAATAGAGGTCATAGATTTTCATTAGATGCTAACAAAACAGTTACCCTTGGAGCTTGTACTCTTCGAGCGCTATATTTAGAACGGACTTCAACAGTAAACTTGCAAATTCTTTACATAATGCGTCTCTGCTTAAATTTCGGGAGCGCTTAACCATTTGTCCAGCATAATGTTTTCGCGTTGGATGCGTACATAGGTATCATTATTTTCTTGGTTTTGTTTTTGCTTTTGTTCTGTTTGTGGTTAATTAGCTTTGCTCGTATGGAACTAGTTTCTATAGAGAAAATTTCATATTAAAAAAAAACTAAATCTCTAAAGAAAATGAGTATTTTACTCATTTTCCGAAAATAAATTAAAATTTTTAATCAGTTAAAGAATCTCACGCTCACTTTTTCCTTCAGCAGGAGTTATTTCTTATTATTTACGTTATTATTTATTATTAGTTACGGCGCCTTTTTTAGGTTTTAGAAAGTGTATTTATTTATACAAAGAACAAAGATCAATTATACAGTGTCCAGTAACCTATCATCTTTTTGTGAATTTGATACTTCCTTGTTTATAGACCGACCTGTTTTTTTCGACGAATAACTAAATAAGGAGTTGTGTTCGTGTGGAGCACAACTCCTTCACGATTAAGGAGTTCTGGACCTGATGGACTCGTTCAAACTGTTCAAATGCCTACAGTATACTTCTGAATTGGTTGTTTGGTTCCTTGGTAGAAGTTCAAAAAACTCGACATCTTTAAATTCTCACCACACTGAAAGTGTACTCCTCCTCTGATAAATGTTTGCTTTCGATGTCCTTCCAGGAGGATTATCACGCAGGGACCACGATTGTTTACGGATAACATTGTTGTTGAAACTAGTTATCAATTGCTTCAAGGACCTTTTTCTTCATATTAAATGAGCACGTCGCAGATGTTTATGGGTTTTCTATGGGTTCAAGAGAAACCCAAATATTGGGCTTGCTTATGTATTCTAGGTTCTTCAGGTAGTCGTGAGAGATTGATTGATGGACGTTCAATGCGTTTGCAATCTCTTGTGTTGTGTAATGCTGGTTTGATTCAAATGATGTCTTTATTTTGTTGTCGTGAACCTCGATTGGCCTTCCTGATCAGTCACCAGCCTGACGTTCTTGCAGAGTATTGTCAGCATGAATTTTACCCAACTTTTTACAAGCTTGACGGGCGTTTTTCCTTTTACAGAAGTAACACAATAAAATATGGTAAAAATGCAAAATTTAGTCTTTCATCTTTAACTTATTGTTCTTAAAAAAATGTAAGAAAAAGGATCAACTTTTTAAAAATTGAATTTTTCAAAAAATGAAGTTAAGACTATCACCTAAGTCATATAATTTGCTAGGTGCTTCCAAAAATTAACGATCTGTTACGAAAATGCGTCATGATTGTTCCCATATTAACTACTGTTTACTTTAAAAATTTCGATGCAATTTCAAACATTTTAAACAATTTAACAGAGTCGTATATCTCCGTAACTCCAGGTCCTTAACACAAATAGAGCAACTGGTTTTACTTTGTGTAAACTTTATTTCACTTACAAGGTATAGGTGTAAATTACCCCCATTCGGTGCTGCTTAAATAGCATATGTAAAACTATGTGGCGCCATCAGCGTTGCTCCGAGTATTTCTCTACCTCACACCGCTACTTGCTTCTTGTCCTCATGTCTCCTTTTATATCTTCAATGTCGTCTTTTCGGAAAGTTATTCTTTAGATATTACCAGCTCCGCTTTATAACTTTATATGTTGGTGAAAATGTTATCAATTATTATCAATATCTATACATATCGTCTCATTTATTCGTTGGTGAACTTGTCCATGGGCTGTTCGTAGAGTAAATTACATATACTTGAACTTAATACGAGCACCACTAATCTCATTCAAAACATTCCGTCTTCGTACATATTTTATCAACATATAGCCGTAAATTTGCGCAGAAACCTAAACCATCGTAGATACTACATCCGTCTTTTAAAAGACGAGCCATACGTTCGCCGAAGTATTTTGTACTTCAGTTTGTGTATATTTGCTAATCTATAGGTCCCGAGGGTGTACTTTGCTGCACGTTTAACTGGTCAGATGAGACGCCTGTTAACCATTTATCCGTTCCCTTTCAGTTGTTTTTCTTTTCGGGGAGCAGGAGCAGCCCGCGTACGCCTTCGATGTCTGGAATTGTACGTACGGATATACTTACACGAAAAGTATCGTTGAATTATTCATGAAAGGTTTTCTAGAGCCTTTTAAGTGCATGCAGGGAAAACCTGAATGGAAATATGATTTCCTTCCGCTGTTTTCTTCTTTTCTCTTCTTTTTTTTTTCCGTAAATATGGAACATTTTAACGTCTACGCAATTGGATTAGTTTCTTGGGGATTTCCGGTCTTGCCTATTTGTATGTATATGCGCATTCCTATCCACGTTCTCAAGTAGAATATACATACGTAGTATAATAATATTGGTGTATAGGTACTCCGAAGAAAATAAAATTACTCATACTTGACAGATAAAAAATAACAATCATACACTGCTCGAGTATGGTATTAGTCTTCATTAGCTGAATTGTGAAAATGCCGAAACAAGACAATTTTGCAGTGATTGTCTGATGTTTAGTAATTTTCTGATGATTTCAAACAAATCAGTTAACGCGAATAGTTAATTTAAAGAAGCATCTCTTATGTTTATTTAACATTTAACCTCGAGCACAATAAAATTAGTCACCTATTTTGACATGTTTTTTTAGAAACAAAGAAGGTACAGGAATAAAGACAGCGTGTGCGAAAAGAAGCTTTCTACATTTCAAAATTGGCGAAAATTTGAAGACGTATCGGTTATGAAAAACCATGTATGTTCATATTACTTATTTACTTTGCTACAGAATATTCAGCATAAAAGCCGCAAACATTTTGGCGAATGCAAAATGATTGATTTTTTTTAATACAGTAGTATTCTCTTGTGAAGAAGATAAATACAATGAAAGAACAACCAAAAGCAACGTTGCCTATAATAAACTACAGTTCCCATGTTCTGTAAACTAGCAAGTTCCTTCATTCGAAATAAATAACTTTACAGATGCAACAATTAAATTTTAAATATTAATAAAAACTCTAACCACTTCATCGAGTAATCTTTTTTTTTGATAACTCTCCCACGTTTAGACAAAAGATTGTGGCGTGAATCACGCAGTGCTGAACTAGAGCTCTTGCCACACACTAAAGTATCGGGAGTTTATGTATTTCCGAAACAATTGTTCCGAATTAATCAAATAGCTTGTATGGTACGATGGTGTGATTCATAAATTACAGAGTAAAAACTTAGTTAAAAATATCCGATAAATTTGCTTTATGTAAGCGATAATTTCGGCATAGATCGAAGACGGTGTTTTATATTATTCAAAATTTTTGCTAATTGTTAATTCTGTTCTACTCAATAACCCCGTGTGAGCTTTCTGAGAAGAAATGCACCACTCCGGTCAATAAATTGTAATCCGCAAGTAGTGCTGTTAGGTGGCGCCACGGGTATTTTTGTGGAATAAAAATAATAAATAATAAAAAATAAATAAATAATAAATTGTGGAATAATAAAATGATCAAATGTTGTACTTTTGATATGATTAACCGAACAGTTTCTACGTGGGTCAAATTAATATTATTGATTGCGGATTTAGTACAAATAGTGGCTTATGGTGAGCGTGAGCACAGCGTTCACTAACAATCTACCAGAGGTTGATATTGTCCAGAGCTCATTGTGATTGAAAGAGGTGAGTAATAACAGTTAGTTTTATTTACCGAATAATAATATAAAATCAATCAAAACAAAACCAAATAAGCAAATAGTCATGTGGATAGGGATCCATGGACAGCTCAGTCCGTCAACGATGCAGAAAGGAAGTGCACCTGGAACATCTTAAATCATCAGCGATAAGTTCTTGGCAAACACTAAAATATCGAGAGTCTACGTATTTCCGAAACAATTGTTCCGAATTAATCAGATAACTTGTATGGTACGATAGCGTGATGTTAGTTTGGTGTTTGCCATAGTACCCCATAGTTTTTGCTGTAATTATTACAGTCTTTGAATCATTTCCAGCCAGTCGCTGGAATCAAAATGCAAATCTAAAAATTGTTTATCGATTGTGGAAGAAACGTAACTATAAATTGTCAAAAAAATTGCATGGAGGATGGCAGTCAATAAACTAAAAATACCCTAATATCAAATTATCAATCAAGTACGTTAGTGTAGAAGGGGTTGAAACCGCGTCATAATTGCCAGTTTGAATGTGCCGACGTTTCGCTCTCAGTTGTATGGAGCTTCTTCTGGGCTGTTGAATGCTGTGAGAAGAATGATCGCCGTCGCTCGGGGTCGTGTTTTTATAAGGTTGTACAGGGGTCGGGGTGCACGAGGCCAGGGGTGCTGAGACGGGTTGTGATTGGAAGAATTGGATAGGAGATATTTCCACTGAATGTGGAACATGTAACTATCGCCTTTATTGAGATTGTTGGGATGTTTGTGGATTGCGACAGCTTCTCGTATTTTTCAAAGATAATAGTAGGGTTCACGGAGCAGAAGCTTGATATCCCTAAATAAAATCTGGTGGTTGGTTTCCAGCATGTGCTCGCATGCAAAAATGCAAAATTGGATATCCGCAGCAATCTAGGGCCAATGCTCCTGCTTCGCCATACATGTGCTGACCGAACGCTTTATTTCTCTGGCGTATATACTACTGCAAGCACCAGGGATCCGAGTTATTCAAGTTAATTAACGTTTAAACTTTGAAGCTGAAGGAGTGTTGGTGACATTTTCTTCCAAGTTTCTCTAGTTTGTGTATCCTTGTCCTATAGCATTTCTATTGCAAAAAAAGGCTAGCCAACAACAGCAACAATATTTCGCTTAATTACATTGCTTATTATAAAAAATTATATGTGTGTATTGTACGTGTATTGTTCTTAAAGAAAAAGAGCGAGATCACGGCAACATCACTACAAGAAACTACAAGAGATTCTTACATTATTCATTTTGTTTGTGTATTACTGTACGTATTATTTCATATTGCATTCGTTAATAAATACATTTGCAACAGCGCATTTCAAGATATTTGTATTTGCGTCAGTGATCGTCAACAAGTACATTAGCAATAGTGAATAAAATCAATCATTTTAACGCACAACAACTATCAAAATTTCATTCTTTCAAATATAAATTCAACTTCAATTTTACCGTAAGGACAATGTATCAGTTTGGAACAGATTACGCAGTATCCTCAGGTCAGGAGGTCGTGAAGAATTTCACTTGCTATTCCAGTATTGAAAACATTACTGCGAGTATCATTATCCTTTTTTTCAATTACTAAATATTAGAAGATCTTTCGGGTGATGTCGCGTAGTTAAAATTTTACTTGATGTTTGGCTGACCATGCTGTCAGCTTCTTCAGAAGATTTCTAAAGACTGGTGTTGTTGTCTCTTGCTCCTCGTTATATATCCCATTTCTGTTCCGCTTTGCTGATCCATAACCGTTCCGTTCCGCTGAATCGCGTCGTTCGTTGTATGACGACTCCGTAGTGCTAACTTCCACGCGTTGCTGAGCTTGTATCCGTCTTCACGATTGAAGGTGTTGGTGTTCTTCATTATTTCTATAGATTCGCGTATTATCCTCGGGTAGTAGTGGCTGGTCCTGGCTAATACCTTAACGTCGCTGTAGGTTATGCGGTTGTCTCCTTGTTGGTGCAGGTGCTTTGCTACTGCAGATTTTTCAATATGCCTAAGGCGTGCGTCTCTCTCGTGAGCGGTCTTGAGTCGTCATACAACGAACGACGCGATTCAGCGGAACGGAACGGTTATGGATCAGCAAAGCGGAACAGAAATGGTATATATAACGAGGAGCAAGAGACAACAACACCAGTCTTTAGAAATCCTCTGAAGACAGCATGGTCAGCGAAACGTCAAGTAAAATTTTAACTACGCGACATCACCCGAAAGACATTTCTACTATGGATTACGGTCGTGAAAGCCTACACTCAACTATTAGAAGATCATTTATAATAATTTAAAAAATGTTGTGAGTGCCATATAATGATTTCTTCGACTTATTATCGATTAAATTTCGTACTTACTCCTTTTGGCACTTAAATTTTGTTGCTTTTGACAATAATTTGCAAATTTCTGACATTCCACTAATTTTGATATGTATTTCGATTTTTCCTTGAAAGTGACTCATTTTGCTATTACAATAATTTGGGTCATTAGGAGTAGTAGTACGGCTGTATAGCGTTAGGATCAATGGAACAGCCAGACGAGACACGAGGGAAGAATAAAAGACCGAATTTTTAGTCGCTGAATACATTACAATAATGTATTCAGATCTGTTCCTTGTAATTTTGTCTCCATCCACAACAATATAAATACGTTCTAGAAATCGCTATTTAATGGAACCTGCGCCCTCGTTACAAGATTTGCATATTCGTATCCGCATAACGCATGTCACACATGCATATTTTGCGATCTATTTTATAGTATATTGGTATCTAGCAATTAAAACGGATCCGCAATCACCGACCGGGTATAAATGTGTAACGGATTATTCCCTGGGCGGAATATATAACCGGGTAGCAACTTGGGATTTAAGTTTCATTTTCTGCACGTTGATGACATTCAGTACAATTACTAAACGAGCTGTGATCAGTGCGTTTTGTACATACAACACTGAAAATATGTTTGGATATAAAACGTTTTTTAATCCATTTTCATTTTGATGTTATTAATGCGATAAAAATTAGTTTACTTGTCTGTTGAAGTTAATGTACAATATGTGTGCTTCTAAATGTATTTTTTGTTGCATTTAACAACATCCGCCATTGTATATTTGCACATACGTCCCTTGCGACGGAAATAACTATTTAACTACGTAAAAATGTTGTTCTTGTACTTAATTAATAGTCAGTTAGGCGAATTAAAATTTAATCTTAAGTTAAAATGTTAAGTGGAATATAGCAGATGCGGTCGATTAAATGATTTGAACTTAATTCGGGATTACATTTTAATTCGTATCGGTGCAATTGGCCATGAATCCAACAACTTTCACCTGAATTATTTTTTCATACCTGTTGTATGTTTGCAGCCAAAAATTGTGTCACTACCAGTCGGTTAGGCGATGTTTTATTGTCAAAATGTCTTATACAGACAGTGCAGACAAGACGAGAATTCTTACAAAATTGGAGAATAGTTGGAGTTGTTGAACTGTTGGTGGTTTTTGTTACATAATTGGGGGAAGATTAAACTAAGTAAATATCTTCAAAAAAATGTTTTGTTGCCTTCTGTAACTGTTACGATACAGAAATAATTTTAATTAACATTTCCACAGGGCAAATTCACACTTGCAGATTGGCAAGAGACTGGTGCGATAACAATAGTATCGAAGTTCTCCTTCGGGCTTCTAAGAGCCCAGATGTTAATCCAATAAAAAATACGTAATCTTTACAAAAATTTATTTATAAAAATAATTTTGTAGCACACATTGCAGGAGAATGATATCAAACAGTATAAGGTGGCACGGGACACCCGCATGTACTCATGAGGAAATCTCATCTATTCCTCGATGACTCGCAGCAACAATGTCAATAATTCGCATACATTAAAATTATTTTAAATAGATTTTTTTTTTAATAAATTTTTTGGCTGAAATTTTAATTACGAATTAATTTTACTTTATATATTGTTACCTCGGGTAAAGCATAATACTCAAATCTTGGGCTTCTTAGCTTTACCATGTTTATTAATGATTTGCTGGTTTCTTTTCTATGCTGCTCTTTAGCATACGCCGAAGACGTGAAAATCTATTGCACAGGGAATAAAATCTCCGACAGTGTGCAGCTGTAGCAGGTTTTGGACGCAATCGCAGATTGGTGTAACAATAATCGGCTTACTTTGAATATTGGAAACTAATATTATTTCTTTTGCTAAGAAACTTAAACCACCATCGATGAGATTCCCATCGCTCATTAAGAATTTAGGCGTCAAAAGACCACCAGGAGAGAGTTAAAATCGTTATCCAATGTATTTGTGAGAGACAAGTATGGCAGTGTGATTTTGTATCCGTATTGCGAGGTGCATTGTCGGCTGGTTAAGAGCATTCAGAGGATGTTTTTGAAGTATTTGTCTTTCTCAATAGACGGAGCGAAGCAAAACGGATTGTCTGAACTTGTTACTGCGTTTGCAGCAATGTGCCAAGGTTATCATCCAGATATTGCGATACTTTTCGTGTTTCGTCATATAGAACCAATGTCTTGCGCAAAGCGCTCCTTGTGTACTTCTTCATTAATGCTAATTTGGCGTATGATAATTGTTGGTAATTTGTCACTTCTGTGTATGTGCGAGCATCGCTGTTATATCTATAACTTCTATTTACTTTCAAAATTTATAGATTTAGGAAAATCTCGACATTTGAGAATAAGGGAAGTATCTGCGATAACCTATTCAATTTAGTACGTACTGCTTATCTATAATATCAGAGATTCGTAGGTGAGCCGGGACATTGTACTATCTAGTAAATTGCTATGAAATTCAGATATAATTATTTTATATTATTCACGTTCCTCATAACGGCGATGATTGCTGGTGAGAAATTTCGGGTTGGAATTCCATGTAGGGCCAGGGTTTCGCAAATAATCGCATCTCGTCATTGTCTTTAGGGAGAATACAAACGGTCGCTTTTGTTTTCTTCCAGTATTTAGTAACCCCAAGATAATATATTTATGCATATCTCTTATTAATTCGCTTTCATTGTTTACGAAATGAGATGCATACATTAGTTGCTTCCTTCCACAAGAATTATAGCTAATATTTTCTTAGGAAACGTTTAAGCATTTTAGTTGCATGGAAGAACTAGATATGCCTACAATATAGCAATAACCATTCCAATCGATAACAGTTACAATAATAGGCTTAATGCTTAATAATTCATAAATCACAGAGTATGAATGTGGTTATAAGCGATAATTTCGCTATTTTATATTATTCAAAATTTTTGCTAGTTGTTAATTCTGTTCAACTCAATAACCCCGTGCGAGCTTTCTGAGAAGAAATGCACCACTCCGGTCAATAAATTGTAATCCGCAAGTAGTGCTGTTAGGTGGCGCCACGGGTATTTATCTAATTGTGGAATAATAAAATGATCAAATGTTGTGCTTTTGATGTGATTAACCGAACAGTTTCCACGTGGGTCAAATTAATATTATTGATTTCGGATTTAGTGCAAATAGTGGCTTACGGTGAGCGCGAGCACAGCGTTCACTAACAATTTAACAGGGTTTGATATTGTCCAGAGTTCATTGAGACTGAAAGAGGTGAGTAACAACAGTTAGTTTTATTTACAGAATAATAATATAAAATCAATCGAACCAAACCAAATAAGCAAATAGTCATGTCGATAAGGATCCATGGACAGCTCAGTCCGTCAGCAATGTAGATAAAGGAAGCCCATCTAGGACAGCTTAAGTCATCAGCGATACGAGAGGAAGATCCAGAAAAACACTTCTCTGGACCTTCTTCTTGCAGAATGAGATTTTGCATGGATTTATTATACATAAATTTCGGATGATGTTTCATTTCTTGTGCATGACGTATAGAGCCAAAAACAATTTCAAAATAAAATGTTACACAAGTTCATATAGAGTATCCAAAAATAAATGCTAACTAAAATTGAAAAATAATATAAAGAATTAACATAAAAGTGTACTACTAATAACTTTATTGTCTTTTTTAGCTTAGGACCCCTTAAATTCTAAAATCTATTTAAAATTCATCTTTATGTTTACATTTATTTTACCTGCATTTTTTGCGAAATATAAGGTAAAATAAAATTTGAGTTGTATCCCTCAATAAAACTTTTAATTATTATTAATTAATAATTATTAATTCAATTTAATGTAAGTGAAAAATATTGTGTGTCTCGGATTTATTTTAGCCAATCAAACCCTGTTTGATCAGCTTATAATTTCTGCGAAAAGATGTATCATGATATATTATGTACTTTTTATATGCATACATCGTATGTCAGCAGATAAAAAAGTCAGATACACCCTGTGCATTAGGATTACTAGAACGCACCAGAAAATGTCTAAAAGCAATTACCAATGAAAAAAGGATAAAATAGCTTCCTCATGGTATTAGTGGAGAGAAAAAACGCAGTACCCACGGACATGTTTCTGCCTACCCGGCGCCATCAGCGTAGTTCCAAGACTGTTTTTACTCCATCTTGTACCCCTGTTTGTTTCACAGTTAATACCACAACAATGGAAACAACGAGCTAGACATTTCTGTCGCCTTCTAGTGCCAAGAAACACATGCCTGCCGTTTAGAAAGCAGCGACGTCTTTCTAAACGACAGAAAAGTATTTCTTGCCTCCAGAGGGCACCAAGAAATGTCTAGCTTGTCGTTTCGAATGTTGTAGTATTACGCTGACGACGTCGGGTAGGCAGAAACATGTCTGTGGGTAGCGTATTTTTTCTCTTCTTGCATTGTTTTTGCCATAAATGATTCTATCAATACCACGAAGAAGCTATTTAGCATTATTTTAGCTCTTTTAAATGGAAATTCAATTGATTTTTTTTAAATTTGATGAGAGACTGAACATTTATTTAACACCCACTGTGTATGTCAACGGAGAATGTTAATGGTAGACTTTGGACCTATTTTTTTGCAATTCTACAAACAAAATATTTGTTTGGTAGTTTTGGAGTAAGTTAAGCAACTATGTTCATCAATTATGACAAAATCTGTAGAAAATCTAATTTATCTATTGTTTTCGTCCAACTCAATGTGTTTATTGTAAGTTATACGATTTGACGTATTAAATGGGAACTTATTGTTGGTTGCCAGATCTAAGGGCAAAAACGATGCACTAGTGCAAGAGATGAGGCATTTTTTTAGGTAATCTGCTTTAAGAACCAGCTCGGTCACTGGTTCGGTATTAGGAGATGATCTCCGAACTATCTGTAATGTTTCGATTTCTGCTCAAACAGTCAGAAGAATGTTAACAGAAGCTGAACTGGTTAGTAGGATGCCAACGACTGTGTCGCAGCTTACCAGAGTGAACAGGGTTGCTAAGTTTCGTTTTGCCAGATATAATGATAATTGGTTTATAGATGATTGGAAACGTGTTTTATTCCGAAATGAAACTAAGGTCAGTATAAAATTTCCTGATGGACGTGAATGAATCTGATGAAGATCTGAAGAGAGGTTTGGGCAACGCACTATCTCTCCAAAAAAATCTGTTTGGTGGTGATTGTGTGATGTTCTGGGGAATTTTGGAGGAAATTGTAGTTGAATATGTAAGGTTTTTGGCCCTTATGTATGTATTATGTAGGAGACGTTTTTTTATTTATGCAAGACATCCTCCAACATCACGTGGCTACAGAAGTACTGGATTATGCTCATACATTGTTTATTCCAGCCATTGCTACCAAAAAGTCTTGACATAAATCCGATAGAACATCGATGGATAATGGTTAAAAGAAACCTGCTAACCTGAGAACACTCCGTAGGAAGCCATTCAAAATTTAAATTGGAGCATACCTACGCGTATAAGTGCAATACCCAATACCATCATCCATTCATTTGCATTACCATCTCATTGTTTTTGAGTTTTTCCATAATTTTATTCAAGTCAAATTCTGTAGATTTTGCTTTAGGTTTTGTAAAGTGTGGAGAACTGAGGAAAATCTACATATATTTGCCGAATTTTTTTGCTTTTAAGCTACATACGTACTACGAAGGATATCATCGCAAACAACGCTAAAAAATCAGTTAATTGCATTTTTATGTTCTTTTTATTAAGTATTATTAGCAATACTGCGTGAGATTTATCACATACACTCCACTGTACAACACTCGTGCCGCAGTAACCGGAGTAAAGCGCGATAGTGATATGTGCTGTTGAATGTGTTGGTTTAACGGCTACCCGAGCCGACTTTAATAATTAATTACCGACCGTAAACCGGTAGGATCTCTCGTAGATGCTCATTGTTTTATGGAGAATCTAACGCGTATAACATCTTAATGTTGATATTTTATTTCTCGGCAGTCCCGGTACGACTATTTCGATATTTTCCCCGTATGCCCGCCCACGTTTTAAATAATGTGCAAACGTCTGGTTAGTCAGGTTACCTTTCAATATATTTTATGCATGTATCTCGCACTAGTGAAATTTTACAAGGGATTCTATCCGTTTTTCAAGTCACGTACACCATTAATAAATACATAAAGAAAGGGTTTTTATTGATGGTTTAGGTAAGAAATTTACAATGCTTCAAGCGTACAGTGAAGACTCTATCGAAATTAGAGGATTCTTGATTATTCCTCCAGGACGCAATGATCGTATTAAAGTTTTAGTCCAAATTACATTTTTTCCAAGACGGAGTTAGAAAAGTAGAACACGTGTACACGTGACTGTATACGTTAGGACAACGAGAAATAATGGAAAAGACAGTACTGATGATTGCACCCGATTGCAAAATAAGACAATCCACTTTATTTACGTCTCATCCGAGAATTAGCTAAATTAAATTGCAAAAGATCTTAAGATAATAAAATAAAGGTAAAAATAAAAGTTACTTACATAAGACATGTGAAGATTTCCAGCAATTAAGAAAAACTATTATTAACATGGTAACACTTCCAAAAACATATTAAAATTATTTTAAGTTAATACAAGTTGTAAGATACAAAACAATCCACAAGGCGAGGACAGGTCCACAGACCTGCTTCTGTTAATTTTTCCTGTCAATTTGTCTTCATTCCATAACCTTGCTTTTATATCGTGAGTTGTTAGTAACTAATAACTTTACATGTTGTTGATGTTACCACGCACATAAACTAAAAGTTGGTAAATATAGATTGAAGTAAGTCAATAAACCAGGTATCTTGGTGGTTGTGGAATCTCTATTTTTGTAAAAATTGCTTCGTTGGCAGCCAAAATAAATTTTGTAGAAGTTTTATTTCTGTGGCATTGATGCAAGTGCTACTAACAACATTCGATGATCTCCAAGTCGAACCGCTGTAGGCCTATTGGAAGTATTACTTAAATATTCTTTCGGCATTCGAAGAAGAGTAAATTAAAAATAATAACGTGATGATGGAAATGATAAAATGATGGAAAAGGAAAGTTAATTTCAAAATTTGACGTTTGCACGTCTTTTCTCTATTACCGCGTAAGTAAATCCGGCGTTCTCTTGAATATTAGAATTAATACCATTTTAACACTACGACGCTTGAAATTATTTTAAAACTAAACGATTTAGACAAATACGTGTTCTCTCAAAGGCGACTCCGATTAAAACGGGTAGAGTGCAATTGGCTTCTCTTCACTCCTTTGACACTGTGAACTATAAATCACGACTAATTACGAGATACGTTTTATTTAAACAGATTATTACAATTAAATTTACAATCAACTAAAATTCCTTTTTCTAAAAAATACCATATTATAACGTGCAATACGCCATACGAGTTCGCTATCTAAAGTCTAACGATTAAGGAGTTGATATTAGCGAGTATCGATAACTGTAAAATATTGAGATTTATTAATTTGCGAAACGCATAACAGAATCGATTTTCTATGCGTTTGTAGGAAACAGCAACGAACATCAAGGACCCCGTTTCTCCGGGATTGTATTTCTAATAACAATATAATTTTGAATATAAGCAAGTTTAAAAAGAATTCTGCGGTTCATCAGCACCATTGGGACTGGCAATTGACATTTTGCAAGGTTGGAAGTGCTGTAATTGTTTAATGATTTATTTTTAAATGTTATCAATTGCACGAACTTAAATCACTTTAAAAGCAGATTTATTGGAATATATTGAAGTACTGATCTCTTTTTTTCAAGTGTGGTGACGGCCCAACGGGGTGTATAAGGTTTTTGAAGCTTGTCATAACCTCAGGAGCCTTTTAGTGTGTAAGTTGTGTGTGTAAAGTGTTCCATGGCTTTGTTAATGTTACTCCCTCGCCGTAAAAGTTGAAACGCAGTTAATTGCGAATAGTGACTGTTACTAATAATTTTATTTTTGATTTCTGACTAGACCCATTCGTATATATATATGTACATAATTCAAGATCGATTTTGTTATTATTATCTACAATGATCAGACCGCATGCAGATCGCTTCCGGTGTGATATGCGGCATATGATGTAAATACTCTTTACTTTATTTCTTTATGGTTGATAGCCGTTTAAGGAATATTTCACATTGTTTTAGAATCAAATAACGGTATTGAATTTGTTTTTTTTTTATAGAACGGAGCTCCACTGGAGAATACGCCGGTACGTGTCTATACAGACGCATATTCAGAATGCGTGTCATTGATTCCTAAGAAAATGTTCGGTTCCATCATACGTCTGTGTTATAGAGCGCTCCCGTCGAGCTACTTCAAAAGAAACTCCATTGTATGCAGCTTATAAGAGAGAAAGGTGGATCAGATGCATTGTTCTTGAGTTACCACTTAGCCACGCCGTATGCGGCGGTATTATGTTTTCTCTGGCCCGATGTGCCGGCAAATTTGAAACCTAATATCCTGAAGCGACTGACGTTTTCTCCTGTGTAGCACGGAAAAGAGAATGCACTCGTAGCGACTACTTCACGGTAGAGTCATATCAATATCTGCTTGTATGTATATGAGCATATATAAACTTTTATGTGTATATGCAGATATTTTCAGTCGTATCATGCAACGTAATTTTCGCGTTATTACTAAGCAGCACCGCGCGGTTTGTATGCATATAGAGTGGTGAATATGCCATCGAGTAAGTTGATTATATATGGTTGTAACCTTTAAAAGCTATTTAATTCGCGCGCATGGGATATCGTTACGCGTAAATTTTCACGATAAAGAGTACGTGCCTGCCTAATTGACTTTAAAAACTGCTAATCTATAGTTATAAAACCCACCGGAACGCAGGAAAAGTAATAATGGAAAGCTTATACTGAAAAGTTTATTTTTATTATTAATTTTTAATCCCACGGCTTATAAAACGGGTTATTTCATCATGAAAAGAACCTTTCCTACTTCAAAACCGTTGCTCTTCACTATTCTATGTTACATCAGTAGTATGTAGCACGAGAAATTGAAGAATTATCCACCCGAAGGGCGGCTTGGTGTGACTTTGAGGCATTGAAGCAAAATTTTAATAAAATCATTTGAACTCCCTACATTAATAAAATTCGATTCATCCGATTCATATGAAGTGACAGAAAAATTTGAAACGAATGCTTGGACTGAATCGTTTGAATTGGATAAAGGATAATAACAAAAAAAAAGACAAGATAACCTCTCCCAAGGTGAACAGCTACCCGTGTGTGTATATGGGAGCGACAGCTTCTTCACGGGGAAATTGTCTGCTCAATTAACAGACCGCACCCTATGCGGTTAAGAGTTAAAACAAGTTTTACGGGTTTTCTTGGTTTCGAGTTCCTCAATCTATTCTTAACCTCGATACCACACATTGGGGCAAGTAGTGGCGCCAACGTTGGGACTGATTAGAACCAAACTCAATTAATTCCAAGCAGAGCCAATGTGAACATGTCAGACATAGAAGTTGCTATGAGTACGTTTGCTGTATATACACATAGCATCTGAGGTAAGAACTAAAATTGTTTGTATTTTTTTAAATGTATTTAACAGATAGACAGAGTCGTCTGTATCTAAAGATAATAAAAAATAAATCAATTTTTTTTCAACAATATAATCCTGTCGAATGATCAATATTATTATTATCAAAATCTTTACAAAATCAAAAGCTTCTTGGATTGCATTATATGACAAAATTCTCACTGAAGGTTGAGATTGTGAAGTGCAGAAACTTATTTCATTCTTTTTTACTGAAGAGTATGGGGGGCTTGTATTTCAGAAAATGGCGAAGGAGAAGGTCCACAGGATGTTGGCGACTGTTTCTTGGGATAGTCATGAAGTTGTGTTAATCAGTTATCAGGCATCATTGCGGATCAGGCAGAAATTGCGGAAAAACGGTCCGATTTGAAGTAAGCGAAGCGCCAAGATGATGTATCTACTCACACTTTGAGTGAGCGGTCAGCAAAAATTCTCTCACCCTGTTCAGCAGATGCCCCGGCGACTCTTTTTTATTTTCTAAGCTCAAAATTTCGCTCAGAGTACAAAGATTTTCATCGAATGAGATGAGTATCCCCTTATTTTACAGCATGCCGATTACTATTTGGGCGGACTAAATAGATAGATTAAATAGATGGGAGAGTATGTTGAATAAAATGGATTTGACAAAAAAATCTAATGTTTCTATGTTAGGTTACAAACTTTTCAGACTACCTTCGCATAGTTAATTGTCTTTCTATTATTCTGCGTAATCTCTCTTTAACATTCACATCGGAAAACTTATTGCGAACGTTAAAATGTTTGCTTCCATCTTAAAAATACACCCAAGAAATCTGTTATGAAAAGGCGGTCAATTCGGCTACATATTTGAATAAAAAGATCCCTCTAACATAATATAACCACACCCACGAGAAAGCTAACCAATTACATATTTTAAACACATAATCTAAGCCACACCTTTAATACATGTATATTTCTTTATGTAGTTACCCAAACAGTAAAAAGATGCCTTTTTTTTCAATAAGTAGGAGGAGCAGGTACCTATGTTTTTGACAAGGGAAAGAACTTCTTCAAATATAAGGCGTATTTTGTTGAAATTGCAAATGGAGTCTTTTTAAAAAATGGTCTATTTTTCAAAAAAGGACTTATTCGTTGTTAGCAATAAACTAACTTTACACAGTGAAAATAGACTCAATTAACTCTGCGCATCTCCATGCCTTCCATGGAGATGCGTTCGAGAGCCCTTGCTCATATTGAAGAGTGACAGATTGTCGCGTGACAAAAGTCATCAGTCGATGCATACCTCTTGGGTGCTAAGAAAAGTGCGGAGCAGCTTTTACAAACGGTTGCGCAAATGAATTGAGGCGGAAGAAAGCAATTTCGTGCGTTCACTGTAGATAGATAAATATGTAGATAGCTATTAATTATTGCTGCCAAGCTGAAGACGAGCGAAGAGAAGAGGGACAGTTCTTCTCTAAGTGGCCTGCATTTGCGTCAATTAAAATGATCGTGCTAGATGAGGAGGAGCTACGTCCTGCAGTCTTAAGGCAGTAGCCAACACGAACCCATTCTCATGAGACGAATAAACACGAGTCTGTCTAGTCTCTGATAATTTCGTAAAGCGCACGGAAAGTGGCGAACTTTATTCATAAGTGAAGTTCGCCACTTTCCGTGGACTTTATTATTTGCCCTTTTCCCAATGAACAATAACAATACAGGTCCAACATTCATAAGATCTTTTTAAAAGAAGCCTATTGTAAACCTTTTGGCACAAAAACATCTTCCCCTTCCTAAGCTTCATTATTTGCAACATGGACTTATTCAGGTGCAAGTGTTGTAGCGAAGAATTAGGGGTAGCATGTGGTACGAAGGCAATTTCAACAGGACTACTCCATGTAATCCAAATGAACCAAATACATATCAATTTCATAGCGTTTTATAATGTTATTCATTTGAAAAATATAAAATAATTTATTATTTACCTCATAATAGGTAATACGGTAGGATAAAGTTATAGCTTGAACTTAGTACATTAATTTCAATCGCAACCAGGAAACGCAATGCAATATGATCGCTCAGCGCGATAAATACGAAATGCGTATACCTGCTACTTTATACATAAAGTTATTAAAACAGTATAAACTTTCGATAAGTTCTATACATGTTCGTGCACTCATAACGATCACATTATTCCATCACGTCTAATATTGTGCCATGCGAACGAATTGTAAATTTATAAATTATAATTAACTTGTATGACATAAACGCATGATTATAGCAGAGCCGGATTTGTTTACTGTTAGTCGCTGTGCATGTTTGTTTAGATTTCAATTATTTACTGATAATTTGTTTTGGTTGTTTTTTATTAGAGGTTTGAATGAAAATATTCTGTTGAATTTCGCCGATAACTAGATGAACAATTTTTTTAATTATGAACGAAACGAATACGAAAACAATGAAGATAATAATAATTTTTGAATGATTTTTTCTTCAAAATACGTACGATGCACTTCATTTCATTGAATATGTTCAAATCTCAAAATGACTCTACTAGACTATATATCTGATAAAATGATAACCATTTCGAATTTTGCCTGATCTACGTTAGTCAAACTTAAGGTTTGCCAACCGAGCTCCGGTAATGTAAGGCTTATTTAGGTAATTTTAGGCTTATTTATTAGTAGTTACTAGTAACAATCAATGCATCTACAAATCAAATCTTAAACAAAATGCTAAACGGGCTGTCACACGCGGCGACTTTGCCCTCGGCCACTTGAATGGCTGCGAATAGCCGCTTTCTGTGACAAGTATGTGAAGATTTTAAAATTGTACAATTAATTTTGGATGTTTGTGTTACATTCAACGTTTGCGACTTCCAATACTGTTTCTTTCCATATATTTCTCACAAACTTATACCCATAAACTAAAAAACAAATTATGGTCAAGCATCAAATTCATTAATTCGAGGATTTGGGATATGTGTTCGTACAAGGTTGGTTAGGGCAACGTACATTATTTTCCAAGGCTTCACTTGTGCTTTTGACTACTTCAGCGATCAGAGAAGGTAAAACAAAGGTTTTCTGAAAAGAAAGATGAAATTCGTCACAGAGAAGAAAGCGCGAAAAGGGCGTCTGGAGCTTTTTGAGGAAGGGCTGTGAAAAATTTTGATGCGTCTCTCTTGATTTGGGAAAGTATAGGTACATATACTGCGTTCACGACGAAAGGAATAAATTCAATAAAATCATAGCAACTTTTAGTGAGTAACAATACTCTGACTCTCAATTTATAATCTTAGTTTGTCATTTTTTGACGTACATTACTGGTGTGTGTTACTTCTAGTTTGAGCAAATGGCAAAAAGCCTATTATTCTAAATATGCCAATTTACACATTTTTACTGAGTTTGGAATATTAAATAATAATAGTAATAATTGTAATATTTATTTCTTAAACTAATCAACAATACGCCAGGAACAAGTTCAACAAAATTACAACTATAACAAAGAATCATCCAGTGTGCAACAATTTCTGCATAAGGACTGGTGGTGCAGTGCCTAGTGCATTACTCTCAGCGTAAGGTTTTCGGTAGTTTTCCTCCTTCAAGTTTGGCGAACATGGTTGGCCGATGCCCCCTATGATCGGCAAAAGCTGTTGGGGGACGTAAAGGCATGGATTATTATTATTACAAATAATTAAAACTAAACGTGTCCCAGATTTGGACCGTGTCATGGTTAATCGAAAACTCGATGTTCCGCCCATAATCATATGGGGCTTCTTCATGCTAAGTTACCGTGACTAATTGTTTCCTGTTCAGTTAGTTTCGTTAGTTATCGTGCTAACTGTAACCTACCACTCTTTCCTCTTCTGAAGGAGTCCTATATGATTGTGGGCAAAACGTCGAGTTTTCGATTAACCATGACACGGTTCAAACCTGGAACACGTTTAGTTTTAATTGACTCTGGCCGTGGAAGTCTACGTTATTATTATAAACAGTGTTTCGTAATTGTGAGAAACCTTTGAAGATAATAGAGCCTTACTTCTATGGAAAACAGATACAATTTCTAGAATGTATTCATCGTAAAACGTTCATATTTTATGATTCTTATAAACTGGTCTGCCTGAATCACGCCAAACTAAAAAATACGATTCTAGGAGTTCTTTTTTGTTTGATTCTCTGCCTTGGCTCTAACACATTTTGAAAAAGAAATTTGCAAAATAAAATATTTTCACAATATTCAGGCTATAACTGCGACTTAAGCTAGTTAATCAGTGCAAAGATGATTGATGTGGGAATGCCACATCAATATGCACTTCAAGAATCCTTTCTGTACTGCACACAGTTACAGTAGAGTTATTTAGAGGTAGAGTATCGATATTGTATTTATGTTTATTGTTAAATAGAATGCAAGAATTTTTATTGTTGTAAACGTCGTTATTCGTCATCCAGTTATTGACAGTATTAAATACAAAACGTGACCTATTTAAAAGTTCAGTTAAGGAGCAGTCAATTATTGATGTATTAATATTATCTGCATATAAGACTTTCGGATGATCGTTTAAGCAAATTAAGAATATAGTTGGTCTCAAAACCGACTCTTCAGGCACTCCGATGTTTGAGATGGTCTACAGTACGGTTACATAAATGTTATCGAAGCCAGTCGTTGGCGAGTCTTCTAACCTCGCAATATTCTAATTTATCTATGATCAACACAATCAAATACCTTAGTAAGGCCGATACAGAAATATAGACATCGCTGATTTAAATTTGTCGTTAAATATGTCTTTTTAAGAAAAGCGAATAAAGCAGTAGTTGCGGAATGGTTAGAACGGAAATACGCCGATGGGGATTAGGGAGATTAAATTGATCAAAATAATCTACTAAAAATACGGATTTTAGTAAACCCTCCCTATGACGAGAAGTAAAAAACAGGCTTCTTATTTTTAAATTCGTTGCAATCGGTTTCGTAATAGCTGTCACCTTTACACCATAAATTTTTTAAGAGTAAAAAAAAATTGAAAAACCTAAATCCTTATGTTTTTATAGCAATACTTGGACTATAAGGTAGTTTTTCATGAGGCCGGTTGCAACAAATTCAACAACAACAAAGAATGAAAAGAATTGTAAGTAGACACTTAGTAGAACCATTAGTAGAAGATTTCTAAAGACTGTCTTTAGAAATCTTCTGAAGAAGCTGACAGCATGGTCAGCGAAACGTCAAGTAAAACATTAAGTACACGACATCACCCGAAAGACATTTCTACTATGGATTACGGTCGTGAAAGCCCACACTCAAGTAGACACCTGTTCTAATTTAATTTGAATTAAATTATATTTTGTTAAACAACAATGAGATCTAATAAGATAAACCGTTACGTTATTTGATTACAATGCTGAACAGGAAATATACAACATTCGTTCGTATAGCGTGTGTGCAAAATTTATTGCTAGAATCGATTATAAAGGGATATTTGCTTTATAAACCCAGATCTTCCGGCATAGCGCGGAATACAGGAAATAAGTATCTTCGGCGAGGAGATGTTCATGTATCTACCGCGAGCGGTTGATGATGACACCGATAGCGGTGAAGGCGGAAAGCAATTCGAAAGAAGCGCAATAAATTTCATGGCTTTGAACTTCCGCACAAAGAATGCATAAAATAATTTAATAGCAGATGTGAAAACGTAGAGTACTAACGACAAAAAGGGGGATCGAATCTGAATAACTTCGCCAGGAGCCAATGTACACCCGACATCGGTAAACTGTCCGTTCGTGAGTTATGAGATTTTAATATCCGTGCTAATACTATCATCCTGGGCCCGAGACTTTCCTCCCTTTAAGAGGAAGGGCGTCTTCTCCATCTCGTTCCATTATTTCAAAGTTCACTCGATATTTTACAGACTTTAAAACACTTGATAAATTTTAAAACACTTCGGGAAGATTTTTTCGCACCAAAAGCAATTTATCAGCGGTATGATGTATGAATCCTCAAAGATGAATCTTCCACGCGGTCCTGGAGGAAAATCCTGGAAAATTATTTTGCGGTTAGAGCGTTCGATTTTAAGGCAATCGCCTCGTAAAATAGACAAAACCGACGGTATGCCCATGAGAAGTTGCTAACGTATTCATTCCCTTATAATCGAAAATATGAAAAAAGGGCACTACTTACTATGACAATAAAATAGTGAACTGATGAAGTAATTAGTTGTTGTATTAGCTAGCAAAGCGATTAATGTGGAAGAAGCCATATGAAGATGAGATTTAATAATCTATTATAGTACATATAATAGATTATTAAATTATTATTACTTACACTTTCTACTAGCAATGTTAAGTCACAAGTTTTCAATACAAAACGAGTATATGTTATTAATTTTTTTGTGCATTAGATGATTTAACATGGCAAAAATTGTTTCAACTAAAAATCGTTAAAGTACGAATTGGGTTCTTTCAAAAATAAACGATTCAGTCCTTTCGAATTGTATTGTTAAAAGTTCAGCTTGAAAAGCCGCTGACAGGAAATGAATTTAGGGCAAGTACTTATAACTGATGCAATAAACTTTAAAAAAACATCAGAAAAAGTGCCGAAAAACGATAACCAAAAATAATGCTGATCTGGTTCATTGTATTGATGGAATCACTCACAGCAAAGTGTGAGGAGAGAAAGCACTAATCAACGGACATGTTTTTGCCTACTGGGCATCAGCGTTGCTCCGAGTGCTTCTCTACCCCACACTGCTATTTGCCACTCGGTTTAATGGAAAGATACGCGGTTATCAATTACTTTCTGATTTCATCTGCCTTCTGGTAAACAAATTGTTGTGCACCGTGTAGCATTAACTGTTCTTTGGTCCTCCAAAGCAATGTTTGACACAAATCCAGTACAACGGAAGAAATAAGCAATCGTTTTCTTGGAAGTGTTTCGTGAACTTTTTGTCGAAATCGGTTCGTTTGGAAACACCCAAGTAGTTGATTGCTGCTTAGTTTCCGGTTCGTACGAACATAGCCAAACGCTACGGAATCTATCGTTTTTTTCTAAGTTTTTTGGAACAACAACTGGTTTTGATCAACCTTTACGAAATTCATGACTAACGGAAGTACGCCACGATCACGACGAAATTCTCCAAGTTTGCGTCTTCTCTGCTTCATTAGTAAAATGGGAACCTTCACGTGATATTTCCGTCTTTTCACAAAATTGCTTGTTTTAAGAGCTCACAATAAACAAACTACTTGGCTGAATTCTATGTCAAATCCAAGGTGTCATCTAGTGGTCGTTTGTAAAAGTTTAAGGTGCTACCCTCGTATAAAGCACGTATTTTAGACGCTATTATTGTATAAGAATTATCGGGTCAAAATATTAGGAAGAAATCTTTATTTAATAATTGTCTACCGATTTCTAAAAGTTGCCTACTTCCAATTACAAGGTGAAGAATTTATTTTTTTAGATAATTTTTCGTAATCTCGACAAAAGTAGTTCTTTATAAAGAAAATTAACTTTCTTTGAGGTACATCTTCATGCAATTTATTGTACGTTAACAGTTTTTGCCAGTGCGAACATTTACCATTTACTCATGAAAGGAATTTATTTCAAAAGGAAATTAAATTAATGGCTCTCTGACAAATTTCACTTAATACTTGCTGTTAGCAGCGCTAGGTTACTGTTTTAAGGCGGAAACAAGATTAAATGTAAGAAATCTCTTTCTGCAGAAAACGAATAAAATGTCGTTGATATTGTGGTCGAAAATATTCATTATAATTAAATCTACTAATAAATCTAGATTGTGTAGTAATGAAGCGCGTAATTCGGCTATAAAATAATGCCCGCTTACTTCGTGGATTAAACACAAAGCAGTCGGAAACTTTAGACAAATTGCAGTGAAATATTGCACCGTTCCGATAAAGTTTCCAAAGACCAATGATGAAATGCTGCATACATAAATGAATTCGGTTGCGCTTACCTGTGATAATCTTGATGGAATTATAACTTCTTAACGACGTAAGCTGGGGCGGTCGCATAATTTTGCTGTTTAAGAAGTTCTATTTTAATATGCGGTATGGATATACTGTTAAAAACAAATTTTTTATAACATTTTTAAATGTTTTCGCTTGCGGTTTGACAGGAAATGCTTCCTACTTATTTTCTTTTTAGATGGGGCACCCAGTATATTGTTCCATTTTCGGAAGAAAGCTAGAAAAAGTAGTCAACTCGTGTAATTCTATTGGCGAAAGGAAGCATTACAGATTGCATAAAAAATTATAAAGAAATATATAATAATATCCGTGTAAAGATTTAGATTCACATTCTCAGCTAATTACTCCGTAAATTTCGTTACGTTATGGCCTTTTTTCAAACGTTCGCTCCACAGAACTTTTAAACTAGTTTAGTAATGGTGAAATTGCTACCGTTAATCGTTCTTCCAAATTGAGGTGAAAGTTGTTCCAAAAATGGGAGATTAGGTTAGGCGGAGTGTGTGACTGATGTGATTGATTTCCCCGTTTAATCAAGGTACTCGGCATACAAGCGATAGTCCGTTCTCATCGAGCGCGGTTCTATCTACTCGATCCAAATTGATGCTACCTGGGCGGTGCTGCGGAACAAATCTTTAAGTAATTCATTAACTATTTAAAGTAGATTTAATGTTGTGTGGCACGAAACACGTTTATCTTAATTAAGCTTTATGAAATGTTGTTAGGAATTTTACGAGTACGAAAATAATTTCCAAATTTAAATTTCATCTAATGGGATATCTCCTCTGATTTTCTGATGTTATCCTTGACCAAGCGTAAGTAAAATAGTTTTTAATCATTTACGCAATACATAGAATCAGGTAAGTAATATTTAGATTAAGTAATTGGAAGAAGAAGGTAAAAGTATTTTGAAATTCATTTTAAAGTAAGCATTCGATCATTAAACAATATCAAAGGAAAGGAAAAGTAGAACTGAAGAGTTATCAGGGTGGCCTTACAGAGGATTTTACATCAAAGGACCAACCGAAACGTTCATAAAGAGAAACGAGGGGATTGTAATCTGCACATATACCACACGCACTCAAAAAAAAGTATGTCGATTTTAAATTAACTTTTATTTGGATAAAGATGAACAGGTCAACTGAACGAACTGTTCAGTTACTGAAGCAGACTAACAAAGGAGCACCAACAACCTAATTTTTCATTTACTACGGTCGATGTTGCTGCGGTAGGCAGATGTATTGATGAACTCAGGAGTAAGGGCTCCTATAATCTTTCCGATAATCTTTCTTTGCCATTAATTAAACTTTGTTTTCCCCATATCTTACCTCATATTACAAATATTATTAACTCCTGTGTATTATCTAATACATTCCCTGCTTTTTGGAAACATACTATCCCTATTCCTAAAAAATCTCCAGTACAAAATCAATAGCTTGTCGAATCTCACCGATGATTTAATATGTGCTCGTGATAGGCTTTTGACACTTTAGACCACAAGAATCTGCTATCTGTTTTGAGCCTGTCTACTGATGTTGCTTATCAAATAGAATACAATGTGTTAAAGTGGCTGGCGGCGCTTCTGACCCCGCCCCTGTGTTTTGTGGTGTTCCTCAGGGTTCTATACTGGCTGGAACTTCTACTTTTTATTATTTACACCTTCCTTCTTCCAAAATCAATAAAGACTAAGATTCTCATTCAACTCTATCATACATTTGATATTGCTGATAAGGCGCAAGCATTAGTCGATATTTCGATTGATTTAAATTATATTTTTGTAAATGCTAAGCGTCACTCGTTGAATCCATCTAAATCTTCCCGCTGCTTTTCAATTCTATCAATTTATCCGTCGATGGAGTCTAATTAACCGTAGTCGATGAGGTTAAAAATGTAGGTTTAACTATTGACCGCAACTTAAGATTTAATACACATGTATTATGATGTATTAAGAACGCGTGCATTTCCTAAACACTATTTAATTCATAAAATAAAAATGGAGCTCTGTGAGTCCTTAGTTTTATCACAATTCAGTTATTGCTATGATTGAATCAATTGCTACAAATAAAGTACTTAAATTGTTCCATAGATTAATAGACGAAAAAGACGCAAAAGCTTACGCTAAGGATTACAGAGGTTTTTGTTGACACTATTAAATTAATTTCTAAAGAAAATTTGTTGCTATATTAACGTCTGCGATGGGTAAAATAAATTAACTGTAATAGCGTAGATAATTACCAGATTACGACGATATACAACGTACGTGTGTAAAAAAAGTGAGTATCTAAAGTAATCCAAGTTTCTTCAAGTAGCGTCATAGGGAAAAAAATTGAAAAGATTCCCTTGGCGAATTATTTCTATTAATCAAATAGTTTTTGCAGAGCCCGGCCGATTACCATCAGTTCTCCATCTGACATCTAATTTCTGGACGATATTGCGAAGACTCATTTTTCTCTCCGCTGAAACTGCAATAAAGAAGAGGTGATGCGATGTGTTTTCTGTAGTTTTAAATTAATTACGTAGTTTTTGCACTTTACTCGTAGTTTGACAAACGTTTTACGGTGTTTACGAAATTAACAAGTATCTTGAAAACGATTTTAAATAACACGCGGCAATATCTACATTTCCTCGACGTTTTCGGCTGACAATTATCAATATGCCATTGTTCTTGCGCGTTAGGTCAGATAAATTAACATTGCTCTTATGGGATAGGTATTTGAAAAATTGAGGTTGAATCCGTTCAAGAAGGCTCACTTCAAAGCCATAAAAAGCATGCCACGCAACATCACTTGAAAATGTAAATTTTTCATCATATACAGATCTTTCGCCGATGCCTGACGATTAATATTAATGTTGTCGATGGTATAGTGTGAATTGACTATGTGTAACTCTTTTAGTAAAAGACAGTGAATTTTAATATCATCAGCGTAACAAGAACATCGATATATATCATATGGTATTGTTGCAATTTAGAAGATCGAACGTAGATGTCATTAGCGCCACGTACAACAGACTTCCTTTGACTTCTTTCTCAGCGTCCCCAACTCCTCTTATAGCCTACGATCTAGGATTCTCACACCTCCGTTAGGAGATAAACGCAAGTCCACTCAACGACGATTTTGGGGGAACGGATAAATCACTCGTCTTTGTCTATACTCTTCGTTTCTTAATTCTTTCAAGAATCATCATAGTCGCACCTCAGTCGTAATATCGTAAATTAAATATCTTTCTTAATAAAGTTGTCCGTTGGTAAAATTTAAGAGGCTGTAGGTGGTGTCACATGTTCTAGAATAGCATAGAATATGGCTTTCAGTTGCGCTCCTGCAACGCATGCATTATGCTATTCTTAAGGATAAGAGTATTCGACTGAAATTTATTATCAGATTATATTTCGCAAGGTATAGTTATTCAAATTAGCTGTGTTTAAACAATTGCTATGGCGATAAAAAAATAGAGTGAGGGGCCGTTAATTAAATTCTCACTTTGACTCCTAATGTTCATCCAGGTAATACGTATTGGGCTGTGTCTCCATTTTCGGTTCAGTGTTCTGCGTTTATATTTTTCCATTAATGTTATAGTCAAGTTTGATAGTTTGAAAATACGCGGGGTTTCGGTACGGAACATAAACCTAAGGATTACATCTATTGGAACGTCACAATTGCAGGTTAGTTACTTTTTTCAAATGTTAATACTCGTTAAATTCCATTAGTTAATATTTATTTGTATTTAAATTGCCGAGAGAGTGTCTACGAACACTTCCGAATCTACAAAAATCTTTTTTTTTTTACAAATTTTACATCATAATATATATAAAACGGAAGTGGACCGAGGTTTGTCCCAGAGGGGAACCCCAGAACTGAAGTGAAGCAGACGACATTTACAGTAAACGTAATTCACCATGTTTAGCAGAGAAGACCAAAAAGGACCAAGCAAGGCTTTGCTAATACAAAAAGAGCTTAGTTTTGCAATTGAACGCCAGAGGAAGATCGGTGTAAATAACATCTACCTTGACCCTGACCACCTTCATCAGCAGTCTACGCGATAGCTCGAAACATTATTGCCAAGTTTGTTGTGGTAGATCTATCCATGCTGAGAAAGAGAAGGATAATAAGATAACAAGGTGTCGTAAGAGAGAAGAATCCACGAATTCTCGAAACTGTTGTTCAGAATGAATCAAATAATTTGTCTGGAGCGGGGTGTGCTGATACTTTAGTGTCTACCAAAGGCTAGTTCAACAGAAAACGCATATTAAATATGTATGAATAATTATCAATAATGTGAGGACTTTCAATTTTTGCTATCTGTTACGATGAGATCTTGGATGGTAGAATTCTTTTCGGATATCTCAATTATGATACCGAGTAAAAGTAGCAGGTCGTTTGTGGGCATGCATATGTAATGTTCCTTTTAAGCAGTTTAAAGTTAGCGATTATGGTCCTCACACGTTATCGCTTGGCCGTGCGCTAAGGTAATGATCGACCGTAAATAACATTTGCATAATAGGATTATGGCGTTCCCGAATAAAGCAAGTTAAAATTGAACTAATTTGAGAAAATGCCGCCTATTAGCTTCCAGCGTAATATTGTAACCTTATAAAGAATTTGCGCTGCTCTTGTGTACACCAAATATTCAAATTTTTCTATTAACCGCCATTTTGTTCACTTGCACATGCATTCTTCAATTACGTTTCGTGCTATTCGCCGTATTACAAGATAGAGCTGCTAGGGTTCGTGCTAAACTGACATTTTCTACTCGCTAGCCAGAAGTTAATGCAAACCTTCGTAATATGGATTAAATTCTTAAATAACCAGTAACAAATAATCAAAGTAAACGTAAGTCGTACTTTAAATAGTAGCCCAACTGAAAATGTATCTGTTAGATGAATATGCTGCTTTACGAAGAATGTGAATTGTAATGATGTATTAGAAAAGAATAATAATGAATATACAAATGTATTGAAAGGAAAAGGGTTAACGATAATGTTAAAACAGTTCCCAGCGCTGTGTTAGCAGTTTCGGGGTACAGGATTCGTCGAACCCAAAAAATTATTTGTCTCATGAGAATGGGTTCGTGTTGCCTACTGGTTTTCCCGAGAGTCGACAAAACACGACTGTCTAGTCTCTGCTAATTTCGTGAAGGGCATGCTCGTTTCTGTAGGCTTACTCATCACTCTCAGAGTAAGGTTTTCTGTAGTTTTCCTTACTCCAAATTTGGCGAATGTTGAAAATACCGAAAATATTTCGTCACCGGAGGATACAGAAGTTCATTCTGGGACATTCCACAATCTAAATCAAACCGCGAATTCTGTGGTTTTTTTACCAATCGTGCAACTTATTTTTGTGTACCAATTGGTCTATCAACATTTCCACTAATGACCATTTTATTCCAGTCATCTCCAGCTTGGCCAATACATCCGAAAAAGTATAAATTTCAAGTTTCAAGTGTTTAATTTGTTTTTTTAAGGGTAGCGATGACCCAATGGGGTGTACTTATTGAAGTTTGTTATAACCTCAGGGGCCTTTAGTATGTATGTGCTTCGTAAGCGCAGTTAATTGTCTCTCAATTGTCAATGGCGACTCGGGAGTATACCAGACCCATTAAGAAAATTTGATCCTAGCGGGGCTCGAACACAGAGCGTTTAAATATGCCCAGTCAGGCGTAAGCCCTTTTATCCTTGGACTATCCAGCTGTTTTAAATTAAAAATTAAAAGGAATAATCCTTGTTGGTTTATTAAAGTTGTTTGGGTCTCCCCCCTTTTTTTTTATGTCTGTTTAATTAAATTATAGTTGCTTAAAAATATCGCTTTAATTTACATTGAATATGTCACATATACATAAGCAACTAATATATGCAAACTTAATCCTTTCTCTTCGTTCTGCCATTGTTGAATGTCCGCAAAGGTACTAGTATTATACAAAAGTAGACCTTTTCGGTTATTTATTCCTCAACTTTTATTATTTTTAATACCACTAGGGGCTTCAGCGTTTAATATAATCCCGGCAATTAAAAAAATAATCATTTCTAGTCGCGCCACCGCCAAATTCCCGTATTTCCCCTACAATATTTCCATATAAATTGATGGTATCAGGCAAAAAGTTCGCGTATATATTTCGCGGAGATCCGCCGCAGAAAGGCGTTCAGATTCAGATCTTCTGCATTAATAAACAGAAACTGATGTATCTTACATGCGTCGAATTATTTCGTTTCGCAGTTCGCGTTGGGCAAATTGCGCTTTCCACGTTCTGCTCGGTATTTTTTACGATACTCTTCCTTTTCGCCCGAAGAATTTCTCTTTCACCGACTTTTTACGATTCATAAACTTAAAAGTTTATGATGTTTAGATAGAATTTGGGGATATTCTTAAATGAACACGGTAGAAAATGCCTATGTGAAGTCATTTTTAAGGAGAAAATATTGTATGGCCACTTTTTCCGGAGCGGATATAGTATGAGGCATCGTATAAAAAAAAACCGCATGCCAAAAAAAAAAAACGCCAGATAAAAGTTTTATTACGAGGCACTCGTGAGATAGATTCCCACATTTTTATTTTTTGCGGGCGATGCTAAATGTCCCAGGGGTACATCAAAAGCACATGGACAATTTTCGTCATTACATCCTATTTTTATTTTTGCTTCGATTTTGAGTAGATTGTTTTACTGGAATAAAGAGATAACTACTAAGTATGTAAATAGATATGTATGCATTACAGTTAATGATTGAGAGAACAATAATCTGGTGTTATTCAGGAAAAATATAATTTTGTGGTCTAAATCAATTTTAAAGGAATGCGGAAATTACACTCGCTCGATTTTATCAACAGCTTCCGAAAAGCTCTTCCGCTTACCTTGCTACTGTGATTTTAATAAGACGTGTTTATTTATTATGAAAACAATCTTTTTCAGTGTATGTAGAACGTGTATCAAAAAGTACGCACCATATGGGATTGTTTTGGTTATGTACTTTTATGAAATTGAAGTATTGCAGGAAATTTGAACACCCTTCGAAACCATATTTGTGTGGCATATTTGGGTAGAGCGGTTAATTGTAAACAACATTTCTTAATAATATTTCGAAAAATAAGGTTGCCATTTTCAATTTTAAATCCGCACCCTGTCTAAAATAGAAGATAAATTACGTTTAAGATGCATCAAGTTGAATTTAAAGCGTGCTCAAACTTGTTGCATTACTTCAATTTTATAAAAGTCAACAACAAAAAAAATATATAATAGTAATATATAATAGTAATATGTAATAGTAATATATAATAGTAATATATAATAGTAATATATAATAGTAATATATAATAGTAATATATAATAGTAATAT
>LR737384.1:3446269-3539845 GCA_902655005.2 Marronus borbonicus | reverse complement strand
AGTAATATATAATAGTAATATATAATAGTAATATATAATAGTAATATGAACTCAAGGAGTATTCAACTCACCTAAAAAAAAATAAACATTTTTGGTGAATGCGCCGGTTTATTAAAATTTTGAGTGTAGGTGTATTAGTGTACCAGGATGGTGAGGTTGCAATATAATATAATTAAAGTAAATAATTGATTATAGCAGGATGAGGACCATTCGTGTCCTTGAAACGGCCGTCCCGGATTAATTAAACTTGTGTGGTGCGGAGGTTGCCGATATTTATGTGTTGTTTACCATTCTACGTCACGGTCCTTGATATGATTATTGAACTATTGATATCAGATTTATAACACAGGAATTGTTTCAAATATTATGACATTATCTTAGAAAAACCAAAATGTTCAGGAAACAAATTTTCTTTTATCTATATCTATATATATCTATGTAAACGCAAACAAAACAAACAACAAAAGACGTATTTGACTAATTTGAAATGAATAGTGAAGGGTAATAACTCTACAAATGGACGAATTAAAATTATCGCAAAGTGGACATGCACAAAACAAATGTATGTATTGCCTTAGCAATGTTTCTACCACTTGCTTGATCTTTAAAACGAAGTATGTGATTCTGTGATGTGTTTTTGATCATATTACTGCTGCTCCAAGTATGTAAATCTTTATTACTTGTACGGTAACATGTCAGAAGAAATGATATATTGTTCCAAATTCTTGTTTATCCAAAAATTTTGATGTTGTCTAGCATCAACCACAGGATGTTTTCATAAAAGGAGATATAGAGGATGAGTCAGAAGGAACGAAGTAAACTCCAAGAGTGTATTGTATATGAGAAAATAATGTAAAAAACTGATATGTTCTTATACGATTTTTATTTGTTTTCAAGCTACAGATAAACAAAATTCAGTATATTAAAATTTTTTAATCATAACGTTCCTTTAGTAAATGTTTAAAAATATTCTTCAACAGTAGTCGCAGCACTACTCCCATTATAACAAATTATAAATAAACACTATATTTGTATGTTCCAAATTGGTAAAAGTGTGTGATATTTTCTAACAGAATAATGTATAAACTCAAAAATAAACATTAAATTACTATTACGTATACCCTATTAACTTATCTATGCAGAGTTCGTTATAACTAAGCCTGCAAAACGAGTACGCTTTCGGTACGTTTCGCGAAATTAGCAGGGATTAGACAGACTCGTGTTTTGTCGGCTCTGGGTGAAACTAGTAGGTAATTGGAACCCATTTTCATGAGACGAATAAACACGAGTCTGTGTAGTCTTTGCTAATTACGTGATGTGCAACCCGTTTCTGCAGGCTTAGTTATAACACGATTAACTAGTTTATTTTATTAGATTGGCAAAGTGTTTATTTTATCCTCTTTATAATTAACAAAATTTAAATTGAAAACAAATATAATTTTTTACGCAACAGAAACCTAGCTCATATAATCAGGCTAAACTTTGTCAACAGTAGTAACAAAGTATAAGTATAATAAATTGCAATAAATATACAGGAGAAATTAGAAATAAAGTGCTAAACAGAAGAAAAAAAATATTTTAAGAGTTGTTTAAATTCACTTTTAAATACCTCTGAATTGAAAAAAAATACTACTAGTGGGATAGCTAGCGGTCATTTTGGCTAAGTGTCTCTGCAACACTAAACATTTATATACAATTTAGTACTAATAAAGTAACGGCCTGGCAAGCCTACCTTGTTTGCGTCATTGATCCTTAAGTCTACAAAAATATAAAAAAAAAATTCCGATTAAGGTGTTCGTGTAAACGCTCAAATTTGAACATATTTCATCTTGTACAATCCAAAATTTAAAAAAAAATACCAGATAGGTTGCAAGTACATGCCAGGCGACCATACATTTTTTAAGGTAGTTCTGCAAGGCTGGAATTTTCAGTAATTCTTTATAGAATCATGTAAAGAGAACACGTAAAAAGTCAAGTCGTTCCGGCGCTCCAGCTGAGTATAAATGTTCTGTAGAATGAAAAGAAGCAAATTGTCCGTACACAAAATAAAAAACTACATCACTTACTTAAAAAGCTGCAGTTTGCGTTTTAACATTAAAAGATAAATTATTACTTTATTACTATTATAATTACTTTTTTCTTCACTACAATTTTCGACCTAATGATCATTCTTGTCTATTCCCCAAAACCAAGTTTTGATAGATATAAAAACTAATATGCAACAGCCAAAACGACCTGGCTTTTTACATATTTTCTTTACATGATTCTATAAAGAACTACTGATAATTTCATGGTTGCAGGACCACCTTAAAAAAATAGCCTATGTATAACATCTTCCTGGGCGGTTGGCAAGTACTTGCAACCCATAAAATCGTTTGGCATTTTTTTTAAATTTTGGATTATACAAAATGAAACATGTTCAAATTTGAGCTTTGTGGGATCAGCTTAATTTTAAGATTTTTTTATATTTTTATAAAGTTAAAAGCAGATGATGCAATTAAGGTAGATCGTCAGGTCGTTACTTTAATAGTATTAAATTACAATTTTACAAACTTCTAGCTTTGCTGAAACGCCCTAGTCAAATGATCTATTTTGATCAGGGTGTTTCTGCAAATCTAAAAAGGTAGCGGTTAGCTAGCTATACGTGAATCAACATTATATTCAATGTTGTTCTGTCGCAGCATAGTTGAATTTAAAAAATCGTTTTAACGAAAAAATGGATCATTTTATACCATTAACATATTTGTGGTCTTTTATTTAGAAACTAAAATAATATGCAGGTGCCTCATAAAAAAAAAAAACTTTTTCACAAAAGGATGTCACACCGAATTAACGCATGATGTTACGCGCATATTAACAATGCAGCACCGTATAAACGTGTGTATATTAGGTCCTTTTATCCCTAATCTCGGTTCAAAAATCATATCTGTCTAATGCACACTTCCGAAGAGGTAACGGTTCTTGTAAATGTCGGCTTTTTAAAAAATTATACCTTCTTACATTTTGCGTCAAAATTCAATTTTGTTGCTTTTGTTTGGAATTTTATTTCCCTTGCCGGTGGTAATAAAACCTTAACTCGATTTGCTAAACAGCAAAACAGCCTTGGCAAAACAATTTGCGATAGCACAAGTTTGATAATATGCTATGAGATATCGAACTTATGTAATCACGTCTAGTTAACGTATGAAGATTTTATTAACTTAATATTATGCCGGATGACAGACAGTGGCAAGAGCAGCTCGTTAAATTCCGTTTTAGTTAGGAATTGCGTCAACTGTTCTTGATAACCTAAAGAGCGCCTGTTAGATGTTAATGTAATACAGGTAATCGAGTGTACGAGTAAATGGAGTAAGTAATTTTAGTAGTTCTCAAATGCAGTGAGGATAATTGCACAAATAAGCCGTCTGACAGGGGAAATAATCCGCCATCCGTCTGGCGACAGAAGGGGGGTCCGCTGTAAATATTAATTGCGCGTATACGTACGAGCCTAAATGTTTATGCAACGGAACCTAATGTTTTAACTCGTCGCGGTATACTTAATATTATATAATTTCCCGCGTTATAGCAGACGTGACGGGAATAATTGTGTGAATTATTTTGTTAATTGCCAGAAGGAAAGTGCTGACGTTTAATTACGGACGAAGTCTTATCAAGTAAATTGTTCCTCATCAAAATGGAAATTATGCAATGTTAGATGGCATTCATTTGCCGAAGTGTCTAGTTTTTTTCTACGTTGACGCCTTTTCTTTCTGTTCCTTTTCGTCATCATCATTGAATTGGTTTGAATACGGTTACTAATGGTGATTTATCAATATGGAAGTGGCAGATCTCGTGAATGAGTCATAGACCATTTCCACATTATCCACAAATGTTTATAAACTCAAATCATCGGCCGATATTCACTTTAGTTATGGACAGGATATGGTTGTATCGCAATTTTTTCTTAACTTAACTTAAAAGTTGAAACGCGTGTAATGTTTCATTTTGATCCATCATTATGTATATTACATTGCTCTGGCATAGGTTAGGACCTCATGTAACATGGTTCTTCTCACTACAGCACTACGCAGTTTTGTTCTCACCTTGCCGGCCAACGTGCGACGGGTCTCGGATTAATTCCATCCTGAAGAGTTGCTTCATTAGTTGACAAAGTTCAGACAGAATCCTTATAGCAGGTCACGGGTTTCTTCTGTAGAATCTCAGGTATCTTAATGCAGCCCATTGGTTCGGACAAGTCAGAATAACTTTAGCGTGCAATTTTAGCAGGCTTCATCTAGCTCTTTATAAAATGCTCGTAGACCACAATTTTGATATTGTCGTAAGGCATAAATGTAGACAACTCAATGCAGTGTCCTGACCAGTCTATCCGCTTCTTTCTAAGGATAGAGCTTTGTGATTGATTAACAGCAAGCGCGACACTATTGATCGGTTCAATAATAACTTTATTTGCTAGGTGCAGAGATCTTGGTTTCTGTGGTATGATAATCGAATTTCGATCTGTCGCGAAAGTGTTTCTTTAAAACTCTTGTTAAATTTATGCAAATAACGACAATTTCCTTGGTATTTGGTGGCACTTGGTTTTAGTCACATCCATCATTAAAGTTGTTGTTTCATTGTGATTCGTGATGACATCAAATTAAATCAAAAATTAAGTTCAATTTAAGTTAATGTGTTAATTGGTGATTAAATATATGATTAATTTTCGGTAAACCGGGAGCTAATGAGCTAAATTTTGAGAAACGTTTATGATATATGTAAATATGACCACGAGCCGACATTGATAATAATAATAATAACCTTTATTTTGACTACAACATGTGTACAAAATGGTGTCAAGATAAAGAAAGTGATCGCAAAGAGAACGATTATACAATTACTTAAACATTAAATATTCACTTAATGAATAACAACTAATAATTTCTAACACTTTGCTTAAATAACTTAAGAGATTTGATAGACTTCATATCATTTGGTAGTTTATTAAACAATTTGGACCCTAAAAAAATTAGATTTTTTTGAAATAGTCATTTTATGAGGAGGAGGCAATAGGTAATTGCAATTCCTCATATCATAACTATGCTGTGTCAAAACTGAAAAATCTGATCGATAGTGAAATACAAAGCACAATACCTCATATATGTAGCTATCATAATAGGTTAACATTCTGTGTGTTTTAAGAGTTTGCCTGGATGTTTCGCGAAAGTCAAGATCATACATAGTCCGGACTGCTTGCTTCTGCAGTATAAATATTCGCTGAACGTCCATACCAGCACCCCAATGAATTATTCCAAAAACTATTCTAGCATGAAAGTGGGAAAAGTAGAATGATTTGAGTGTTTGAAGATAACATGTTCGTTTCAAAATGTATAAAATGTAACATACTTTTGAGAGTTCTTTACATAGAGTGTCAACATGTGTATCCCAACTGAGGTTTTCGTCTGCTAAGATATTTACCATACTTCGATCTTGATATAGGATGTTTTGAAAAATATGTCAGTTGACCCGGGTAGGACTCGAACGTACAGCGCCTAATTCTGCCACAGCCAGAAACCATTTAAAATCACATATTAATTAATAATAATATTATCGTATATATTACCATCATATTACATAAACAAAAACAATAAGTATTTATCAAAAGAGCAAAACAACCTTGATCAATAGGTTGTAGAACTTTGACGCGCACAAACATATAATTAATAAATACATTATGCAGCATGTACACTGCCGTTCAGAGAAGTTCGGTCGGTTGGTAAAAAACATGAAAAGGTTACAGAAACAAACGAAACCAAAAACAAAATGCAATTTTATTGTATGTACAGGTAAAAAAGATAAAAATAAATAAAAATTTTTTTTCATCCAAAAAACCTCCTTTGCTGTTAATCACCGCTCGAATTATTCTAGGCGTTCTTTCGATAAGTTTTGTTAAAACGGATTGTGGAATATTAATCTATTCATGTTGCAGAATATTCCGTAAATGTTCTTGTGAACTTGGGCATATTTTTCGGATCCTCCTGTCCAGTTCATGCCACAACAACTCTATGGAGTTCAAATCTGGGCTTTGTGGGAGGCATGTCATTACTTTCAGGGTGTGCTGTTCTTCTTGCTCCTTTAGATAGTTCTTACACACTAACGCAGTGTGTTTTGGATCGTTGTCATGCATGAATGTAAAGTTACGGCCTATTATACGCAATTCTGATAGCACTGCATGATTCTGGAGTATTGCAAAATAATTTTCCTTCCTCAATACACCCTGCACTCTGCATAAATCTCCCGCCCCAGCAAAGGAGAAAGATCCCCACACTAACACAGAACTACGCCCTTGCTTCACTGCAGTCACAATGCAGTTCGGGATCCCTTTTCGGTTTTAGATCTTCGGACATAAGCTCGTCGATTTTGCCCAAAAACCTCAAACTTTGACTCGTCACTCCAAAGCACGTGTTTCCAATCATCTAACGACCAATCTAGATGAGAACGGGCCCATTGTAGCCGTTTTGCTCTGTTGCCCCGACGTAATAAGGGTTTTCGAATGGCAATGCGTTCATGAAGGTCCGCTTGTTGAAGTCGGCGTTTTACCGTACTCGCCGAAACTTGTTCTTCACGGCCGCGATCGACTTCGGCTGCTATTTGTGGCGCTGTTAATTTTCTATTGCGTTTGCTTAATAATACAATTCTCAAATCTTCAGCTTTTGTTGTTTTCCTAGATGCTCCAGGACGAACACGATTTTCTATAGTTCCAGTTGTCCGATATCGGTTTATGATGTCATTTACTGTTGAACTTCTCATATTTATTTTTTCAGCAATTTGTCGCCCCGAATATCCTTCTTCAAACAGCGTAATAATGCGTGAACGTTTTTCTACACTGGTAGGCTTGCCACGTGTCATTTTGAAGTAAATTTTCTTAAAACTTTTGCACAAAAAGGACAAATGCACACCAACACACGTTTAACAGTAAAATGAAGCAAATTTATATCTTTACGCCTGTGATAAATAAACAAGAATGATGCTGCGGTATATTTCCTAAATGTATTGTTCGTTAATAATCCCCAAACGACCCGTTTCAAAAATCGGTACTTCCGAGAAATTCTTGGAATGATAATAAAAGGGACTTTATTGTGGTTGTCGCAATATTTCTACTTTACATAATAATTTATGGCTTTAATCCCTTAGAGAAGAGTGTATGCTTTATATTTTTCTAATTTTATGTATTAATAATTGTATACAGTGTGATATAATAGATTTTTATTGTATGACCGAACTTCACTGAACGGCAGTGAACATACATTCGTTATGTATTATTCTAAGTTATGCTGATGAAAGTCATCAAAGAGATATTTGCAGTAAAAATACTCATTGCAGCGTGCACACTTTATACAAGCAGCTTTTTCGTTTAACCCCAATAAATGTATTGAGGTCAAGTGGTCAAGACCTATCATTTTGTTGTTTTCATTCATCAATGAATTCTTCCCATTCGTTTTCATCCCACAAACGTGAGGCTCCACCGAAACGAAAAATTGTACCGGTGGGTTCTACAAATCTACTGAATTTCACTCCGATCAGTGATTGACACCTTGAAATCTTCGCTTGTGAAAGAAGTGAATTATTTCTGTGAACATAATTAGGGAATGTTCGAAAGTGTACACACGGAACTTTGAAGTTACATACGAAACAAAGTTATTGCCTTTTACTGACTATATATGCTTACAGCAATCTACGCACAAATAAAGGATTCAATTGGAAAATCCCCGGTCTAAAAGCCCGAGGGAGCGTCGGAAGTCTATTAAAGGACCCGCTGGTAATACCGGAAACATCGTTATAGTAAAGTCTCTGCTTGTTCAATGTAAAAAAAATTCATTTTAGAGATCTTAAATATCCACTTACTACATTATTTAGTGTCCATTTCGTGAAACTCAGTTCTTAATAATAAATACAGTTATTAACAGAATCATTTCAAGCTTTGAATTGGATAGATTGGATGGATTTGTGTGGCTGCCGCAATATTTCTACTTTACATAATAATTTATGGCTTTAACCCCTTAGAAAAGAGTGTATGCTTAATATTTTTCTAATCTTATGTATTAATAATTGTATACAGTGTGATTAATAGATTTTTATTGTATGACCGAACTTCACTGAACGGCAGTGTACAAAAAAATAATTAGATAAATTTCTATTTTACATCAGAATAAGGATCATCTGAGTGTAGCCACCCGTTCTTGGTATAAATGTATAAGTAATTCTACTGTATATCCTGATTCCAAACACCAGCCTAAGACACGAGTTCTGCACGCACTGTATTCTTTGCCTATCCAAAACATTGACGGAAGGATCACACAGAGTGTCACAGTAGTTGAAGTGCGATAGGACCAGACTGTTGCAAAGAAGACTACGAAGTTTTTGCTCAAGATACTCTCCACAGCCATATAGGACCTTGAGTATACAATAAGCTGTTGTTATTATCTTATTTACATGATCTCTAAATCTTAATTTTGTGTCAATTAGAATACCCAAATTCTTGGTTGTTTCAACAGGGACGAGTTGTTTGTCCTTAACAATAATTGCGGCCCTATCAGCCAGCGACGTTTTAATTTTTTCTTTTTTGATAAAGAGCTGGAGAACAGATTTCTCGGGATTTATCTCTAGACAGTGCTTGGTACTTAAGCTGGTTAGTTTCTCAATATCTTCATTAAGTTGGAAGGAAAATATAGCTGAATATCGTTGGCATATAGATGGTAACTTAAGATGATGTTGGTGAAAGATGAAGATATTGCTGCTGTAGAATGCGTCCCGCAATGGATCCTTGTGCTACCCCTGAGCGAAGCGGTAAAGGAGAGGAAGTTTTTCCATTTAAGACCATACACTGACATCGCTGAAAGGAAGACTTGAAGCTACCTGATCATTTACCGCAACATAGAATTGTGAACAGAATGATTATTGAATGCCTTTCAATGGTCGGTATTAGAAGGGTAGCTTTATTGTTATCACTTGTCCACAGGATATCATCAAGAACATGTAATAATGCTGTCTCACAATTGTGATATTTACAGAAGCCACATGTCTCCTTAATTGAATTTCAACAATTTTCTGAAGTACCTTACATAATACCAGCAAAATATTAACTGGACGGAGATCGCTGTACATTTTTGGACATGAGCTCTTAACATGCATACATCAGCAGGAGTAAGTACGATGTTAAGATATATTGACTCCACGAATACGAACCTCTCTTGTCCTAAATGCAATAGAGAAATACTAATTATTTTAAAATTGGAGCTGCTGTAATCCGTTTCAAAACAGTTTTTATTGAGACTCTGAGAAACTTATTTTCTTGGCATAGTTATGGTCATATTTTGCACTAATAGAAATTCTTAGATTAAAATATTATCGGTAGTTTAACCGTATAAATATATTCTTTTCTAATATGGAAATGTTTTTGTTTTGCATGCGATTAATGAGAAGTTACAACTGGCTATTACAAACGTTGATCGCTTTGGGATTATGTACTTGGATCTATGACATGATTTAAGACCTACGATGTGCCGAGTTATTTTAAAATTTGTTTCGTTTAAAATTTGTTCAAGTTTCGTGTCTACTATGCAGTACAGCTCTTCATAGCATCTGGCTTTAAATATTAACGAGACACACAAAATAGAACTACGTTCGGTTCTCCGCGTTTTCCTCTTCTTCAAGCGACTTCATTGATATTCTGGCTCACGTTTGTGCCCACGCGTATATCATTCCGTCACATATGATGCTGAAAATTCAACAAAAAAGGCTGCTCGCACATCTGTTTTTTCGCCCATTGTTCATATTTTTCGCTAGCGCCGGCAGGGGATTTCTATACACACGACTTGATTTAATGGAGCGTTAATAAGTAGCTCGATAACGCCCACCGGTTCTTGTATACAATAGGTGTGTTGTTTCGGGAATAAATCAATTACTAACCGGACCGCGGAGACCGATGCGTCGCTGTGTGGGTCAATTAGAATTTGCAATTCATGTGTTTCAGAATCGGCGCTCCATAAATTTTACACGGTGCTCTTTGGAAAACTTGGATCAATTAATTATCGTATCGTCCTTCAGACTGGTCAACGCGTTAAGGCAATTTATGCTGCGACCAGATTTTCTGAACGTGATGTCATGAAATTTGGGTATAATTTTGACGCGTTTTGAAAAACACTGAAGTATCGGCACACTACGCACCACACAAATTAATTGGCTAATTCGAAATAATTGTTTCGGGAATTTCTGGATTCTCATTGCAATCAGCTGCTTCCTTTCACAACAAACATGTTCACGAGTAAATTTGAAGTGTGTTTGAAAAGCAGCCCGTATACCTTCTTAGAGTGTGGCTTAAGTACGCAGACGATATTTTCGAGTTTCTCGCGATAATTCATCCAAATTCGAGAGAATAGAGGAAGCAGTGACCAAATATTAGTTACTAGTTCTTAACATTGGTCAAAATACTAAATTGTGAGGAATAAAATTTCAATAAATTTAAGAAAATGGGATTATTAGTATTTGTCTGGAATGCAAGCGCTTTGCGTTAAAAAAGAATTATGAACAGTTCTAAGACTAATTTGGAAATAATCGCCTAGATTATTTCTAACTTTCGAATAGGATCATGTGGAAATTGTATTGTTAAAAGCATTTGAAGAGAAATTATTCAAATTGGAGTACGAACCCTCAAAATATATTGTGCTCCTGAGGGTTGTCCGACATTTGCATCTTTAAACCAGACTTAGCTACCATTTAAACGTACACGATTTGTGTTACTTTCCGGATCCGTCCCATGAGCAACATAATTCTTTTTAAATTAATTTTGTGGTAATGTATTCGTATTTCGTTATCTTAGTTTGCAAATACCTATATTTTTTTCAAAATTAAACGATCTGGGTCGTCCACCTCCTTTAATGAAACGTAAGTTGGTTTACTAGCAAAAAGCTTCTAATAAATTTCAGCAAAAATTCATTATTATTATAATTAGAAGAATTCCTTTAAAAAAGTTACCCTGAAAAAGCTGCCAGAATGACTAAGAAAGACTGTGTCAAACAGAAATTTTGACACAGCGAAACCTGGGAGACATCACCAGTGCACCATGCACGGCTTTGAAAGCCTACGTACTGTTTATTAAATTGGCATTTTGTTAAATTTGCATGGCATATTGTTAAATTGACACGGAAGGCGTATTTCAAATAAATAACATTATTGTTAATTTCGCACATAAAATGTTTTTGAGCTTAATATATTTATATTTAATTACACCAATTTTTTTTCAGTGTACCTGTTATTAATTATGTACTTTTTTGAGTGTGGATTAGTATATACATGATGCAGTATACGCTGTATAAATCCCCCAATCAAAAACTTTGAATATTTACATACGCATAATTGCACATGCGAGCATGGTATATCTTTGTTTATCTATAAGTAGCGGCATGAAATAGGAGACATTTAGTTTTCTCCAGCGAATGTTAAAGGAAGTTCAAAGGATGATATCTTGAAATGCTGTTCAATTTTGAAAGTAACAAATGTCAAACGGGATCCCTTTTTGTTAACATTTGCATGTTACACGAACGGTAACTCAAAGAAGCTTTCGACATTACGGTTAAGATGATCACAAGATTTTCTATCTTGTCTGAGTTTCGAATAATCTCTTCCCTTTACATTTCCTTTTCCGGACGCAGGATGAAAGCCGTACAAAGAAATCTAATTCGGTTAGAATCCTTCGTACGTTCTGCGTCTATTCCTGCCTTTTTTTCTTGAAGAAGTAAATTTAATGAGGAGGAACTATGGTAATGTTATTAATATATACATGTAACTAATATAAATTCATTTTCCATCCACACCATGGGAATTTCTCTATTATTGGAGATAGAGCGTAGGTTTAAATTTGGCAAAGTTGCTAAATTTCGATATTTAAAGAAAAACACGAAAAACGCTTATTTTTTTCTTTTAACTGTTTCTTTTAACACCATTGTTTGGCGTTGTAGAGAAAAACTAAAAACATATTCTCAAGGCCACTTTTGCTCTTCTGTGTAACGCATATGTGTGTGTACTCGAAGTTTTTATATGTATTCTTTCTGGCCGTCACCAATTTCTTATTTCGCGAATAAACCGTTTACCAAGCCGTGTAATATTTATGTTAACAAGAATTTTTAAAAATCAAATGAAGTATTTTATTATGCGAAAAGGGCGATTATATGATGGAAGACCGAGAAATGAACAAGATACTATTCCTTGAGGCTTTAACCTATTGCACGACATCGAAAACGTTCTGGTCAGAAAATCACTTCATTGCAGTGCCCTGTGCTTACATACAAACAGGCATTTTTACATTTATATGCAATTTCCAATTTTCGCGTTTAGACCTACTTCAATTTCAGAAGAATTTAAAGTCAAAATTAAAATGCATATTTAATTATTTCCTTACGCAGCAAAATACATTAATTACTTGGATGCTAAATCAATGCGAAGTTAAATATGAGTTTTATTTAAAGTATTTTAACGAAAATTACACGTGAAGTTTGGAAGGCCACGAGTGGACTTATCCAGCTAGAATGAGCGTTCGGAGACAAGACTAAGGGATAGGTTTGTAAACGAAAATTAATCGTTCACAAGAGAAGAGCAAAGAAATTTTATAGTAAGATTGGCGAGGTACGCAAGTTGTCTCAGGAGCACTTTTGATTATATGCAAAGCTTGTTTCTTCCGGTGGTACCCGTTCAGGAAATGTTTTATTTTACACAACTTTGGTTGTATACACTTGTTCGCTATTTTACCTATACTGTTTACTTTTTATTTGTTATATATGGACTGTATTTCAATAATAAAACTAGTTGTTTGGAATAATGTGTTTCTATTGCAACGAACTCTCTTAAAATCTTTTCGTACTTCTCTTCCCTCCTTTTGCTTACAAGTGCATTTTTGTTTTTTTTATATAGATGTGTCTTACGGTATGACATGCACAAAATTGGTAGTGGTTAAAGTTACATAAATAAATCACAACAACACTTTGAAATACATAATTTAAAGACATGCTGGACGTTTTTATATGTACCACGAAGGACGAACTCGTAAGGAGCTTAATGAGATATGCACTTTTCTAAAGCAACTACTAGCAGAAGTACAAGAATTGTACATTTTCTCAGATGCATGCCCAAGTAAAAGAAAAATAACACAATAGTAAGATTTCTGATAATTCTGCAAACCAATAAACGCTTTAAAAAAGTATTCCATTATTTCCCAATTCGTAGTCATTCCTTTTTTTGTAATTGTAAGAAGGTTGATAAGAAAATGCGATCGTGTTCATGTTCCCGAAGAATACGAGATGATGATTCAAAATTCCAGAAAAAGAGTACCGTTTACAATAACTACTGTTTCTTTCAATGATATACTTTATTCTAAAAACTTGTGGTCATTATTCTAAAAAAAAGCTTGTAAAATAGGCTATAATAGGATTTACATTATCGAAATATACGTTTTTTTTTTTGTGTATGATGGTTCATAACCAGGGCATGTCAAATGTTACGACCACATCGATGGGGCATTTCAAAATCCGCAGATTCCAATTAGCAAGGCTTATTTTTTTGTTTTTTTTTTTTTTTTGTAAATGTAAAGATCAAACTAAAATTTGTTGTGGAGTATCACTTTGTATAAATGTAAACAACAAGAATATTTAAGGATGAATAATACCTTAACGATTGTGTGTTAAAACTTTGCGAGGAACATAACGTCTATTTGCCCTTTGTCTTGTCTGATTGGTCCCCAAAAAGGTACATAAATTATTATTAGTTTGTTAGTGGATTCGGAGGCGCCTTAATAAATAGAAGTCCATTATTTAATTAGTAATTACGTAACGAGAAGGGTATTTGCAAGAGTGCCGCGTTCGCTCGTTAAATTTAAGTAAGGTAGACCACCGCCGTAGTCGCTCGGTTCTCTCGCGCGGCGTAAGGAGACACACGGAAATATCCTTGATGTGCGCACACACGACTACACACAGGAGCAGAAATTCACAATCAAAGCAGTCCTGATAATTTGATCCTTAATGGAAATCTTAATTAATTATGGCAAACACCATTCCAAAGTAATCAATTAATTATTGACCCGCTTAATTATCACCAGTTTCACTTGCCCTCCTGATTTATACATGACTTTCGAGATTGATACACATTAATTTACTTCCCCGAAAACTTGGGATGAAGAGTTAATTACTTGATAGTGTCGAAATCCTATACGCTGCTGGGGTACGCGTCGCCACAGTTAAGATTATTACAAAGATGCGTTTAATGCTGTTAAATAGTGTGTTGATGAAACAAGGGGAGAAATGAAATAATTTGGTTTTTCGAAAGAAGAAATATTATAACTATTAAATGAAGCTACTAAATGAAATACTATGTGAACTGGTTATTTCTACAAAATCTGGAAAGAAGATTTTTGCGGTGTAGTGAGATGTAGTATATATAATGATAGAAATGTGATGCCAACGCAACTTAGAGGAAAGCTGTTGATCCGCCGAAGCATACCGTTGGTTCCTGCCGATAGACTGAGAACTGTCCGCACGAGTCCAAACACTCACTGCGTCCTCCTTTCTCCGTGCTCCCCATCTTAGAGAAGCTCTCTTTTTAACTTTTGATGGGTAACGGTCTGCACCAATCTCTCGGAATCTGCCTCACATCTTGTCCGCCGCAGCGCGACAATTATCGACCTGTCGGGGCCTAGGTTGCTCAAGTGTGACAACTATCGGTCACTTGGAGCCTAGGCTCCCGAGCACTGGCAACTGTCGACCAGCGGCGTAAGCGGCACCGATTGTGAGGTTCAATCGGCCTGCCTGTGATTTAAGCCTAAACAACGGGGATGGCCGGGCCAAAGCCCTACCTAAATCGTGCCTGTCGCGATGTTCGTTACCCAGAAACCTGGGATTGAGTCAAACCACGATGGTTTGAGGTTTGAGGAGCTCCTTACCTAGCTCCTGCCATCAGGATGAATCCAAAGAATTCCCCAACTAGCTGTCGGTATACGGTCGGCGCAGCGGAATACTGCCCTTTCCCCTATGTATATTTGCATCCGCCACGCCTGTTATTCTGTGGCTAACCAGAAATTGGGTAGTGAAGCTGCAGAACCTTATGGGTAAGCGTTATAGGGTAAACGTTTACCCAGACGTCAGGTATAGTGGCTGCTAAAAGTCGGCATCGATGGATAATGGATTTTCTTCGAAAACCAAACTGAAAAATACTAAAGTCGTCATAGTGAAGGATTTGATGGGACAGAGAGCAACTATGGCGAAGGAAATGGTGCGATGTTTCAAGTATTTATGACTACTATAATAAGATCGAGTCAAGTGCGGAGACAGAGTGAATGAACTGTCCATATCTCTCATTTTTTCCTATTTCTATTTTACGTACATTTTTTGGTTTTTATTAATATTTCTTCTTGGTTTAGTTCTTATAGGTTATTGTCGATATTTACCCGTTGTTTGGACTCAGGTACATCTATAAGCATGGAACATAGCAATTAAACAATTTAAGCATAGGATTTGTTACTTTAATCTATTTTATTGCACATTTACACCTACGCAGTTGATTCAAAAGATCATACCATGCCGTAGTCTTGAATTTATGTATGCATTAGAAGCACTTCGAGCTTCAGCACTGACATACCTTGCTATTACACGAAGGTCAATCTCGAAGCCAGATGATCAATGTGGCTATTCCAGAAATGGGAGGAATAAAGGATCATTCCCAGGAAAGAAACCTTCTTGGACCAGGTAAGTGTTCCCTCCACATATCGAATCTTCATATCTTGCATGTTATTGTTGAAGGCTATAAGATGCGTTTTTGCAATATTTAACACAAGGCCGTGACTGCCAAATTCATTTATTGAAGACTAGATTGGAAACGGAAATGGAAAGTAGAGGCGCTCACAAGGATTCTCATCCCATTCCGATCTACACTGCCCGCTCTGGGGATCGGCGACTTGAATACATTGTCTTCTGTTCCATAAATATGAGTTAAACCAATCGCAAGATGCCTCTAAAACCCATAACTTCCAATTCAGTCAAGAGAATTTTTTTTAATAACTTGATCGATCAAAAGCTTTGGATGATACCGCTTGTACAGTTTTTTGGGCATACACCATTTATTACTTCCTTTATAGTTCCTAGAAAGGAACTGACAAATTCCCCGCATGATTGATTGGCCTGCAATGTATCCATTTTGTGAATATGTAACTTCAAATATTATTTTCATCAATAAAGCGTAGTACGAATACTCATTTTTCGATGATCTTCGATGTGTTTGAAATAAAAGTAATTGGGCCACAATTGGGAGCAGTTCTTGGACGGCTAATCCCGAGATGGAGAGCACATTAACGATCTAGCACTTGTAGTTGTAAGTGACTCTGCCGCGAGTTTTTAATTATTTTCTTTTAAAATTACCTACATGTTTTCGACGGGTTTATCTGCCATATAATTGTATTGCTGTACCTCATATGAGGTTCATTTTCATCCGGTGAAATGGTGGCTACAGATGTGTTGGCTAAGAGAAAATACTGAAATTATCAACTTTAATTCTTATTATCGTTAACAATAATTAGTTTCAACAACTTCAAAATGCCGTAGGATGAATTTATCAATGCTTGCACGTGATTCTATGCAAATACCGTAATTGTCGCAATTTTAGTCATAATTGCAATTATAATAAATGTGATAAATGTGAATCTTTCACACGGCGCGGTTTAATTGCCGCATTAGGGATTCGGTTCTATTTGCTAATTATCCGAACGAGTAATTGCGTTAATGCATTGCACTATTTTATATTTCACATTCAACGTTCTTTCAGTTTGTTTATATTTGAATAGACCACTAAAATTAAATTGAACATTCATTTAAATGGCTAACTTCAGCGACGTTTGTGCGTACAATTCTAATGTTTAAACTTTTTTATATCACCGAAAATAAATATTGATTTTATGAAATACATCGGTTGCCTAAAAAATCTCGGTTACGTCGCGTAATTAAGCTCTCCGATTAGAGCGTTTATGCGCAATCAGAAAGTTGCTGAATATTTTGCATATTTTAATATCAAAAACAGGCGGCGGATTTTACCCGCGTTTTCTTCCAAACTTTGTCATAAATATGTATACAGGTTTTTTCTTTGATTTACTTTTTAAAAGGATTTTAATTATAAACAAAATGAAGGGCCTTAAAAGCGGAATTACTGTTATGCGTTGAGAAACTAATAATTGTTACAAGTTACGATATTTTCGCTTCCATTCGTCTTACTACTTATCTCAAATATTTACTACTTTCACCCTAAAAGTAAATAAACATACAGCGAAGGAGGATTCTCGTTTAATAGAGAACCTCAATAAATGTTGTTTTTTTCTTCTCATATCATGTTATCCATACGTTGATTTCAGTTTCGTACATTTATGTATTTATCTGTTTATACTCACACTAAGGTCCGTCAATTGTTAATTATCTTGGAGAAAGTAGAATTATATTTTAACTGTTTGATATTTCGCGAGGGTGGGCAGAGCTTTATTTGTATCACGAATGTTTATGGGATACTGTTTTCTTCAGCGGAGAAATATTATTGGTAGAGAGACGTGGCAAAAGTAACAATTAAACTAGTGGTTAAACGTAAAACTTCTTAATTGCTTAAATGAGCATAAGTAAATGTAAAACTCTGTTATGGGATCCATCTTTAATTTTATTAACGAACATATCTCAAATAATAAAATACGAGGCGTGTTGCTTAAGTAACTACGATTTTGAAATTCAGCCGCTACAGCGCTGCGATCGGCAATAGGTGCATGCTGGCTATGTACTTACATCTATTGACAAGACACAGACGCCATTACGGACACATTCGACCGTGTTTATGTTTGTTTGTGAGGATTTAAAATGTCTCCGCTGATTAAGAACTAAATGTAGAGGTTCGTTCGAATCGGCAAACCTGCTCAATTGTATCTTTTACCTTGGTTATCCCATTTTTATAAGAAACAAATAACATTCAATGTTTAATGAATGTTTCTCGTGTATTGCTGTTTGCAGTATGTTGCAATTTATCATCAACGATAGCACGTCTATGAATCGATAAACAAAACTTGCCAGCAAAGCTGTTGAAAGATCGGCGAATGCTGTTTTAATTAGCACAAACCGACAACTGGACGTTTTCCGGCGATAAAGTTTGCTGTCGATTAAGGTAACGTAATTAAGTTCGCAGCCGCAACTTTCAAAACTTTAATTGCATCGAGTCGGCCATTCGAACATTTCTGTTTTAGCGAACGTTTCCGGCGAATTGCAGTTTTACCTCCGATAAATATCGACACAGAAAATTCTTTTACGTTATTCCAGATCAAAACAAAATGTGACATAGGAAGGGCGATACTTGTTTTGCAACATTAAATTTAGATTAGCAGAGGTGAAGATTAAAACTAGGGAAAAATATAGATGCAGTCGGACTAGCACATACTGTTGTATTGAGATTTTTCTGCTTTGTGCGTTATTGGCATATTTCTCTAAGCTTGGTATATGTCACAGGATTTCGCTGGGGTTGTAGAATAAGTAACATAACACTTTTTGCTACTACGTGCTACAACCTTCAAGACTTAAAAGCTGGCCGTCGTATCTGGACGTCACGTATGTAGGGAATTTATTTAACTTTGGTCACTAGTATTCAACTCGAAGACAAAGGCAAAAAATAGATTAAGCGAAAAACTAGTTTCACTGCTGATGATTATAGCTTGGCGGTGGAAACGTGCGTCTAGTATTGTGGTAAGGGTTTTAGTAAAGTGCTGCAATAGACTAGAAGATTATTTTCCGGAGAAGATCGGTGACGGGCAAAACAATCAATTGCCCCAAAATTTGCCAGATGTCGTTAATATATGGTAAAACACGAGGGAACAGATTTGTTTTTTGAACTACACCCCCAAATTGATCTGCACCTATAAATTAATTTTTAAGAGAAAGAAAAAAAACTGTACACATGTTGTTGAACATACAGTACAGTTAGAATTACATTGTATTCTATGTCTCCTGTATAGATTATTTTACTACAAAGAAGAAAACAGCGATACCTTCAAATAATCCATGGCACTTTCATTTTTCTAATTTTAACTAACTAAATTATTATTAAAAACCTAGGCTTCCACAGCCAGAGTCAGTTGAAACTAAACGTGTTCCGGGTTTGAACCGTGTCATGTCGTTGGTTAAAATAAAAATTCGACGTTTCGCCCACAATCGTATGGGGCTTCTTCAAATTATTATTGAATTTTGTGAGCAAACATAATTTCTGTTGATCACCATTTGAATATGTACGATTTTAATACTTTTACTTCTTAAAATGAATGTGCTGTACAGAAAATTGGTACATATTTACCCGTTTAAAGCATAGAAATGTAAAGCAGGGCGCCTTCGATATGTGTACTTGGTAGCTACTAGACAAATATCTCGATTAAACTAGAATACACTTCGCAATTAAATCTAAATCCCGAGTTTCCCGTTTTAAGAAAGCGAGTAAGCAATCTAAATTCCTAGAGCGGGAATTGACTTCGTTAAATATTTACCCGAAATAAACAAATTCCTAACACACGGGTATATTTACGCTCTTTCGCCGAACTAGATCAGACACAATTTCTTATACGCTATTCCATTTGTAAACTTGCGAACAAGGCGATTCCGAAACGGCGCCATTAGAAATATAATTGCCTTTTTAGCGGGACAAAGAATATTCCCATTTCTGCGATCGCTATTTCGATTATTATTAGTACTTAACTATGCAGCAGCAGGAACATCTGGATAATGTTCTCGCATCAACATTAACAGAGCAGTATCCGAAAGGAAATTACCCACGCACGCCGAATATAATTGTTCCATGTTTATTCATAAACACATGTTGTGCGAATGCCCACTTATATATTCATAGAAGCTAATGATTTCGGACAACAGTAACTAGCGCAGTAAGTATGCACATATGTTACTTCCGATGTTTCCGAAATGCTTACAAGTTCAAATCATATTCATATGGTATTAGAACGACGGTAATTAGTGCATATTAATGGAAAATTGATGAAATTGTTTACCCATCTCCATGTTAAATTCCGTAGAAAATGAACAGCGATATACGTATATGCAGGGAAAAATACAAGGAAGAATTGGATACTGACGATCCATAGAGGAAAAGCACCTTATATTTCATATTTTTTTACATATTTTATAATCTTTAATCTGTAAGTTTAGTTTATTGCAATTGAATTTGTCCATTCCAAGTTGGACGAAAAGCACACTTGAAACAAAAAAAAATTCTGCGTGGCGCTCGCCAATCGTCTTGGTCTTCTTTGAGAAATCCGACAAGTTTCGGGTTGGGATCAGCATGCCAACCGGCTTGTCGGCACAGCCGCACGCCGGCCTATACATGCACGGCTTGCCGATCGGCATACTGTGCTTTCTGTGAAAGTACACATGATGACCTCTACATTCAAGTACACAAGTTACACCAGTAAATAAAAATGAATTGTATTTTAATTTTAGGTTTTTTCGAACCCGCCCGGTAAATAAGATAAGATAATAAGAATAACGATGGAAGTCCGAGGTCACAAGTTGGAAGTCCGAGTCACAACCCTCCGAGTCACAACAATAACAAGGTTATTTATTCACTGACATGAAACCCTCCGTGTGAGGGTTGTGACTCGGAGGGTTGTGACTCGGACTTCCAACTTGTGACCTCGGACTTCCATCGTTATTCTTATTATCTTATCTTATTTACCGGGCGGGTTCGAAAAAACCTAAAATTAAAATACAATTCATTTTTATTTATTGGTGTAACTTGTGTACTTGAATACAACCTACAATTAAATTTAGAACGTGTATTCGGTTTCCCTTCAACAACTGGAGTAGCTCCGAGCATTATTACTCTTAATAAGTTTATTGACTAGTCCGTAAAACACAAAGAAAATGAGTACATCTTTAATACCAAATTCAAATTATACGTATATGTTTTTTTTTTTTTACATTACAATTAAGAAACCTAAGTCTGAAAGACAAATTTTATTCTTAGATTTTCCGTTCAGAAAGCACAGCAAAGTTTCTTAAGCTTTAGTGAAAGTTAATGAATAGCTTCTACAATATATCCTACACTAATGGATCCACGGCAAAGCTTCTTCCCGATTTCATCATTATGCAGCAGAACCTCCTTAGCATATATTCCTATACCTTTTTTATTTTTTCCTATTTCTACATACAAGTTGTGAGAAGCGAAGCAGTCAGGCGAGTTTAATTTGTTATGCATGCAATACGTTTGCAGCGAATATAAATTGTTCGTTGCGGTGGAAATTGAGTCAAGCTTCGGTCAGCGCGAGCGGCCCGATTCGAAAGCTCTCTGACACAAATCTAATCAGGGTTGGAGCGAAAAAAAGACACACAATTATTGCTCATGGTGGCACGGACCCGTTTGAAACGTCGATGTGTGAAAGAAAAGAGACCGTTAAAATAACATTTTTTTCGAGTGCAATCCGAGGAAAGGTTTTACTGACACTGTTCGTTTAAATGGACTTTAACGAACGTGAATTGCCGAAATAAAAAAGGGTGAATGAAATTGTCGCGGTGAAAATCTTTGTTTTATTGTGTATAGATCGTTAAAGGTTAAAACTTTATGCTGAGTTCTCTTCTTCGTAATAGTAGGAATAGTATTAAGCGAAAAGAATTGGGAAATTGGGAAATTATCACTTAAAAACGTAAAGTAATTATCACTTAAAAGTAAGCAATAATTACTTGGAGGAAGTAAATGGTGCTTGTATATTTATGTAAGAGAATATGTTCTGCAACCAAGAAAGTTGCTGGAAAAATAACTTAGTTAAAAAAAGTGGTTGCTTATCTAAAATAATTGAATAGCTTATTACTACTTTGAGTCAACTTTCTCTTAATTGTCACCAATTTGTCTTGCTGTATTGGAGTTACCCCATCTTTATCAGCAGTTTACTTCGAAACCCCATTTTGGTACGTTGGGTTGCTTTTAATAGAACGGGTCACATATGTACTTATACCCTACAACACAATTTCACAATTTGTAGTTGTAGTTAATGCTACTTATGCACTTTTGTATTCATTTTAATGTCGAGTATTTTACTAGAGACTTCTGTTAACATAACGTACAACCAATAATAACATCTTTAATCCCAAATTAAATTAGTGGCGTCAATTAAGCAAGTCATACATTTCATTTAAAGCAGCAAGTGTTTTGAGATAATATCCTGCTCAGATTAAGCCAACATTCTATATACAAGAGAATCCTCTCTTCCAATAAAACAGTACACTTAAGAAATTCAATTTTTTTGCAAACAGGCACTATTTTTCTGTGTGTAACCCGCGCCGTCGCACTTTTAAAAACTAAAGTGTTACTTGTGATTTGAAGTAGCAGGTGTCCTGTCTTGATACCGCGGGTATTATGGATATGCACCAACTCTTGATTTCTGAAAGGTTCATAGTTTTCATGCGCAAATTTCACGCACTCAAGTATGTAGATCGCAGACCAAGTAAGTTTTTTCCGATCTTTAAATAGGTCTCTGCACGATGTTTTAGAACGTAGTCGAAAAACACTTGCACTTTGCGCTTTGAAAATTTTATCAGCATCCACAGATACCGAAATCCTAATTATCCTTTGAACATCGATATAACAATAAGCATCAAGTTCAGCTTGGATGTCAATGGATCGAGCTGTTACACGAAACGCATACTCACAGAAAGCTAAATCAGCCGACAGAGATTTAACGTTTCTTCCAGTTTAATTTGCTATCAATCGTCAGCTCAAGGAATTTCGGAAGGTAAGTATCTTATCTTTCAATGCAAATTTATGTTTTTTTTTTAAATAACTAGAACTTATCGATTTTGTCTTATCAATGGTCAATATTTAATGAAAGTGTTGTTACTTCATTTTCTAAGTTGTCATTTCTCGCTCTAAGAGTAACAGCGGACAACATAGATCCTCGCCGAACCCCTCGCATTGTCCTTAATCAGTCAGCATATAGTTTGTTCAATTTTAGTTGTCACAGCGGATATCTTGGCTATTGTTAGAGATTCGACAAAATGTAAAATGAAATAGGCAAAAAAATGGATACCTATGCTAATTGTGTACATCAGATGTAATCAGAACACATCACAAAATGCCTAGAAACAATAACCAAAAAATATAATGCTCAGATAGCTTAGCTTCCTCTTGGTATTGATGAAATAATTCACGGCAAATGCAATAAAAAGAGAAAGAAAAAAATACACTAACATACGGACATGTTTCTGCCTACCTGGCGTCATCAGCGTGATTTCGAGAGTGTTTTCCCTATCTCTATCTTCTATTGCTGTGCCTAGGAAGGTAGAGATATGAAAAATACTCTCGAAACCACGCTGATGACGCCGGGTAGGTAGAAACATGTCCGTGTGTTAGTGTATTTTTTTCTTTCTCTTTTTATTGCATTTGCCGTGAATTATTTCATCAATACCAAGAGGAAGCTAAACTATCTTAGCTTATATTTTTTGGTTATCAGATGTAATGGTAAACAACACATACCATAAGTATCGGCAACCTCCGCACCACACAGGTTTATTAATTAAATAATAATTAATTCGGGACGGCCGTTTCGAAGACACGAATGGTCCTTATCATCAACCGGTGACACCTCGAAACGGCCGTCCCGAATTAATTATTAATTAAACATGTGTGGTGCGGAGGTTGCCGATACTTACCATACTACGCCACAGTCGTTGCTATCATTATTGATCAGATGTAATGCCAATAATAGAGAAGCTTGTGCGATGTATCAAGTGTAGAAGAAGCGATCGTTTCTGGGATACGTAGAATCCACGTTAATTCCGTGAATGCAGGTTCCAACACAGATTTTGCGTTAACGTGTATATAGTATGTCCTCATTTTTACTAAAGACCGCTCAATGCGGAACGATATGGCGATTTTCTTCTAACAGAATTCGAAGATTATCCCCTACGTTGCGATATATGGTCCCATCAGCACCTTACCACAATGCATGAAACTTCAGAAATATGGATGCAAAATGAATAGAAAACTGTGGCGCCATCAATTGGCCGGCAATATCGCCAGATCTCTCTATTTTAGATTTCTTTTGTGTGCGATTTTCTGAAACAAAAAGTTCATGGTACCTGCTAACAAGATTTAGACGATCTAAAAAATCGTATTCGTAGGTCCTGTCGTAAATAAGCCAAAAAGCGAGAAGAAAATACGCAGATCTCGAAATTGTTCTGCAAACAAGGAAGGTATGCAGATATTATGATGTGAAATTTTAAACTTAATTTACATATTAATTTATTGTTATTTTGATCATGTTGTTAAGTTGTACTTATGCGAAATCGCACATGTTGTCAAAACAGTATTAAGGAACATTGTTGAATGAGAAGTTTTGCGAATAAAGCTTTAATCTTCTTAAGCGTACGTTTGTAACATGTACTGTAAAACTGTCCGCGTCACGCAATCAACCTGGCAAGAACCACAAAATTCAAATTACTACGAAGTGTTACTGCTGTCAAGTGGAAAACAATTATCTGGGAATGTTATTAAATTAGAGAAAAAACGCGTGAATTACACGGTGTAATTAATGTAGTGGGACTTTTTGTTATAGCTGCTAGCAGTGTAAATTTCTTCGAATTATGGCTTCTTAAATATTTAGAGATGAAACGAACAGTATTTTTCAAAAAATTCTAGTCGCGAATTGTATGTTATTACTAATGCGTACTGTTTCTCTAAATCGTATAAGAGGAAACCGGTTATGCTTACTTTTAGCATTTCTCTTCAAAACGAAAGAGATATTCTCCGACAACCTCCATTCGGGCATTATAATCTTCTTGTCTAAATCTCATTTATTTCGTTTTAAACAGTTTATTCCTACGTAGTATCTATGAACGTTCGCTACTCACTCACAAAAGGGAAAAAAAGAAATTTTCAGTTCTTAGCCTTAACGTTTCAAATAGAGAACGTCGCTTTTCTCTCCAGTATTGTTTCCTCTACCCGACGCTTTTCAAAATGACACTAATAAAACCAAATCACAGATAATCCTACGAGATAAAAGTTTAACGAATTTACAAATCCGTTTCAGTTTTGCTTCAGGATTTTAATCCGGTAGCGCGCTTCATTCTTCGAATTTTATAAAAAATCAGTTTTGCGAACTGCACGTTCGACGCTTCGGCGTTATCAACCGCTAAGGCATTGCATCTACTGATAGAATAATTTGTACGAATGCGAGAGAAATAAATTGCATCCGTTGTAGGGTATATAAGTAGTCACCGATATCTCCTCTGAGCTTACACTTTAATGCAAATGAAATGTTTGATAAACCACGAACAATGTAAACGTGTACGTAAATATGTATGAATTTGTGAAAGAACAAACATTTTTCGATAAAACAAACGCAATGTGTTTATTTAATGAGGGCAGCGGAAGCAAAATATTAAAAAGCAATGTACTATAGTGGCAATGCTTCGTGTTGAAGTGCTTTCGTATGTGCTTTTGGATTAACTGTTGGTGAAAAGCTTTAGAATTCTTGTGCCTTCTCATATAACAATTGGACACAGGGGAACTTCTAGCTATAAATAGTATTCTTCATACTTCCATAAAAGTCCAATTGTTACTAATAGTTTTTCTCAAAATACGAATGGCGACTTTGTCATTCTTGGCCAAGCTTCGAACACGTACGTCCTAACTTAGGAGGGAAAGGCAAGCTTGAACTATTTCATTGAAAATAACCATTTTGTGAGAAATTTAAGGGTATATTGCCATCTAAAAAAATGTGTAATATATCCAACTAGGCAGCAGTTCTAACGGTAGACCTATTAACAAAATATGGGCAGACTTCTTGGGAGAATCTCCAACGTGCTCTGTGAATTCATGGGAATCCTTTGTAGACCAAATTACGCAGTTCGGTTCATTAAGTTTTCCAACATGGAATGTTGTTTGATCAGACAATAAAAGGATGTACTTCCGCCGTTTGTAGAAGGATTTGTGTAGCTTGTACACGAACAATTTTATCAGCAACGTAAGGTGCCTCAAATATAATCTGAATGTGGCATAGCTTCAGCCAAATCAAGATGAGGAGGAAGTGGGTTTCCGCTGACAATTTTGGAGTTGATTTTCTTGGGCTATTCAGGACTTCTCCTTGAATATGTACGGCTTCTGTCCGTCCACTTCTAGTTTCTCACTGTTTCCTTGATGGAACTTGGAGGATCCTTGTTATATTACTCCAGAAGTTTGTTTCTCTCACTACTGATGACCATCCAAACGGCTTCTTTTCAATGCAATAAAAACATGTCTTTGTAATATCTTCTGCTATAAGAACATTTGTTCGTATTCTTTCTGGAATAGTCATGATTTCAATTGAATTTCTCTTAGGCAATTTCACAGTGAGCAATTGGATCTTTTGCTCCTTGAGGAAACATATTAAATGGTGTGTGTTGCTCTCTCAGCTGCAGTTGATTTTCGCCTCTGATTCTGGCCGTGGAAGCCTACGTTATCTATATATACTTACAAAGCCTGTGAACAAACTTACGGGTGACAGACATCAATTTAAATTCAAGTAAGTTGCACCCTTGCAAACAAAATCTTGCGTAAACAGGACACCTCATCTTGCACAGCGATATATGCTGTCAGCGTTATGAGGGTGGCTCTTGTCTAGGATAGCGTTATACGTTGTCAGCGATGGAAGTGTTGAGAAACCTTACCCCTCACAACAATATACGCCGTTAGCGTTATGAAGGAGAATTTTGCCAAAGAGAGCGATATACACCGGCGCCATCATTGTCGTAAGAGCTGGAATACCTCACCTAGGACAGCGATATACTCCGTCAGCGTTATGAGGGTAGATTTTGTCTAGGATAGTGATATACGTCGTCAGCGTTGGGATCAGGGCAGGCAGAACGAGATTTTGCATCGGCTTATACAACGTAACACTTCTTCTGAATGACGTACTGCACAGAAACAAGGTAAAAATGAATATCGATAAATGAAGCAAGTGCACCAGCAAGTCACAATATTTAGTTGAGTTAACCAAATTATAATTTGTTGGAATACAAGCAAACAAATATATTCTTATTAACAAAATAAATAGATGCCTCAAGCAAATTTTCTTTAACAAAATCAATCGGTTTTCCAATGTACAACATCGCTTCAGTTAGCTTATTTGAGCGAAATGCTCCTTTCATTCCCCAACGAACGATCTTGGACTTTTTCGAAAAAGAATTATCAGGCACGAACAATACCAATAGTTTATTTAATAAACCATCGTAACGCTCCGAGGAAAGCAGCTTTCACTTCCATTAGTTTTAGCAACTTAAGCGTATTTAGGGAAAATTGTAAAATAAGAAAATAAATAGGATCAAGTTAGCGGGTACGGAGAGGTTATTCCGCCAACGTACCGGCTCTAATCTACCCTCTATTACGTTGCGCAAAGGATAATCCGGACCGGTTTCCTACATAAAATTTAAACACGTTAGATATCGCGGTGTCCTGTAAACACAGTACGTAACTGTGCAGTGTTGCTCTTCTCATGTTAACGAACACTAGAAATAATTTTGTGTGCACACGTACGATAAACTAGACGATGGGTAAATGTTTTCGTAGACTTAACGACGATAGAAATTGTTCGATATTAATAATTATTCGTCCTATGACAACCTCTAGATATGTTTAATGTCCTAAAAAAAAGAGGGCACATGTACCTTTATAGATTAAGCGCATTTCTATAGGATGCTTATGGATGATATGGCATTTGTCAAATCTTGACAAATATAATAACTGCTTGCTACTACATTGCTTTCTATAAAACAGTCTGAATTACTGCTACAAAACACTCTTTTTTTAATGTATAAAAATTATTTACAATGTAAAAATCTGTAAACGTGACTGTCCTGTGTTTAGGACAGCAGGAACACAAGTATAAATATTATTATAAAATTGTTATTAGCAGGAATTTTACACTAGCTGAATTATTAAGTTTAGAAGATGAAAATAACATTTTCCAGAAAATACTGAAATTGCTGTAGCTTTAAGGCCCTCCGAAAATTCTTGTGAAGGTCTGGCGGACGAAGGCTCTGGTGACGAAAAATTCGACACAGTAGACAACTGACGCCGAAATTATCAACCATAATGAAGATTGGGAAGATGGAGATATTATTCTGCTAAGTTTACTGCAACCCACTTACAAGAAAGTTTACAGATGATCAGAAAATGATATAAAATTTCAGGAATATGATTGGACTGGCACGGGCAAAATTCATAATAATTTATTACTCAGAATTATTTTGTTATTTCATGATAACTGATCTATTCCAACCAGCAAGCAAAAAAAAAAAAATAAAGTGGGAAATACTAGACAAGATGAAATGAGGTGCTTCTTTGGAATCTTATTACTGGGTGGATACGTGCCGATACTCAGAAGGCGTGTGTATTGCAATATAAGAAATGAACTCGCAGCTAACGCATTATCAAAAGGCAGATTTGAGTTAATTTTATCACTGTTGCGACAACGATAATATAGACTTAAATGATTGCTTTGCAAAAGTGAGACTTTTTTTTACAAACTCAAGCAAATATACAAGATGTTGCCCCACATCACGCTTGAACACCGTAGCCTCTATGGTCCCTTATTCTGGTAGTCATGGGTGCAAACAGTTCATAAAAGGAAAGCCCACAGGCTACGGGTTCAAAATATGGATGGAGGCTACAAGCACCGGATATACTCTACACTGGTAGAGTGTAATTCAAACCAATATACTTTACCTCAAATAAATGGTAGTTTTAAATTTAGTCAAATAAATACTTTTTGAACACAAAGAAATGTTTCAGCAATTAGAGTTAGAGTATAAATCCATTCTCTATAATTGATCTAAAAAATGAAGTCGTTGATGTGAAGTGTACCATTGACGATGATATGTTTGAAACCGTCATCGAGGAGATCCAGGAACGTGAGAGAAGCAATAGCAAATTTTATTTTGTACGGGGTGGCTGAGCAGCAGGGTATGGCGAGGGACGATCGTATAAAATCGGATGCTAAAGTTGTAAGTAGCATTTTATCCCACTTATCGGTCAGTGGTGGCTTTCTGCAGCCCGTCTAGGCGAATTTTATATTTCTAATTCAAAATCTCGTTCGATTCGTGTTACCCTAGAAAATCGTCAGTTGGTGCACAGCGTAGTCTTCTCTGCAAAAAAAAAATGGCAACCAATCCTGCCTTTAAAGAATATAACATTTTATTTGATAAACCACCTAGGCAACAGCAATATATTAAAAGCTTGCGAACATCATTGCAGCAGCGTGTGGCTGATGGAGAGTCTTTAAGAATAAAATACATTAATTTACTTTCAAAATGTTCGTGGATTGAGAACTAAAGTTAACGAGTTCTATGCCTCCGTTTTGTCATCAAGCTATGATTTTATTTGTTTGGCCGAGACATGGTCATCCGACGATGTCTTAAGCTCGGAGTACTTCCCAGAGTCGTATTGTGTTCTTCGTGCAAAAAAGAAAATTTAATGAAATCGGTCGTTCACGTGGTGGTGGTGTGTTATTAGCATTCAGGAATCAACTTAATGTGATTGAATTGAGTCTGGAACACTTATTAGTTGTCTTAATTTGTTAAGTGTAAGTGTATTGCAAGCGCCGTAACTATTTATATTTTTGTACTCTACATACCCTCGAATATATTCGTAGCAGATTTTGAATCACTTCTTGAGAGAATTCAAGATTCATCATCCGCAACTGCAAGACTTCCAATAATGCGGATACTTTAAAAAGTTTTTACTTTGCTATGGTCCGCCTCCGTCTGGAGTATGCATCTTTAGTGTGGCATCCTTTTTGCCTTAACTAGAGGAGAAGGAATGACGTGGTCCAAAGAAAATTCGCTAAATTCTTGTGGTTTAGATAAGAACTTCTGAAGTGTCTTCTTATCTAAACCACAAGAATTTAGCGAATTTTCTTGTGGTTTAGATAATAAATTTCAGTATTGTGTATTTGTATAAGATCCTTCGTGGTAACATCGACTGTACTATAGGTAAAACAAACAAGGTATAATCATAACCAAAAAATATAATACTAAGATAGCTTAGCTTCCTCGTGGTATTGATGGTATTGATTCACGGCAAACGCAACAAAAGGAGAGAAAAAAATTACACTAACACACGGCCATGTTTCTGCCTACCCGGCGTCATCAGCGCGGTTTCGAGAGTAATTTTTTATCTCTATCTTTTATCGCTGTTGCCTCACAGTTAATACCACAATTTTCAAAACGACAAACTCGACATATCTTGGCGCCCTCTAGTGCCAAAGAAACGCATGCCTGCCGTTCAGGATGCAGCGACATAAACCGGGTACTGTTCCCCAAACCATTCCTCGAGCTGTTCTCTGACTGCTAAACACGAGATGGCGACGCTGGTAGCGCTTTGGGAAACCACACATGTGAATATTCTGACAGGCTTACCATGATGTATATCTCTCCTTTTGTTGCGTTTGCCGTGAATTATTCCATCAATACCATGAGGAAGCTAAGCTATCTTAGCATTATACATTTTGGTTATTGTTTCTAGGCATTTTCTGATGTGTTCTGTTTATATACATCATGGTAAGCCTGTCGGCATATTCACATGTGCGGTTTCCCAAAGCGCTACCAGCGTCGCCGTCTCGTGTTTAGCAGTCATGAGAACTGCTGAGGGATGGTTTGCGGAACAGGTACCCGGTTTATGTCGCTGCTTCCTGAACGGCAGGCATTCGTTTCTTTGGCACTAGGGGGCGCCAAGAAATGTCGAGTTTGTCGTTTTGAAAGTTGTGGTATTAACTGTGAGGCAACAGCGATAGAAGGTAGAGATATGAAAAGTACTCTCGAAACCACGCTGATGACGCCGGGTAGGCAGAAACATGTCCGTGTGTTAGTGTAATTTTTTTGTTCTCTCCTTTTGCTGCGTTTGCCGTGAATTATTCCATCAATACCATGAGGAAGCTAAGCTATCTTAGCATTATATTTTTTGGTTATTGTTTCTAGGCATTTTCTGATGTGTTCAAGGTATAATCATACTTATACAAACCTTAACACCAAGAATTACTTATCCGAGAGTTTGCCAATTCGGTCAGGAAAACCCCGCTCGTCGAACAAACTTTTTTCGAATTCCTTATTAAGAGACGCAAACTTGTTACAATTCGTTTGCCATATCACTTCCAAATAGAAAAACAATAACCAATGCGCAAGGCTACAATGTAACTGTGTCCAACTGAACCAACTGGCAATTTTCCTGCCAAATTGAAATCTTTCGTGTTTTACTTGTCAGCGATTTTATAATTGAATTTGGAATTTAATTACTTTAAAAGTGACATCCAACAAACGTAATACAATTCATGCGTAATGTGGAACACTTATAACGACAAAAACATCTAATTTATATCAGGAGTAACAACAACGTTTCACGTTCTGAAAATGGATGGATGGATGGATGGAAAACTCATTTTAACTTTGAAAGCTTTACGTAAACAAACACAACACAAAATAAACAGGCCTGTTCTTTAGATCAATAAAACAATTTCTTTGTAATAAAACATTAAATCTGACAAAAAGAACCATTGTTTATGTTTCTTATGGGTCTTGTTTCAAATCTAACATATATCTTTTTAATTAATGATATATTCTTTCAAAGAAAGCAATTGTATTTTGAGTTAAAGGAATGATCGAAAATAAAAACTCAAAAATATCGCATTGAAACAATTGGGAATTCTTTCTATGAATGTGTGGAGAGCATTTTGATGGGTAGGTTTATGTTTAATTAAGGCAGATGCAAAACCGACTTTCCTACATTTGAAAAAGTTCGAATTTCCATTAAGCATGTTCATTTACAGAATTATGTTATTCTTGTCTCAACAAAATTAAAGGTGTGATTAATTGACAAACACGTATGCGAGATATACATTGGCTAAATATTCTGCCACCTACACGTATACTAGTCGTTATCCTAGTGTGAATCGGTAGTTGGTAAACAGGTTCGCGTTCACTTTATAATGAAACCGCATTTATGGCATTAATTCATTTCGGAAGGGCGAATTCCACGTTAACACGAAATCGATCATTCTCTAATTCCATTTCAATACCCATTAGTCAGCCAGCGCCCGAAATATATGATCCCGGTATTGCCAATCGCGCGGAGATAATTATCTGCATCAAGAAGATATTGTTTTTCCCGATGAATGAGTAAATGAATTCGATTTACTCGATACTCGCATAGATTGCGCTGAGCGATGAAAATACTGGAAATAACTAGTTTTAATTGTAAGTTATAAAATAATTAACAATGGCATAGTTATTATAAATAATGCAATCGAAGAGAATTTCCATAAGATGCTTATGGAAATTCTCTTCGATTACATTATTTATCTTTATTGAAAGATAAGATTTCTTGGTTCCGCAGACCATATTTAACCATCGCTAAAGTTCGCCACTTTCCGTGCGTTTCACGGAATTAGCAGGGACTAAACAGATTCGCGATTATTCGTCTCATCGTGTTGCCTACTAGTTTCCCCGAGAGCCGACAAAACACGAGCCTGTCTAGTCTCTGCTAATTTCATGAAGCGCACGGAATGTGGCGAACTTTAAATATCACTAAACATAATTCACCATAGATTTATTTTAGCCACCTCCTTTATGAATCCTTTAACCGTTTTGCTGTTCTAGACGAATAAATTCGCACGCGCTATCATATATTTTAAACGGCTGCTGAAATAATTTTGCAAACAAAAGATTAACTACCTTCGACTAGGAGATTTCGTTAGCAGCAACACTCGTTATAGCTCACCGCAGACTTACTTTAAGGATCTTTATTATGAAGATTTCACTTTTAGATATATTACATGGTAACCACCATGGATTAGAAGATTTTGTGGTCCTCCGGATATTTAATATTTAATACAACTTTGACTACAACCACTTTATCATTTCACAGAAGCTTTAGTCTGAAAGAATATCATGCAAACTAGATATTAGCCTGGTATCTCATTACCTTTATGTAGATAATTAGTAATAAGCTTCAACAGGAGCTTATTTATTTTAATCTTTTGGGGAACACCATGTGTACAGGCTGCTTCACCTTCTGGGATTGTACAATTGTGCACAAATTTTAACTTAATTCTAGAAGGTTAAGACAGCCTGTAAACATATTTTTTTGCTTACTTCCCGCAATGTAATAATGTCAAATTTTACAAAGTACTTTTGTTCATTTTTGTTTTGTTATTTATTAGGTAGCTAATAACGTCACTTTGCATCTATCTCATTACTTATTTTATTTAAGAATCTACTAAACTTTCAAGTGTTTTCACAATTCAGTCACATCACGCTTTATTCGTGAAACTCTTTTCACACAAGAACAAATTTAAGAGAAAATAAGGCGAAGCAAAACTTCGATAAAATATTTTCGCACAAACTGTCGCCCACTCCTAGTAACTCTCAATCTCCACTGAAATTTGCGATAATGACAAACGGTAGTGTCTCTCCGTTCTAAAAAACAATCAAACCAACCTAGTGCAAGATCAAGAAGAAATATCGAATTGACTGACGATCCAGTCGCGAAAGACGTAACACAATATGTAAGCGAATGCCTGTTCAATTGCCTGTGAAATCTATGCTTGCTTAAATATAATGTCTCGAGAAAGCTATTTGGCACTCGAAGAACTTATGTAATTTATTTTCTTAGTTGCGACAAGCGTATGCAATCTTTGTTTTAATATATTCACTCGGGAAGATTCTATGTTTACAAGTGCTTACGTAACCCGGAAATTTATTCAATTTGCATAGCTCGTAAATTCTTTATGTAACTTTTACGTGCAATGTGGACAAGTAAATGTATGTTACACACTAGACACATAGTTTTACACATACTCCATAATTCCCAATAAGCACTTTTCTTCATTCATTTTCTTTTGGATTACATCCTTGGCAACAAGTGATTTTCCATCTGAACTGTAATATTGTTTCTATAGTTAGGATATGGAGGATAGTTAGGATAAATTAATTTTGGTTTTATTTAAAATGCTTTGTGGTCAATATATTTTTTTAAACAAGTACTCGAATGAAAATATTTATTGTCGTGAAATACTAGCGATGTATCGACTTCGATTGATTGACTAATACTGTCACCATTTATGGATCTAAATGTTAATTAGAGACTGCGGCAATCGTCGCGTAACCTGGTATAATTTCATTTCTGGTCTACGTTGTTTAGAATTAATAGTTAGGCTGCTGGTGGTGGAAATTTTTAAATGATTTCATCGTTTGGTAGAATTAGAAATACATTTTAAAGGGCAAGAAATGTTATTTCTGCCATCTGGATTGTGCTATATTAGAAATCAGTAACATTGTAAATTTGTTAAAAAAAATTAAATCATTTCATCGTATCTGCCTTTAAGCCTAATGGTTTTAAGAATTATAACAAAGGCAAATAATTTCAATGTTGATTTTTCCAAAGCAGACGTTTTGTAATTTTCTGGTATATCAAATCTATTCAAATGTGTCATCTTCATCAAAATTTCATAAGGGGCTCAGGCGCAACCTTCAACTGGAATACATGCCATAAACTTTTAAAAAACGTACAATACATTCGGAGCATTGCATTTTTAGCTTGCCTAGGAAATTATACAAGCTTTCACTTAGAAAAAACATTTTTGGAATACCAGCCCTTAAGAGTAAATTGGAGGTGGACAATTCTTTCAATTCATGACCATATTCCGAAATTCAATAGTATTCCTTGGTTTCTAACCAGAAACCTAAGCACCAAATTTCATCTTTCTAAATTAAAAAATTTCGAGACTCCCACACGAACTTCCCCTATTTTACAGCCATAAAGTTAAATTTTCAAAAAGTATTGCGTGGTACACACACAAAGAACGCACTGTCCAAATTTCAATAGTTTCAGTTCTGCATTGATGAGTCAGGGCTTTTCTCTTTATTATCTAATTAGCATAGGCGGTGATGAAGATTCTAATGTTTTTATTAACCATGTATGAAAGAACAGATAGTGAAGATGAAAGTGAGGGAGAAAATGAGTAATAAATAAATAATGCAATAAATTAAAAATCTGAGTATCTGGTTTTCGAATTATACCTTTTATCAGAAACCCCCATGTCTGCCTTCTTTTTTATATCCCTCTAGAGACTCTACCGAAGACAAAGATGTCAAGAAAAAAACGATGAAATGATTTGATAGTTATTCTTTCTTTCATCTTCGTGCTTATTGTTATAAAAAAATGTTGCAACATGGACTGCCTTCCGTACATTTGTAATCTGTACATTGCTTATAATACAACATATCAAAGGCAAGCACGATTATATAATTTACGACTGTTGTTTTCACAAGTTGGATAATACAGTAAGTGCGTTGTGCTAGTGTTTGTTTTGAGATCTTTCTTGAAATTTTGCTTTTCTTCCTTTTTAGGCTAATGCCCCAAACACTCTTTCCGAATTTTCTTCTAAGTGCTTCTTCAACTACTTTTAACATTGATTGAATTTCGCAATATTTTTTTCCCAAAAAATATCTATTGTTAAAAAATATATTTCTCTATCTATATAATGAATCTGAATTTTGCAAATGTTCAATTAAATGTTGGTATTTTAAGAATACTGAAATTAAAATAATAAAAATTAAATAATTTGCACTCTAATTATTTAATTTTTATTATTTTAATTTCAGTATTCTTAAAATAAGTGCATGCATGTTTTGTCATTGACCCACTACAATACGTATAAAAAACAACAAAAACAATAAAAAAGTTAGAGATAAAAATACAGTAATCGTGTACACACGTCACCAGCAATAAATAGAAAGATCACTTTAGCGATGTAAATGCAGAACACAAACATTTCAAAATTCTTCATCAGAACGATCTAAAACTCACTCACAGAATATCAAACATTGTTAATTAAAAGGCTCCTAACGGTAATTTTAAACTCATTCCTACCTCTTGTTTTCTATGTTTTGAAGAAACTACGTTATATATTCTAATAACCATATTGTTGATGTGGTCTAGATCTCGAAACAAACGAACAAGACAAACGCTAGTTTGTCTTGTTTGATTTTGTTTCGATTATCTCTATTACTTTGTAACGAATCTATATTTTCGTGAACGTACAGAACAGAGATTGGTATATGTATTGATTAATTAGCAGTCATAATTTTGATATCCTTAAATAAGGGTCTGTAAGATTCCCTGCTTCCTACATTGGCTATTGTACGTAGATCTCTTTTGAATCCTAAGTATGTCCCCCCAAAACAGAAAGCCGTAGATCAAATTTGCATTAAAAGAAGGAAAATGAATAACACGTAGTGTAGATTTATTCCAAATGTCTCTTCATCTTCGAATACGGTAGACTGCTATATTTAACATTATATTTAAATTATTCGTGTCAGATGTCCACTTCAAGACACTATCAATGTGAACACCTAGAATCTTAAGTTACTTCTTCATGATTGTCGAGGGTTACAATGTTGACATGTTTCTGCATATCGGGCGGCATCAGCTTTGCTCTAAGTGCTTCTCTACTTTGTCGTTGGTTGTCCGGACCTAAGTTCATTTTCCTCCATTATGCCATTATATTGGTAATCTTCCTGGGTCTGGGTTCCTCGAAGTCTTCGTCATGGACTCCTTTCTCTGTTGTGCTCCTAAAAATGAAAGATATACGTTAGTATGCTATATTCATTATGAATGATGATACTTATGGCAGCCTACTAAGGTAGTTGTAGGTGGTTTTATGCTTCGTCCCTGAAGGGATTCTTTGGATGGTGGCGTTCTTCATGGAAGAGTGCTCGTTCGTTTGCGTCTTCACGAAGAAGAAGTTTTTGTTGATCCTTGCAAGGAATACCTGCAGCTCCTCAGTCTCGCTCAGGTGGGAAGTGCGTGGAGATACGTGTGATACTAATCGCAACCAGCGATTTTATATACTCGCAAGGGTGTAAGTGGGTGCCACCGTGACCCAGATGGGACTGGCATATGTGTAATTTATACAACATGACGCCAGTTTAAGGGTTGAGGCGGGAGTTGAAGAGGATGGGATACAGTCTGGCTGCACCGAGTGCCCCGTTTCGAGTTCTTCTGAGATGCTCCGCGAAATTCAAGGATCACTCCAAGATACTCGATCTCGCTGTTCCAGTCGATCTCCGTCGCTTTGACTTTGATCTTGGTAAGCGGACTGTACCGTTTCTAGGCAAATTTAGTCGCTTGCGTCTTCCTGGGATTGATCGTGAGTCCATGGGCGTCGAAGGAGTTAAAGATTTTGGTCAAATGTGGCTGCGCAAGTTCAACCGCCAACTCAGCGTTCCGCGATGTTGCCAGAGTTGCTGTGTCAACTACGTAGATTGCGTTCAGCACTCCTCAATCGTCTGCTTCTTTACTTTAGACAATTAACTTGCGGCTTATACTATTTCTCCTCAAAACAATAAGGAATAGATCTTTTACCGCCATCTGGTGCCAAGAGGTACACGACAAAAACCAATTTCTCATTCAACCAAATGTTGTAGTTGACTTTAATAAATATTTTAACTACACAGTATGTTTCACTCAACACGCTAAATTTCCTTTAAGGGGATAAATTTAGCGGACTCAAACATATCCCGAATATGTCTACTTATTAAAATAATAACCTTCAATTGATGCGCTTAAGAGAAACTAGGCACAATATTATTGTTTTATGAAAGGGAGGTTCCATTGCAAATTGAACTGTACTTCTTTTTTACAGAATAAATGTACAATGATACAGTGTAGTGGAAAATTTCCGATACTGTTTTTATGTATGTATATGCCAATCACATATTGCTCATATATGGCATTCTCACTTAATTAATAACAAAATTAGTTAAAAATAAAGGACTAACAAAGCTCTACTAAAAAATAATCATTTTATTACAACGGTATTTTGACAAAGGAAATATGTGTATTTAATCGACTCATTCAATTTAATTCAATAGAATTAATCATATGCAACTTCCACATTCATTTAGTGTTCAGCAGTATTTAACACCGATATATTCATTTCACAACATGTATTCCTACAAACGAAATTCCGCACACAGATCAATTTACATTGTTAAATTCCGATTGTTTATATTTTTTAATGACGTAAAACATACATGAAAATAACATGTATCATGTAATAAATTGAATTGGGTAAAATATAAAATATTTATTTTTATAAAAATGAGAGAACTAGTTAATAACATGTTAATAGTTTATTCTTGTGTGAATATTGCCAGGTATGTCCTCGTTGGTTTAGGCTATTTAGGTAATTTGCAGAGTTATTTCATATTTTTATTCCTGCGTGTAAATAAATGAAACAGTTTTGGAAACGACAAAAATCTTAGCTGAATTAGTTAATGAAACACGCTAATAAATAAATAAATCTTCAAACTTAAGGAAATCGACGAACATTTTAGCATTTTGGGAAAAGAAGTTGGAACAAACGGTGAACGGTGAACTAACGAATTTTTTAAGAGAAAACCAATATTGTAGGTTCGAAATGGAATTTAAGAACTCATTATGCAATTTTTCTGACGGCGATGAGGAACACGTTAACCTTCTAATGAGATTCTCATACAATGTTTCCTCCAATTTATTTATTGGACTGCTTTGCTGGTGATCTGCTGGACAGTTTCTACTAATTCTTATGTTTATATCTCTATATGCTATGTTATCGCTAGCACTATCGATAGTAGTATTGATAGGAATTAGAAACCTAACAAAAGCTAAGTTAGTAATTGCATTTGCCAAAACTCGCTTCAGAATTATTGGTTAATTTAGAAAATTCAATGTTTGTTGTTTATTCCGACCTGCTATCCGTATATATACCTAATTACTACTACGATTAGCAAAATTGTTTCAATTGAAGCGTATTCGTAGAAGATATTTCCTGTAGATACATTCTGTAAATAACATCTGTCGACTTCAGCGATTCATAACAGAAAAATGCGCCAACAATTCACGTCATCCGCGATATGCTGCTTGCAATAGCACTTTGCTGCTTCACGTGTATGACTTTTATTCATTTTATTGTACGAGAGGAAACTGCGTCATGTACTGATAAAATATGCAAGTTTCGCATCCCGGCGGCGGAATGCAGTTTCGGGTTTATTTATTTATTCCGACGATAAATACTGAGTGTCAAATCTATGGTAAATATGAAACAGGAACGTAACGTACAATGTAAGCGAATTCAAATCTTCGTGTTTGCGTAGGGAAATTTAAATATACATTTTCGCTGCTTGCATGCAGTTTGAATTTATTTTTAGTGCGTTTTAAAAGCAGACGCGTTTTATACAAGAATTTCGTGTTTATGTAACAAAAAGTGAATGGTGGACTCGAAGTGGCCACAAGCTTACGGGTCAAGGATTAAACACTAACAATTGGTCTTGCGACAACATTGCCAGATATTGGAGTGGATAGTGGAAAATAGCCTTTAAAGTGATATTTGGGGCAACTGGCATCACAACATCATGTTAGCTGCGTGCTACAAACTATAACTAGATCACATAAAAAAGTGATAGTGATGAGCGTCGAGAAAGAAGCAGAAATTTTACGGAGAATGAAAAAAGTCGCTTTGCAGATTATAAACAAGTAAGTATTTCGACATGACTTCACAAAATGTCGTAGGTTTATGTTTTTCGGGAGTTATGCTGTCTTCTGCAAGACAATATTGCTGTAATTTTTATCAAATACTATTGCTATGTTATGCAGTGCTGCAATAGACTTCCTTTTAGTTTGCAATCCAACACTAAGGTAAGGAAACCGTTGCTTAAGAATACCAAAGCACGTTCCGATAATATTCCTTGTCGTTTGTGAGAAATATTGCATGTTTCGTCTGCTCCCGTTGTTAGAGAAGAAATGGACCACAAGCATATGCACTATCGCCTAGTGCATAGTAACCACTTTCAAGGCGAGCACACAAGCAAGAAACATTAAATATAGTGTTATCATGTAGGAGTACTTCTTAACCATCCAGCTGCACTGTTTCTTATTCACTTTCACATACAGAATCCCAGCGACCATTTGGGAGTTCACTGCCCATACGAGTTCGACATTCACGGGAAGGAGACCGGCTGGCCGCACCGATTGAGTCCTGCTTACCCATGATCCCCATGCTAGAGAAGTTCCCTTCTCAACCTCTAATGGGTGATAGTTGCTAACATCTCGGGGTCTAGCCCGCCCAGCTCTGGCAGCTGTCGACCACCGGCGGAAACGAAACTGACCGTGAGATACAATCGGCCCGCCAATGATATAAGCATATGGCCGGGCTAAAGCTTTACCCAAATCGTGTCTGTCGGAATGTTGCCCAGAAAACCTGGAGTTGAGCCAAATCACGACGGCTAGTTCCAGGACTTAGGATCCAGGCGAGGAGCCCTTGGTATTAGAATGAACCCGAAACATTCCTCGACCAGTCTCCGTGCTGAGAGAAAGGAATTGGTTCATTCGACAAACCACGAAGTGTTGCACATTTATGGGTTTATTCAACTACAGATATGTTCATTTAACACTTTGGCGAGTATGTCTAACTTTGGAACTTAACAGAATAGCTTTGGTTCCATTATTTTTGCTAAATCCAACCAGTATTTGTGTTGGTTGTGTTCCAAAACATATTATATTGAAATCAACCACAAAACCCGCTTCACACCACTACTATACAGATGTACACACTACACTATATGCAGATAGAGCTCCATAAAGATACCCTTCTTTATTTAAGATAACACACGTTCAGATTTGCACCATCGGCGTTTGTGCTTATTTTGCTTTCCTTGTACACGTACATGTGTTCATTTTTGATTTTACGCATTCATTCTTTTAACTTTCTACCAACATTGTAATGTAGGTTGGTTGAAAATTCGTTTTAAAGTAGATCCAATTCAAAGGGTTCAACCCAAAGGGGGTATGCTGTTGTTTTAAACCATATGGAGTCTTATAACTTTACCTGTTTGTTGCGGTAACTGGCAGAATGGTTTAGTAGGACTATGTTCCAAATTCTTGTTAAATTTGTGCAAATAACAATTATTTCCAAGATACTTTACATTTTTTTAAAATTAATATTGATAGAAGTTCAAGTTAGATTTGAGGAATTAATTTAATTTACAATTAAAGTTGCTTAATTCAAATACAAAATTAAGTTACTTAGCGTTTAACGTGCTAGATATTTAATTTGCTTTCTGTAAACTGGGGCTAAAGTTCCACCGTTTTTTTTAAAGTGAGGTATTAATTTGGACATAAATTAACGAAGTGTAGTCAGATTCTCTACAATTTCACTAAACGTCGTAATTTCTAATGGGGAAGACAGGCATCATGATATAATCTGACTCTCTACGCTTAGATCGTCGCATCAAATCTTAATTAAACTGGGATAATATCCGATTTTAAAAAGTCCGACAATACGAGAGAAGGGAAAATGCGAATGTCCAAGGAGGACACATTTTAAAAATTGTTACTTTGCCGGAGCGGTCCGAGGAGGCAAAACCCGGGCCGCGGTAAAGGATAGAGAAGGGTTAAGTACTAGGGACAAAGTAGCGCAGAAAGCAGGAACATGACAGCGTATAATATCCTCCTGGTATCTGAAAGCAAGATTGTGGAAGGTGGGGAGATGCAGGAGGATATAGCCTGCGTTACTGTGTCAAGTCAGCAAAACGATGTTGGCTCCTGCGGTGCAATAATCGTTTCGTTATTAATAAACTTGTTCTTGTTTCAGTTATATGTAGTTTCCGAGTACACAACCTCTACCTAGCGTATACTGCATCTATACCTCTTAGCATGATATCCATAAAATGAGACTTTAATATTTAATACGAAGTAATCTCTTATGAGCCACATTAAGTTTATCGGAGGTGAAAGTGGCACATATTCAAATTTTCATGTACATCTTGGGGATTGTAATAATCAATACGGATTTGGTTACCAATGGTGAGAATAGATATGAGAAACACCAATCATTTAAGTGTACTGGAAGGTTTTTATGAATTTGCTAAGCCCCTAAGGGCTTAATAAATTAACCCTTGCTAAGTGGTAATTGGTATATTTTTATAGCCAGCTTGCCATTCTAAAAGGGAATTGATATAATATATTTTTACCGTTGTGATTAAATTTAATTAATGAAATAGAAATGTCATTAGGATTTGAACCTAAGAACGACTTCCCACTCTCCAGACGGGAGTCTCCTTGCAAATTCAAGTCCTTTTGTGATATGACATACCTATAGCGCGTTTCACGTTAGCTTCGAAATATTGCGCTTATGGGGAATATGGGTAACTTTGAAGCTGAATAAAACAGAAACTGGAAAATATAGAACAAATCAATTTTTTTTTTCATTCAAAAAAGCAACATTGGAAGTTTTAAACAAAACATCCTGCAAATGTTGTCAATACACTGTTGCAAACGTATAATGAAGTTTCGCATCACTCTTCGAAGCATTTCTTGCGGTATGTGGCGAATTTCCAGGCGTATTGCGTCATTCAATGCTTGTAGGTTGTTGGGTCAATGTTTGTAAACCTCAGATTTGAGGTAGCCTCTTAGGAAATAGCCGCACGGACCTAAGTCCGGCGAGCGCGCAGTCCGTGAAATATTGCCGAACGTGGAAATCGATGGCGCGCGGAACAATTCTCTCATAATAGCCATTTAATTATGGACTCATTCACGAGATACGTTCCATATCCATATCTTCAGAATGTGTTTCAAAAAAATTTGGATCATGCACACGCTAGATCTACGGAAGTTTTACACCCATAAAAAATTTTCGACATTGTACCCCGACGATGCATCTGTTTCGGGGAAAGTAGGTTTGGGCGGCAAAAGCGTGTTGCTCCATCGACCGACCGCACCGTTTTTGTGATTGAGAGGATTACAGACCTTCTACGACTTGTCTTCGTCGCAGTGCTCTTCTGTTGGTAAGGATACTTCCTTATCCAACCTTGTACAATGCCAATCTACCAAAATGGTATTCATAATCATAAGACGATCGCAAGCAGGGTGGCTAAATGTTATTTATTTCTTCAGAGATTAATGTATTTATAAAATACAAAAAAATGTGATGCCAACTCCATTTAGGGGAAGGCTGCTGATCCGCCGAAGCATATTAGAGAAGTTTCGTTTTCAACCTTTAACGGGTAATAGTCGGTACCAATCTCTGGGAACCTGCTTCACATCTTCCTCACTGGGGCTAGGTCGCGCAAGGCAACAACTATCGGTCCGTTGGAGCCTAGGTCGCCCAAGTGCGACAACTTAGATCGCCAAGAACTGGCAATTATCGGCCAGCGGCTGAAGTGAAATCGACCGTGAGGTACAATCGTCCCGTCAGTGATTTAAGCTCGGGCCAAAGCTCTACCCAAATTGTGCCTAGCGTGATGTTTGCTTCTCAGAAATCTGAGATTGAGTTGAACCACGATGGCTAGGTCCAGGTCAGGAGCTCCTGGCATTAAGATGAATCCAAAGGATACCCCAGGATCAACCAGGATACGGTCGGAGCAGCGAAACGCTGCCTCCTCCCCTATGTATATTAATTTTTATACTTTTTACTATTTCGTGGACTTTTGAAACCACCCTTGTACATATTAAGGATACATTTTTATCTGATAGGGAAAGGGGAATTCTATAGTAAGATCATAATAAAATAGTTAGCAATGCAATACTCAACGACCTTTAACGCAATTAAACGCAACTGATTTGTGCTACCACCCCACGCAATAAATATAAACATATATCTATTTATCAGCAATTTCTCGCTCCAGTACCATTTATCCGCGAACGTTAGTGTTAGGAAATAAATATCGACGTATCCATTTTCCAAACATTCAATTCCAAACTATCTTTATTCGAACTATAACCGAAGAAGATAAAACGAAAATTTTATACAGCGACAATCCACATTTTTCTTTTCCACTTCATTGCTTTGGATAGTAAGAATAAAATGTGTTGCCTTGGAAAAGTGAGTTCCTAAAAAAGCTGTCTTTATGTTCTATCTACCCGAAACTTTTATTTCAGCGCCTGCCCTACCAGAGTTGAGAGGTAACGGGAATGCTCGTTTCGTTTATACGTATAGCTGTAATACGGACAAATAAAAGCCGGTCTCGTGTTGTACTGTTACTCTACCGCGTAAGTACTTACTGCAAAAATTTCAACTTACTCTTGCATTTATACTGCTCTGTAGGTACTATTCTATAGTGAAGTATTGACTTGGCCATTCTTATTAGTACTTCGTTAACTGTGGCCTTTCACATTTCGAGTTCTTGGCAGTTTAATCAAGTATTATTATAGAAACTATGGTACGTTGTGAAAAGGAACGAGTTATTAATATCTCTTGCACTTTTACAAGAGGATGTTAGAGAAATTAAAAAAAATAGAGAGTATTATATGCTATTGTTATAAGCTCGTGTTAATGGTTTTTCCACTTAAGGTCTTTGGATAATTTTTGGCACACCTGTGGCTTACAGCAAGTTTTACAAGATTTAATAAGTTTTAAGACGTTGGAATCCCTAATCCTTTAAATAAAAAGGACAATAGATAATCTTTGTTTCTTTTTTAAATTACTATTAAATTAAAATGAATTGTGGTACGTAATTTTAATAGTAAATTAAAGATAACCAATGCGGAAACTCAGAAGTCTTTGCTTTCTCTACTGGACAAGTTCCTACGTCTAAGAAGAAACATAAGTAACAATTAAAAACAATTTTTTTTTCAACAGAACACCAAAGGGAATAAAACTAACAACAAGCTGCAATCTATAAAAAAGTCAAAAAAATGTTCAAATTGTTTTCTCTAAGTTGGTAAACAGTGACCCAGTATGTCTCTTTATATTTTGCAGCTGTCTGATACTATAATTCCATTAGAAACTGGAAGTATTCTAGTTTTCAATTCCTCTGCCTCTGATACTATGAAATACATTAGTAGCGAGATAACTCCAATAAAAAAAAAGTCTAAGGTGCTGGACTTTTATTTGGCGGTCCAAACCGCCCAATTCATTCGTGAGTGTTTACAAATTTTATAATTTCTCGTGTACTATGAAAAGGAACTCCATCGTGGTGAAAAACTATTCTAACATTTATTGAAATTCTCTGCATAGATGGAAGAATTGTGTTAATTAACAGCTGGAGGTATTTTTGACTATTTAACGACCCCTCTATAAAAAATGGCTCGATAATATGATTTCCAACTATTCCTGCCCAGACGTTCACCACCAGGGTCACTGCTTGTAAGCTTCTGGGGCGAAATAAGGATTCATTCTCGACCATATTCTAGTGTTTTGACTATTGATGCTTCTATTGAGCAAAGAATTTTTTCTTTCGTCATAGAAAAGAATTAGATTTAGGACATTTGGATTTTTATTAGTTCTGGTCTTTCTCTAGAAGTTGCTGAAAGTTGTGCTTTTAAATTGTTTTTTTTTTCAAAGCTTTAAAGCAACTACTTCTAGAATCTGAAATTGGTGCGATGATGTTGTCAGGCTACTGGAAGCCTCTGCAAAAAGTAATAATTGAAAAATTGAACATGTTCTAAAACTTGTTCGAACATGCCGCATCAAAAGTGCAATGAAAAAATGTGTAATCATAATCAACGCTAGTGTGCATTTACTATCCATTAAACAAAGTTACAACCCGTGTTGCCTTCTTTATTTAATTTGGTGTGACAGTGCTTCTTAAGACCCCATTAAAAGGACATGTTTTGCTATGTGTTTCTCCAGATGAGAAAACAGAATAAGAAAATACGTGGAATAAAAGATAGTTAACTGCAATGTTTTCCCAGCAATCTGTTTCTTCACTAGGTCATTAAATTTTTTTGTTCCACTTTAGTTTACCGAGAGCAGTAAACGTGTAGAAATTAAAACATGTCACGCTTTCTTCTCTGCTAGCAGCCTTTTCGCTTTGTTCTCGGCGACACCGCAAAAAGTGTATAAATCTATCCTGCTTTAATAATGTTTAATTGGTCCCTTGGACACTGCGAATCCATTACCGATATTTTAACCAATAACGCGACGGCGCGCGGCGTAGCGGTACTTCGTTGCGGCAAAAACTGCATTACTTCGGAATAGATCAATTAGCGAGAGCGATGATTTTTCCTTTTCTTTTTCCCTTGTCGTTTTCTGCGGTCGGTTGAGTGTTGAACGCGGCGGTTCGAAATTTTAGCAAAGAGGCTATAAATTCTCGCGCCCTTAAGGAAACTCGATGTATTCTAAATTTTTAATCGCATCGAAAACACGCCGTTCGCTGCTAGCGCAGATGTAATTACACTCCGAGCCGCTTGAACATAATATTATGTACGCTATTTAGAGGTCCCTCTCGGTATTAAATTGCATTTCATACGCAACGTTCGCGAATAAATTTTCGCATCAGTTGCACGATTCGCGGATTCAAGAAGCGTGCTTTACACCTCTTGCTAATACGGAGGGAAATTTCGTACTAACGTGTGAGTACTTTCGGTGTTTACATTTCATTTAAGTAACAAGTTATTGCGTCTAGGGGCTATTAAACTACGTAACTGTTGCAGCCAATAAACTAATTTCGCTTATATAACATTATTAAGGATCGTCTTTATGTAGATACCTACATTAAAGTCTAAAAGCTTAATAACATTGTAGGTCAATTAAGTTCATTGCTCGTCAGGCACTTTGCATTAAATATCTTATTTCTGTTTACCATATTCAAGTACTAAAACATCCTCTAAAATATAGTAAAGCAATAGGTATTTTAAAGTAGAATTGGGCTAAGATGTTCTGCTAGTAATTATCATAGGTGGGTATAAAATTACGTTAATTCGTACCACAATAACCAAAGCTGGTCAAGCCGTAAGGGATGACATACATCCGGCGAATATGAATGAAATATAGCAGAAATATCTTTCGGGTGATGTCGCGTAGTTAAAATTTTACTTGACGTTTCGCTGACCATGCTGTCAGCTTCTTCAGAAGATTTCTAAAGACTTCTTTAGAAAGAATCTTCTGAAGAAGCTGACAGCATGGTCAGCGAAACGTCAAGTAAAATTTTAACTACGCGACATCACCCGAAAGATATTTCTGCTATGGATTACGGTCGTGAAAGCCTACACTTAACTATGAATGAAATATGTTATTTATGTCGTTTCCATAGACAAGCCATGCAATAGGTTTCACTATTCTGATTTCAGAATCTGTGGGTACTTACTTATAATGTTATTGAAAAGCATTGTTAAACAAAAGTCCTTATCTACTACGTAAACTAATTTTAGCTTATTTAATTTACTAGAAATGACTTTACCAAGTTTTCAGCTGTAAAGCTAACTAAGCTAAAAAAAAACTAAATGTAGATACTAGACAGAGACTAGACTAAATTTGTGCACCCCTACCTACCGATAGGCACGAACGAATGCTTATACTAGCAATGTCGAGTTCCCGTACGGCTTGGCCAGCATTGATAGTAACACTGATATACAAAAGTTTTGTTACAGGAACAGTTCCCGCTGAGGCTCATGCAATTTTGGCTGCGGAATTCGTATATGCCATCAAAATTTGTCAATTATTTTTTGTATAATTGTGTGTTTACTATGTGTGTGGTAAAGTGGCTTTCAAGAAGTATGACCCAACTCATCAAAAATGTTATGAACTGCAATTCAGGCGTGAAATTGGAGATTAGGATAAGGTTTGGCCCACACGTATCTGTTGTTTAACACATGTTTCTGAAGGAAAGGATTACTCGTGTAGTGTAATTTTCTTACTTCTTAGGTGAATTTTCATCCATTAAATAAATAAAATGTGCATCAGACAGGGTAAAATACGAAAACTTTATTATATTGTTAAATGCAGTGCAAACGTCTACGCCATAAAATCGTATCGGAGCTTCTGAAGGAAATGTACATTTTCCGCTTATATAGCTCATAATACGCTGTGGCGCTCTCAAAGTTTCGCTCCGGAGTAAAATAAAATAACAAGCCAACAGCACGTGAGGCGAAATGCACCAAAGAAGAATTCAATTTTCGTTAAATTATAGATTGTAAGAGATCACAGTTCCGACCCGCCTCTATCAATTTGCCGGACAATAGATGATCATCAATGCACACTTTACAAGTTATCAACCCCTATCCTACTGCGGCGTAGTTCCTAACTGTACAGCACACTCTGTATCTCGTTTTTCATTTTATTTGCGGCTATATATAATATCACATAATGCAGCTTTTATTATTCCTTTATCTGGACGGGAAAAGTTTTCCGTGCATAAAAAATCGCCTCTGACGGGAATATCTTAGTAAATAGATTCCAAGTTCAAGTGTTTCTTTTGTGTTCGTGCCAAGGAGCGAGCTGAGGCTTTGGAATGATCTCGGGTTCATCTGATATATCTTTTGCATTTGGTAAAGCATACGACCAGCAAACGAGAATAATTGAATTCGAAACTTTTAATATTGTTTTTCTGTTGTTTTTGTTATCTAATGTTTTTATGTGGGCAGAGGTGTTTTGTTTGATGATCGTGTTTTTCTCGGTTTGTTTGTCTGTCTGTTTGAAATTTGTGTGTATTGAATATCAAGCTATCCCTTTCAGAATGAAGATTTATACTATTTTAAGGAACCCGTCTGTTTTTATTCTCTTTCGGGACTATTCTAGAAAACGATTTCTAATAATTGGTATTGTTATTCATTCGTATATAATACTCGAGATAAACGGTTCTATTTATTAATATATACAGAGCAAGTAATATATTATACAAAGCGAGTCTTGCATACTGACGTCCCCAGTACTACTGCTTGGTTTAGTTACGGCACATGCAATCATCAGTCACCAGGAAGGATTACACGTAAAAAACAACAGACGTAGGACTGCACGTCTGTTGTTTTTCACGTTTAATAATGGGTTCCTTTACTGTTGTTGAAAAAATTAAAAAAGAGCAAATTTCAGGTTTTAAATAAATATACTTGAACATTATTTAATATAAATAACAAATTGTTCTCTTAAATCTCATTTCATTAAAAGTTCATGCGCAAAACCGCAACGTGTTTTACTTCAGAGGTTTCCTTGGATTATTTCCATGGAGTGGCACAGTTCATTCAAAGGGACCACGAGCAGTCTGAAATCTAATCGAGCACTACCCAAATTAAACTAGATGTATTTAAAGGAAAATTAGGACCATAAATCGAATTAGTAAATCTTCGTACATCGATGATGAGTCTATTGTTGTTTCTAATTTAATTGTTCATATTCAACAACTTAAAGGGGGCTGTTCTACTCGCTAGGCGAAGAAGGGAGAAGGGCTGGAAATTCTCAATCAAGGAGCAATTTAAACTAATTTTCCACAGTCGCAATCGAGCGCAGTTAGGAGCTTCCTGTGAGCGATTATGAGGCGAGTCACGTGGCACACTACACTACCTTCAGCGAGCTACTTCCGTATCCCTTTTAAACGGTCATTCGTCGTTATCTGTTGCCGTTGTCGTCGCATTTTTTTTAGCTCTGTGGTGGCTGTGTTTTATTTCCTCGATTGTACAACGGCTATCTCTAGCTCTGGCGGTCGCCTTATTTAGGGGTTAATTAATATTTGTTCGTGCTAATTAGAAACGCGCAAATAAAAATATAATTTATGGCAGTTGAAGATTTATAATTAATGGGAACGGATGCGATTCCGCAAGCTCCGTTGGAGGAAAAGAATAATATTCAATTTAAATTTGCGTAATTGCTGCGAAAATGTTCATTCAGACTTCTAGTGGTACGAACGTTTTTGAATTATTCGGAGTTGCTCAACCCAAGGATTACATGTAATTTACTTTTATTTGCTGATACAGAACTTGCTAAACTAACTAAAAATCATGCAATTATAATAAGTGCAATTTTAGAGCAGATCTTAGATATATTCTTCGCAAATTTCAGAGGATCAGGTTGATGTTTCTTCCGTGGCATAATATTGATAGCAAGGACTCCGAATCACATAAAATAATTAATAAAGTCGGAACGGACCTTGTGCCCATTTAAGAATGGACGGCGACTCTTTCTCAGCAATAATAAACCCTAATGGCTAAGAAAAAAATTGACTCTAGAGTATTTAATTAAAAATAGTTTTTAATTTCCTGAATTGACCGCTAGACGGCCCAACTAATGCGAGAAAGCACAGAAATCATAACTTCTCGAAAAGTTCAAATGGAATGGTGGGTTGATATTACTGCCAATACATAGTTTACGCGTTGCACTTAATGAGATATTTTTCAAATAAAGTGAGGTTGTGAGATTTTGTCTTTCGTTTGCCTTAACAAATTGTTAAGAACTAGAATACCTCTTGGTTACTTTTGTAGTTTAAATTTTCGTTTGAAATTGTTAATATTTACCATGGCTGAAACAGAACTGCTGTTCATCCTTGAGCGGATACCCGGTATGCTTCGGAGATCTCCGAAATTGGTAAAAACTTTGTGTTGTTGAAGAACTGCAAACTGTTCAGTAAATAACTGAAATTATTGCAGTCTACAACACGTCATCATAGAGAATTGTAAAACCTCACAGTTGCAGTTTAGAAATCCATGATTTTTCTTCTCTTAAAACTGCTAACTTTATAACGCAAGAACGTGATCAGTGCTTCTTAAAACAAGTGTTTCGCGCGGAATCTTGAAATAATAGAACTATTGGCTCGTAATTTTCCAGGAAAACATCAATTCTAAAAGATACCTGAGTTTTCAGCAGTGATCTTATTGAAAAAAGGAGCGTACCTTTAGATATCCCCAAGAGAAAGTATTCTCAGCAGGGTGGTGCTCCAGCGTACAGAACAGCCGAAGTATACAATTTTCTTTACCTTTCTTTTTTTCCTTACACACCTAACAGGTTTCTTTCTTTTAGAGGGGTCCACGTACGCCAAGGCTAACAGAAAAAATGCGTGTAGAAGAAAAATTTCGTTATTATTTCTTTAATATAATCTCCTGCTATTTCAATATAATTTTTAGACCATTTAACTAACGCTTCAGTACCACTATAAAATATGATGGCTCTTCAATGGTGGTAAGCTTTCTTCCTCATAACTCTGGTTTTAATTTAAAAAAAATAAATAATAGTCACTTCGGACAAGGTAGTGGCGATAAAGTTTCTTATATTCGCACTAGTGTACAGTGAACTTTGAAGTTGCGGCTGTATGGATAGGAGCTTTGTCGTGCAAGAACCAGAAAATTCATTTGAGCTGGCGTAGCAAGTCGACATAATATATTGCGCTTCATGTAGCATTGCGTTGAGACTCGTATGCATACCTAGCTTTTGAAATCCTAATTTTCCCCTCCTATCTCTTTAGCCTTCAGCCGTCGATCACTCGATTTTTTCGAGCAATTTTTTTTTTGGTGTCGCTACAGCATGTGAATCATCTTCAGGAGATTCCCTGTCTGAGCAAAAAAATTTTGATCGACATTTAACAATGACATACGATGATGCAGAGGCTTTATGAACGGTGTCCAATCGCTCTTTGGTTTCTGGCGGTGTCTTTTCTTCCAGTGAACATCTTTACGTAAATTATATCCGTTAATTGTGATATAAAAATATGCAAATCGTATTTACCAGTGTATAAGGTGAGTCAACTCCGTGGGCTTGGAAGATCTCATTATAGGGGTTTTTAAAAATAAACTGTCGTCTAAACAAGGTGAATGATTTAAGAAATTCGTTATATGGTAATGAATGATCGCAGATTGCAAGATTGCTGAGGCTGTGGACATCTTAATTTTAACTGTAAATTTTAACTCATTTGAATGTAGGGAAACTTTCTGCAAGATGGGTACCGCAATTGCTCACAATTGACCGTAAATTCGCACGCGTGTCAACGTCAAATTATACTTGGCGATGTTAAAGCGTAATCCGATGATGATGATTTTTGGCGTCGATTCATAACTGTGGTGACGAAACGTTGATTCATCGCAGTACTCTAGAGATCAAAAATCAGCCAACAAGATCATAGTCACAGTAGTTTAGGATGTACGTGGCATAATCCATATTAATTGCAAGTATTATGCCAAAACGATTAATTGCAAGTATTATGCGAATTTATTGGATCGTTTGATCAATGCCGTGCAAGAAAAAAGCTGGCTTTTGGCGAAGAAAACAATTGTTTCATCAAGACAATGCACGTGTGCATACTTGTGTTGACGTCATGGCAGAATTTCATGAGTTAGTATAGGAATTGCTTCCGTACTTACGATATTCGTCAGATTTAGTCGCTAGCGATTATTTCCTATTTCCGAATGTTCGACGGAAAAAGATTTGGCTCAAACGACAAAGTGATTGCAAAAACAAACGCCTATTTTGCAGGGTTGAAGAAACCGAATTTTTTAGATGGAGTACAAGAAATAGAGAAACATTGGTCTAAGTGTGTCGACTTCAAAGGAGACTATGTTGAAAAATAAAAAGAATTTTAGACATAACAATGTTTTTTTCTTGCCAAGGCCGGGTATTTACCGAACTTCCCATCGTATATAACATTTTTCATTAAAAGAAAGCATCTTCGAGTAGCTACGAAGTAATGAGACGCAGCCGGCGGAGGTGCCTCACCCTGTGTTACTTTGGACTCATTATTTACCCTACTGTACCTTAATATTCCTTATCTAGTACAAAAGAGTATTTGTAACACTAACCTATATTCTAAAACAGTCGAACTGCGTTCTAAATATTGATCCAGACATTTCTATTATTAAGGTAAACATTCCTAAAACAATCAAATAAAAAACAAATATTTCCTTAATCTAATAGAAACTTACGTCCATAGAACTCCAACTTTCCTATTAAAATTGTAACTCAAACCTATGTTTGCAGAAGGTACGTCCGGCTAAATGCATCGAGTCAAATTATTGAACTTAAGACAATAAATTAGTTCGAAAGTTTTGCGATGTAATATGTTGGATCCTACCAAGCATGTAGTCTCCGAGGAGTGGAAAACAAGTTATGGTGCCCGTGTAGCAACGCAGACAATATAAAGTCAACTAAGTTTTCAATTTTCTTTGTAAAATCACCTCGGCACCCTTGTTACCGAACTTATACGAGGTTCCGGAGAATGCATGAATTATATATCAGCTAAATTGATATCTCATGCAAATTGTAATAACCGCGAAAAACGTTTTAGTTTCTCTAAAGCATATCGGAGACGTATAATAAAAAGGGTAATTTATTAAGGTAAGGCTTCTTTTGTGTTTAAGTAAAGAATTTTTCAAGCGGGTTATAATTTATGGTATTAAATGGAGCGGTAAATCAATAATCGACAGTGCTAATTGGATGTGCGCTACATTTCGATTTACCGAAAGAGACAAAGGTGATATAAATGGAAAAGGAGCAGATGAAGATGAGAGGTGTTAGAACAACTATTAATAAATCTATTTAACTGGTAGTGGAAAATTTTCAACCAACGATCGGTTATTTTGTTGGATCTTTTCTATTATTTCCCAATGTAAATTATTATCATTCAGAATTGTAAATTTTACCTTTGGCACTTGTCGAGGTAGTCAATTTGACATGAGTGACATTGGTTGCATTAAGCAATGAGACGAGTATTATCTATTACCGCCGAGTGAAAAATAAATTTATCTTTATCCGTTGACAATAAACTAGAGCACCTTTTGTCTCTATCTTTGTGCGTGAGCGAGGAATAATAATATATGTAGCATTATATTAAAATGACATCGTGAAGAGCTGTTGCCATTAGTAGTATGAGGAGTAACGTTCAGCCGATCCCACTAGGGAAACATCTGTTAGGTTTAAGCCGCTTTGACTTATTTTCCCTAAGAACCATAATTGATTTAGATCAGGTCGGGTGTAGTCCTTTGATCTTCTTAGCTTTCTTGTAGGGCCTGCGATGTTCCTCGCCACCGCAATGACTCGGTTCGATCCCAGTTGGAAGTCCGGTTTTTAAAGAACGCTTGACTCATGGGTCCTAGCTTCCCACAACTACAATCTGAATTGGCTGGGGATCCGGACTACGTGTAAATTTTGGGGATGGACTCCGACATCCTCTGGCTCTAACTCAAGTGAGGCGAGTAATCGAGACAACCAGGTTCTTGGCGCTCGGCAGACCAAGATCCCATCGGGGTGTTTGCGCGTTTTAGTAATCCTGCCGGGGATCTTCCTTTGTGTTCTTTCCAGAATTTGGATATTTATCGACGCCGCAGCGCACCAGAGACCAGAACCATACGTTACATTAGACTGAGAAGTAGAACCTTCTCTTTTGCCTCGTGTTGAGTTTACTGTTTTGGCAAATTACTGAATAAATTGTGCCGATTGCCTTAAAGAACTTTACCCTGGTCTTTGAATATGATTGCGCCAGAAGAGTTTTTTTTTAGTATGATCCTTATTTCTGGGTCAATAACCAATAATATGGAAAATTGAATATCCGCGAATCATTTAATGCCTCCAGTAGTTGGCTATTCAAGAACAAATTCACGACGAAAAGTTACTTGAATAAAGTTTTGTCATGGTTTAGAAGAAATTATCAACTAACATAATTTTAAACCGGATCAGGTCTATAATGCAGATGAAATCGGTTGCTCATGCAAAGAAGCCATCCAGAAAAGAACTCTGGTTTTAGAAAATGAAAAAGATGCTGTGGGCTATAAAATAAAAATAGGTCGTTTAATCGTATTATGTTGTGAAAATGCGTAAATTGAGATTTGCAGTCATTGGCAAATCAATACATCTAAGAGCATTGAAGAATAATTCCAGTCGGCTACTACAGCCAAAAATCTGCTTGGGTTGATTGTCATTTTAAGGAATGTTTTTTGAAAAAAATTATTTCGCAAGAAAAATATTTTTTGTCAAGGAAAGGTACTGGTCTTAAGTGATAATTAGAGCCGTGTGGATTTTAAGTATGACTCATTCACTGCATCGCCGTAAGATGTATTCCATAGAACTCCAAAACTAACTAGATAGCGAGGCAATCCTATGCAAATAAGTGAAATAATATAATGTTTTTCGATAATTATATTAGTTAATTTATTTATCGCTACTTATCGTACATATCAGTTTCTCTGAATGTATGTACATAGATTTTATCAATAGTGAATTGTGCATTACACATATTTTAAGTTTGAAACCACAAGTTAGCGTAGTATTAATTAAAATTGATTGCAAAATAGTAAAATACGTTAACGTTGAGCTTATGTGTAGTTATGTGTTGAGCTATATGTAGAGTTAGATATCTGGTCGATTTATAATATCTATCTATATCGGATATCAGTAGTGCGAGTGATGAGTCATACTTAAAATCCACACGGCTCTAGTGATAATGTTTCTTCTCATCCCAGTTCAGAAATATTTATTATTATTATAAGATAAGGAGTTGGCAACATATTTGTTGCATCGTGACATGCATTGCTCGGTCCATGCATTAAGAAGTAATAGAAAGAATGAAGAGACTGAATAGATGAAATTCCATTATGCAATTACCGAAAGAAAGCATCTATATAAATACTTTACGGAAAAACTTAATCAAGGATGCTATTTTTTAGGATGGGACAACAGAACGGAACATTAAAACTTTTTCTTTTAATATTGGGCCAAGAAATCGATGATAATCAGTTTGGAAAATGATAAAGAAGAGGATTTACTCAAAAGTATAGCTAGGCTTGTCAAAAAAGTCAGGGAATTACAAGACGCTAATAAGGAGGAAATTGAAGGGCGATTACAGCTGGGCAGTGAAGGAAGATGAAATGCTGAGTGGCGAAAACAATGATGTTTGGAAATGATGAAGACCAAAGTGAGACTGACTAAGAAGAAGACAAAGAAACAAAAATATCTCATAACCAAGCTCTATAATGTGTGAATGTTTTGTTGGATTATTTTGCACAGCAGGACAAAAACGTAGCCATATGTACATGTTTGTTTCGTGTTAATCATTGAATTGTAATTTGGTTGCAGGAAATGATTAAAAAAATCAGTTCGAAGCCAAGAAACAAACCAGAGTTACAGATTTTTCAAATGCATAGTAAAATTCTTATATTTATATTACGTATATTTATCCAAAATTATCGTTTGATTAACATTTCCGTTTTCTACCGGGCCCTCTTTATTAAAATAATCAGATTTCTACTGTCCTTGCCGATCTTTCCCTTGTAAAGCACAGATAATCGATGTTCTACGTATTATTATTATTATTTCGTAATTACTTGATAAGAATCGAGATGGAGGAATAAGTATGATGTCCTTAAATAAATTTATTTGTAAATATATACGTCAGATAGATGAAGAAAAAAGAAACAAGATAATTAATTATAAGTTATGATCAAGGTCGAAATCGAAATTTATTTTGTATAAATTCAGGGAGGATGACTTGGTTTTAGCGCCGGCTAAACAGAGAAAATAAAGCATACAGTTCGATGCTGCTCTGACGGGGAACGTTTATCTACTTCAATGTAATCAATGTATAATCTAGTGAATGACCGGCGTAACGTAGATCCTTTTTAGGCCGTGATTAACTACTGCTCTTATCGTTTGTTTATGGGTATTATACCTAATTTTAGTATGCAATCGGAACGCATACGCACGGTATATTGTAAAGTCGTCCATCACGTTCTATTTATCGAGCCGACTGAATCCTTTGTGGATTTCCGGTATGTACCCTACGTAATTAACTCAAACACCTTATCTTTTGCGAGATAGGCGGTACCTGTACGATCAGAAGGAAGACGTTGGAAATCCCACTGGATAGAATAGAGTTTGTACTATCGTGTGTTTGGAGGATTTTGTTTGCTGTGAAATCCTTCGAATAAACGTATATTATTATATTATTTATTATAAAATCAGAAAGTAGTTTGGTAAAATTTAGAACTAACGAACCTTACATTCGACTTTCTTTGTGAAGTGATTGCCTAATGGGGTGTATAAGCTTTCTAAAGCTGGTCGTAATCTCACGAGTAAAGTTCGCCACTTTCCGTGCGCTTCATAAAATTAGCAGAGATTAGACAGACTCGTGTTTATTCGTCTCATGGGTTCGTGTTACCTATTGGTTTCCCCGAGAGCCGACAAAACACGAGTCTAGTGTCTAGTCGCTGCAAAAAATTAATAATTTCACTTATTTTGGTCATCTTTAAGTATTATTATCTCAGTCTACAGATTCGTAGTTTCAACATTTGAGGAATTTTTCGACTACCTGTGTTCCCTTGTTGGTCTTATGGTAAGGCTTACTAAATACTAGCAGGCTTCTTACAATAAAAATCCCAGAATGTACATATAATAATAATAATAATAATAACATAATATATAATATAATATAATAATAATAATAAATAATAACATAATAACAATTATAATCTGTGTATGGTTTGAAGAATTAGTAATGTGGTCATTGCTTTAATATGCGCACACATGAATGTTTATATTTTTTTATTATATTTTATTATTATGTTATGAATTAAACTTTCATTCCATCAGGTAATATCCGAAAAATGGGTTTTACACTGGCGTAGATATTTCGCAGAATTGCAATTTTCGCGATTACGTCCACTTGATAAATGGTATGTAATCACTATCAAATTTGTTAGTTGTCCGAAACTAGAGCAGTGACTCAGTTATAAATGAACCAGCAAACAACGGTTACGGTTTTTACATGTGTGTATGTGACTGTAACAGATATCCTGGATGTAATGATACAAAAAATGTATTTGTAAATAAATGGTTCCAACGTGTTACGTACAGGCCAATTAATATACATGCCTACACGTGGACCGACAGTTGCCGGCGATATTTTATAATTCGCCATGAAGTAATCCGGATAGGGGCGATGTTTACGTATGCAAAAATCATTGTTAACTAAAAATAATTGCTTACGATTTAGCTATAGTAGTTTCGGCTTAAGCTATCGTCAGCTAGAATCTAATGGTAAAATATATCAAATATCAATTAAACAAATCTTCTCATAAATGATGAAATTATATTGTCAAAAGTTATTACTGTTTAAATTGAAGTGAAATAAAACTAAAGGTCACATCAATTTGGAATTTAAAATGTCTAAAAGGGGAAAAGTTATGAAAAGGAACCTATTTGCTGTTGTTGTTTTTTCTTTAGAAGTCACTCCTATAAAGCAACGAAATGATAATCAATTAGCAGCAGCTGGTACACTGTGGCTACGGGGCTGTATTGTAACGCTTCGATTCCCTCGTGTACTTCCATGGCATACTTTACACCGGAAATACACGAAGAAATCGAAGCGTTGTAATTATCACGCCACCAGCCGCCATTATAATCAATAGTGTAGTAAGCTCTAGCGTTGGACAGATTTATATATTACTTCTGAGAGAAGAATATTGTTTTGATTGGTAGGGAATATTCCAGCGTATTCTTGTGGATAGCAATCGTTCATTTTAAGTATTGATTAATACGTCAAGGGATAGCTAGCTGATAGACGATTTTTTATTCACATAAGTCATCGTCATAGTCCAGTCCTCTTGATTTTTTTTTTCTTGTCCAAAAAACCCTCATAAATGTTAAAATCATATTGTTGAAAGTTAGATGTTAAAGTTGAAAATGATGGAAGTTGAAGAAAGTAAAGTAAAACTAATCCTTGAACGAGGACGCTTACATCTGGAGTACAACAACACCCTTATGCCATTTCTAATTTTTTTCTAACTACAATCATCAAAATGATTGAAATGATCATCAGCGATAGGCATGATGCAGTAAATACTGAAATACTGAAGTCTGATTAGTAGCAAAGCTATTTATTGAAAGCGTTTTTCGTTGCATTTCAACAACTTTCATATCTTCGTCCATCTTTATGCCATTGCATAGCGATTGGGGCGTCGTAGCCAACACTAGCTCAGCATATTTTTTGATGAGACCATTATTTCGATATCTTTTAAATGGGATGCTGTACAGTGACATTTTTGTTTTGTTTCCTTCTGAGACGATGTATCTATAATTTCTACCATTTGGATCTTAGCTTATGATGGATATTCTCAATAAACGCAGTTTTATGGTTTTATTTGCTGAACGTCTTGCCACACGGAAGATAGTATCGATATTTAGTCGTTGCAAGGGAGAGGCAAAAAATAAACCGGCCACTATGCATATGTACCACCACATGTTTTCAAATGCTTGGAATTTTAGAACCAAATTTATATGTGTAAACAAGCTTAAGTTGAGTATAACCGCCATTTTGAAACTCTTGCATTGTCAAAAGGGTTATTGGTAATTATTCTGTTTTTATAATTTGTAACCCAGGTCAAAATTTTTGCAAGTCACGGCCGAGAAAACAAATCATTGCGCCTTATTAAAAAATAGAGTGAATCGTAATAGTTACTTACAAGAGGACGAAATCACTAAAGAATATTGGTTAGATTATTCTTTTTTCTTATCGTAAATCGTAGCAAGTTAAACTGTGTTTACCTTCGGCGGTGTCATATTTCCTTGCGCAAGGGATATTAACGTGAGAAAATGCTCCTTTAGAATTGGAGAAGCGGAGTGCCCAGAAGAATTCGACAACGACTCAAATAACAATAGAGGCACCTCCGCACACGCTTTATTGTAAGAAGTTGCTCGACTGTCCCGCATACTTAACGGAACAAACTTAGTCATTGGCGTCGTTGTCATCTATACCCGGGCATCGTCGTCGTTCAGGGAAAGCCATTATTATCGTTATCGGCCCTTGATCCACAAATACAAGGCTATCGAGTACCCCAAAAGATTTCGACTCCCGATACTTGATCTGTAATTAGTGCCCGGTTGTTTGATCAGTTCGTAGTTTGACAGTGACGAGGTATTTTATTACGGTGTAGTCTGAGAGGAGTTTGGCGCGCTTCACATTTCAATTTCCTTTTTGCCTCTTTCAGCCGGAGTACGAAATATAAACAAATCTGTTAGTTGTTCTTTCTAGAAGTAAAGAACATACATGCTTCAGTTTAGATAAGCGCTTGAAGTGACAATAAATAACTTCAGTGTTATTTTTCGGAAAAGTTTAACATGAGTATTTAATTTTCTTTGTATTTGATTCAATTTCTGCATATACACTGGCTGCAATTAGAAATGCACCACCAAAAATTGTTTGCAAATTAATGTTTATTGGTATCAAAAATGCTTGTGCTATTTGTAAATATGTAAATAAAAAAGCAGTTCAACAAAAGAAGTAAATAAAGTTCGTTTGCCGGGTCTATGCTTAGGTGTTAAAGGTAATACGTACTATTAGCCTGTATTAACTGTATGAACTTATTAACGACTTTATTATAAGGAGATCTCGTATAAAAGAACTGTCAAGAGATCTAAAATCAATTATAGAGAACCATTAATACAAGCTCGAAAATTGGAATCCACGAAAACCTACAAAAGGTATTATATGCGTGGCTGTCATCAATATGGCTAGAACATCTGTAAAGAAGCACTTGGAAGCGAGTACTATTTGTCTTGCGTGTTTAAAAAAGTGAAGTATATATCTGTAAAGTACATTGAAGCATCTTTAAAAAAATGCCGAAAAAATATCTCTGTAACGATTTTTATTAATTAATTATCTAGTAATTCATGAAGCAATAAGTATTTATTTATTCTTCTATGGAGTGCGGAATTTAACCGTCTGTTGAATTAAGATGTTAAACGGAATGACCAAAACTCCATCAGAGGTCCAGGGTACTGCAACAAATGGCTAAATGGAGGAAAAAAGCCTGAAAGATTAAAACCGAATTATAATTTCATACAGAAGGCAACAAGGAGGCGATTACTATTTATCACGATCCCATTTTAAATATTTAATATCCGTTGGGAGTTTTATCGTCGTGGAATCTTGAGCACGGGGTTTTATTTTTCTTAGGAACGTTTCACGATATAAAGGTAAAGTACGATGCGCATATTCTGCACATTAACCGTAAACAACTGGAAAATAAGGATTTCTGTTTTGCTTTCCCAAGATATTCATTAGTTTACTTGCTAATATTCAACGTGCGAATAAATTTGCTTTATTGCTTGTTGCCATACAAGCTAATGGAATATGACCCTATTATATGATTATAAGGAGACGTGCTTCAAATTTGCTTAGCGCACTGCTTTAAACAGTGCGTACAAAGGGGATTATATCGTTTTGGCTTTGAAAGTTCAACCTGGTCCATATGTTTAGTTTATTTTCAATAACTGAAACGTAAACTTATCTTCAAAATCAATATATCTGTGATAAGAATGGGAGAAGGTTAATAAATTATGTAGAAGTGCAATAACCGATCTCGCTTTTTTGTTATCTTGTCGCGGGTCTTCGAAATTTAATAAACACTTTACGCTTACCACTTACGCTCTAAATTCTCGCGGTTTTCACAAGCTCCATAGTTTCTTATAAATACCGATTACGAGTATTAAATTATTTCTTAACAAATGTAAAAGAGAAATTTAGTGAGCAATTGTGGTAAATGCACCTTCAGTTTCAATAGAAATTGTTAATGTTGCTAAATGCGTTGACAGGATGTTACTGTTGCACAAACATTTTGAATTGCTTCGGTAAGCTCTTGTCCATGTGTGATATATTTTCAAACAATGTATTTTTTAGACGTGGAAAAATAAAATAATTCAAAGTAAAGTAAAGACCAGAAAAATGCGGAGGAAAATCTATTACACGTCCACACATGTTTTTATTATTACTATTATTGTTATCAACAAATTCGCAAAGGCGCGATAAAATTGTTTACTGCACTACTTCATTTAACATCATTGAAGAGCTCTCATTTGATATTAAAGCAATATATTAAAGGCAGAAACTTTTTACCTTCATTAACCTCTGCCAAATAATGAAATCACTAAAAAAATTATTGCTACCAACTCCTCAACTATGAGATTAAACTGACAACTACCATACTTCAAACTAGTTTCCTTTGACTTGTTAGATGAATAATGTGGGTAAACGCCTCCTTACATCTGTACTACTTTCAGTAATTCTTTTCTTGAGTCTACCACTACCGGGCTTGTGTCTTACTGCATCAGTTTCAGGAAATTTAGCAACACAGCAATTTGTCGATATAAAAGATATAACACTGCAAAATGTGGAAGCGGAAGATGAAATTCATCCTTGCATAGTTACATAGCCAATGACAAAAAAGTAAACCTGGACGTTACTTGGTCGCTCGCTAGTTGTTCAATCGTACAATAAGAATTGTTGTGATAAGAAGAATTTGTTGAACTAACTGAGCTCAACGGCCAATATGTAAATATGCACAGAACACGCATCCTTGTGAATAAGTAGAACACAATGTTTCGTCACATTAGCATATAATATTCCACAACAAGCAACTGCCAAAATTTACATATGAGATTCAAATCAAACATTTTTTTAATGCGGATGTATTACATTGAGGACGAAATTCCGGAATATCGATTCCAGGATTACTTATTGAAAAAGCAATCTGCGTTCGCTGCAATTAAAAATTGAAATCTATGTAAACACTGCAAACGTGGAAGACCCATTAGTACTGAACAGTAACGAAAAGTACAGTTGATGCGTTTGGGAATAGCAAATTAGGTAGCTTTCGGTATGTGGATAACACATCCCGCGCACAGGTAAATTTTAGACGGTTTTCAATTCAGGCAAAACGTAGACAGCAGCGCCTATTCTCCACCGACTAAAATACTGAAACTTTATGAGGTAAAGTATTTCAATATAGGCTTACAAATAATTATTTAATTTATTAAACTATAGCTGCTTAACTGGTATAACTAAACCCAACTATAACGATAGCAAGTACTCTGGGGTGGTATGGCAAATAGCATTAAAGTATCGGCACACTCCGCACCACACAAGTTATAATTTGATTAATCCGGAACCGATTTTTTGGATCATTTTCAATCGCAAGACCGAATGATGTGAGAAAATTTTTTAATTATAAAATGCCTTTATATCTTTTCAGAAGCAGCTACTTTTGCCGCCTAAAACCCTCTAAAACTAAAACATGTGAAATATATGGAAAATAAGCTACAAGGTCTCTTGTAAACATGTGTTTGCTTTGTCTTAGTAAATCGTGGATCTCAAGCCACAGAGGGATCGAAGGAAATTAAAAGGCAGATAAGCCGGCCAAAAGGGGAAAGCCTCCCAGGACAGAAACAGGTTTAAGCACAGGTTTAATCAAAAATAGCAAAAATAACGATTGTTCAGCGAAAGGGATCTCAGATTACTGGAAAAGCTGGAGATTGAATCAGCCGTAAATGCCAATGGGGACACCAGAACACATTCGTTATCATCACTCGTACATGACACCATTTCCGTAGACCATTCCTTGTCTCTACTGAACTGAAGGAAAAAGATCCTAAAGTAGTATTAAGAGCATTTTGTTATAATGGATCCAAGGGTCGCAATGACCAAAGGCATCTGCGCCATAAAGGCTGTTCCGAGATAATTGGATATACAATACCAGAATTACCGAAATGTTATGAAATGTTATGCCAGAATTACAGAATGTTATGGCTACCTCCGTGCAAATCTGCTTCAGAAGAGCGTGATTTAATAGTTACATGCGTTCTCACAACAATATTATTTTCCTTCATTAGATGCGTAATAATAACATTGAAAATGGGATATCGAAAAATAAATATCAAACCGATGCATAGAAAATTTTCCTAGATACATCTGAACAGTCACTAATTTATAAACGAAAAAAAAAAAAACTACCCATTAGCCTATAACTCACTCGATAAAATTAGAGAAACCTTATGCGATGCAATGAAATTAGTAACTGGAAAAATAAAACATTAACAACATAATTGGATTGTTTCTGGTGATTTCAAGGTAATTAATTTATTACTGGGTCTATACGGTTGGGATACACCAAACATACCCTGTGAGAATAGAGCAGTCGAGAAATTACTCGAAAAGGAACTACGAGCCTGGAAATGTATTAATCATTGAACACTTTTATAGAGAATACGAAATATGACCTTTTAAGGAAATTAATGTTCTCATTTCCTTAAAAATACATCTGTTCAACTCTCGGATAATCACTAGAGAGACACTCTTGAAGAGAACTATTGGCGATTAATAAAAAGACAGAAAGAGACCTTTTGCTTTTTTAGTATAAGTATGTCTTGTTTAAATTAAACCATACATTGAAAAAATTAATTCGATAACTCGTGTCCATTGATTTCATTTTGTTAAAGTAGCGAAACGTTGATTACATTGACAAATAAATTTATTTCCACAATAAACTACGTTTATTGCTGTAATAAATCCGGTCTGTCCTGCTTATCATTATAATTAATACTCGTTTATTAATATACTGCGAGAAGCTATTAAACGCTTGATTAGTGATAGACATTGTGCATCTATAAAGCTGCAGCTAGCTCACTTCTGTACTTTTAATATTTCTAATATTTTTTATATTGATTAACATATTTCTAGCAAATTTGTTTCCGCGTTATCGCGTTATACAAACAGCAAGTACTTGTAAGAATTGGCGACGAACTTTCTACGATGTCGCTTTGTAAAATTAATTTTATTAAGTTGTCTCTTCTCAAAACTATTTTAAAATTATAATTTGTTTTAGATGGCAGAAATGTTGAAATTAACATTAAAAGTGTAATTAGAAGGCAAACATAATTAAAAAAAAAGATGATAAATCTTTAATATTACTGATGAGAGCTTAAACTTTTAACGTTGAAATCCAAGGTATTTAGTACCACAATGTGTGGGAAAACAGAAGAAAAACACTGTTAGAATTTTTGATTAAGTTTGATTCTTTCCTAAACTTATAATTTTGCTTTTGATTTAGAGTTGTTAGATGCTGCTTTACAAAACAACATTTTATTTTACATGTACTTATTCTTGCAAATGTTTTTGGCAGCTTATAAAATGATGTTCACAATTCTACCGTTTAATAAAAAACAAATGGGCAGAATACGCTCAGAAACAAAAATAAATAGATATAGATCAATTTATTTTTTATTTACCTTTTCTAACAGCGTAATAGGTGTCAACAAAACGAATTTCTATTACGAATTGCTACCAAAGCTTTAAAAGTAAGCGCGCTTTGGAACAAGTAAAAGTTTTCTTGTTTTAAAAAACTCTTACAATATTTTTTTTATAAATTTGCGACACTATTAGTTTCATGATTATTGGTGACTGGAATTTGGTTCCGCTGAAATTGGTGATGTATGATAATACACATACGTGCATATTTTACACGCTACGGATTCCTATGACATTCAATGAATACAAACAATAATATTGTCAATACCAAAAATAAAACGTTAACAACATAATTTTAGAAAACAAGCAACGATGTATTTCCAACGTTGCACGCGAAGACCGAATCTTTGCTAAAAGATTGAAAGATAAAACATTGTCAGAAAGTTCTTTTTTAAAATTAACCAAAAATCCGCAGAAACCAAATAGACTATGCTAGATTGTAAGGCTGTCCTGAGCGACAGTTTAAGGTATAGACTAACGGTATCAAACCCTGTGTTAGCTAGGATGTACTGCCTACCTAAAATACATAAGCCAGGAAGGAGCATGAGACCCATTGTTTCCAACATCAACAGTCCTATTTATTTGCTCTGCAGGGGGTTATCTGATAAATTGAACGAATTACCATTACAGATTGCTGATCTTTCAGTTAAAAATTCATAGGCGTTTATTGAGAAAACGAAAGACATTGAGCTTACTGACAAGGAAGTTTTAATTTCTTTTTACGTAAGTTCCCTGCTTCCTAGCCTTCCGGTCGATTTAACTTTGGAATATTTAGAGGAACTTTTGCTGGATAACCAGATGGATAGTGAAGATAATTAGTTTAATTTCTTTAACCGGATTTCGTATGAGATAAAATTTTTTCCAGGTCAACAACACATTTTATCAACGAACTGAAGGAACGGCAATGAGTAACAGCCTATCTCAACCTCTTTATGAGTAAATTTGAAAGTAAACTTAAGAATACTTTGGACTATTTTCCCCGGGTTTGGATCGGATATGTCGATGATATTTTTTGCATCTTTGACACCACCAAATGTCCAATAACCGATTTCTTGAAACAACTAAATTCTAAATTCCCTCTATTCAATTTACTCACGAAGAGGAAAAGGACAAATGGATAGTCATTCATTAAAGTAATAGACTAATTTTAATTACAAAAATATATATGATATTAATGTACTTCTTTATTGTATTTCCGTGCCCTTCTTTAAATTTAATTTTGCTATTATAGCGCAAACCAACGTAAAAAAGTTCCGAAAATAAATATTTCATATTGAATTTTCTGCGAAACGAATTAATTATGAACAAAATTTGACTTGACTCACAAAAAATTGTTGTGCAATTGTTAGTCGAAATGGTCCAGAACATGTAGATAAAAATCCGGAAATGTTGTCTTTTAATTAAAACAAAATTTTAGTTTTGATAAATTACTGGCAAAAAAAGATCACGTATTCATACCAAAGAAAATGTACGTTCATCTCATTGAGAGTTTGCGAAAAATTTTATGGAGTCAATAAAATTGAGTCATTCTGTAAAATTAGCGCCATCTATATAATTTTTACGAAGGGCGATATCTTACACATCTAAATAATGGATTTCCCATTTCGCTCTTTCTTTTCCTTCTTACTTTTTATGCTTTTTCATTGTGTACTCGACGGAAAATATGAATCGCCGGTGAAAGGAATCAGATAAATGTAACGATCCATTCTTGTACGAGTGCATAATGGAAGTCTGAGCTCCGCCTGGCTAAAGTAAACTACCGAAAAAGAGACGGAAATAAATTTGTTCGCCACTATTGTGTCCGGTATATTAGTGGAGTCGATAAAGATCAGCTAATATCGATGATTATCAAACAGATGGATTGTTAGCGTGTCACAGAACGAGTTCCTACACTTCGATTCTATTTGATCCCTGCGGTCGTCATTTATTTTTTTTTAGTCTTTTGCTCGTCTTCTACGGCTTTCCCGGATGAACAGCGGCAGCCGGCTCCTCATAGAATTTGTGTAGATAGCGAAATTAATGATGCGCATAATGAGTTTCCTTCTTTACGCCTTCAATCAATATCGACGTTGCATTTTTACATTTTCGTAGTGTTTTGCAGGTATTTCGTTTACAGTTCGAGTAACGAATAGGTTGATCCTTTTTTGAGTTAGAGGATTTTTAACGCATTCTAGCGTAGACTGTTTTCTAAAGTATTTTTCGTTGAGTGAATGTACTATTGTGATACTATACTTGCTATTGCAATGTCCAGAACTGACTGTTTCTTTTGTAGCCCAAATGATTGTATGCCGGAAGCATTGTCCAATTCATTCGGAACATTCCATTTTCGGATATCTCAGCGCGAAATATGACCTCTGAAGCTTCGCTATAACTGAATAAAATGAAATGCAATCAGCCGGTTGCTCTCGGCCGTCCTAATAGACAAAAGTGTGCTTTTTCGTTTGATACACTCTGCTAGCGCGACTAGAAGTGCCTTAAAATTGTGCGTGAAGGTGGTAAGGCAGGAAATACGTCTCGTCCTTCCAGTAGGAATTTGTAAATTCTATTGTTAATATTTAAATAGTGCGAAAAAAAAATTGAACATATGTCTAATCTCAACTAGCTACCTCTCAGGAAAGCATTAAATTAGCTGTGAAATTAGCACAATCACTGTTAGGGAAAATACTCCGAGACAAAAAATAAAGCCGTCATTTAATAGAAAATAAAAGAGGATGAATGCGAATGAAGCAATATGCAGTAGCACTTGGTACTATCCATGAAGGCTATTTTAAATTGGGTCCATCTTCCTCCAGTGCCATTATCTTGGTAATCTTCCTGGGGTCTTCTCTTCCGGATGTGCGGGCCTCAAGGTCTTCGTCTGCTGTGCTCCTAAAAAAAAGATATGCGTTAGTATTCATTATAAATGACGATACTTATGCCGTACTAATCGCAAGCGATTTTGTGCACTTACAAGTGAGGTAATGTAAGTGGCTGCCGCCGTGACCCAGGTAGGTAAGGCGACCTTTCTTTCTCTTTCAGTGTCTCAAACGCCTTTTATAGCCACCTGTCTCTGTCGCGAGGGTGTTAAGAAATTAATATGACTCCAGTCAATGAGGATGTTGTGGAACGGCTAAATAACTTATCTGCTGTCCATTTTCCTCTTATGCGAAATCTTCAATTTTAGTGGAATATTTTCTTATAACAACTTGGAATATAAATTCAGTTGTATCTCTGTCATAAGTTCGAAAAGTGAATATTACTGATAAAGAAGTGATCGTACCTGTTCTTAAAATTTAATATTCAGAGGGTGCTCGTAATGCCAGAGATGTGAGATCATACAGTTACTTTTTAAACTTATCGTCTCTCTCTAATCTAATCAATTTCTTCTTGAGTCCAAATATCTATCCAGGTAACACGTGTTTGGGTGTGTTCCTATTTTTTAAGTATTTACTGTTTAAATTCTACCGTAAATATGAGGTAAAAGTTAAGTTTTGTGGTTTAAAGATACGCATGTAACATGCAAACATAGTGCTTTTACTGGAACGACACAATTCCAGGCTAGTTCCCCATGTCACATTTAGTTCTTGTTAAACTTCATTAGCTGGTTGAAACTAAACGTGTTCCGGGTTTGAACCGTGTCATGTCGTTGGTTAAAATAAAACTCAACGTTTCGCCCACAGTCGTATGGGGCTTCTTCAGGAGAGTGGTGGCAACAGTTAGCACAGTAACTCAGTGTGTGAACCACGCCAGAGGCGAAACTAACTAAGCGGGAAGCAGTTGATCACGGTAACTCAGCATGTGAACCATGCCAGAGGCGAAAGCAGTTGGTTTTCGCTGGAACGCGTTTAGTTTCAACTGCCTCTGGCCGTGGAAGCCTACGTTTTTATGTCATTAGTTGGTATTTATTGTATTTAAATTGCCGAAAGAGTCTTTAAAATGGATCTACTGATATTTAATTTAAACAATTAAATTTGGAAAATCTTTTTTTTTAATTTTTCTCTCGTTTAAAACATTGCGCTATGTATTTATACATTTTGTAATGATATTATTAAAAAAATTTCTTTTACACTTTTAAAGTAATGTTCTGCATTTAGGCAGAATCTATATGGTAAATACATTTTCTATAAATTTCAATTAACTTTACGCCCACTCTGTACGTATTTAACGTATAGATTAATTCCTGAAAAGGTACTGCTCGCGTATTTAAAGCGATTTGAAAGGCACGGTGAAAGGGCATTGTTGTTCACTGATTAATTGTTTGGGCGATGATAAATGGTAGCGTTCCATTCAATTAAAATCCGAAGCGATAACCAAGGAATGCATTAACATTTGATGCGTAAAATAAATAAATGGAAGGTTTCCGAAGAAGAAAGTTGAATTACCTCTATCGATCGTACACGTACACGATAAGCGGGTTAGATTGTTGGGGTATAGTTCCTAGAAGTACATAGAAGTTAATTTGTACTTATGATTCAAAGGTTGATTGCCGTTCTATTTGTGTTTAGGTCTGATTTGTAAAAGAAATATTTTCTTCTGCTTCTTTTAGTCGTATTTTTATGAGACATTTCCTTGGTTATTTTGCCAAGTTTATCGAGCAACATTTTATTATTGATTCCGTTCGTCTTATTATTTATATATTACAAAATAAAAAGCAAAGCTTAATGAAACGTTGTTGTCCTTTTTAGCTTGGGGAAAGACAGTCCAGACATTATAACTAAAAGAGTTATTAACAACTATAATATTTGTAGCATTACCTGGTCAACAGAGTAAATTAGATTAGACTAGGTAAGAGGTGATTTTAGTTTTACCCTTCTGCGAACTTCACACAGAGCCTCCTATGCGGTTCTTTTGCGTAGGTTTCGGCTTTTTGATATTCCCAGCCTGTTTTCGGTTGTATTGTATTACTGCTAATCTTGCACAATCTTCTTCTCCAGTTATTTCTTCCGTCTTACAGAATCCGCATGTTGTTTCCTCTGTAGGACTCTGTAAGTTGCTTATCTGTTTGTTTGGTATACAGGGTACTGTTAGCAAGCCTACTATTATTTTAACATACTTTTTGCATTTACTTATAAGGGAAGACCGGTAAGTGATACCCGCCGATTTAAATGAAACTTGATTGGTTTATAGACCAATTTAGTGTAAGAAAAGTAGATTTTATTCTAAGTGCCCATTTGTCCGTTTTCCGAGGTGTATACCATCCTAAATATAACGTAGCCCTTTGTTATTTGCATTAATACCTCTGAAACTATGGGAAGTATTAAAAAATATGTTGGACAACTTCCTGTTCTACTAGTGATTACAGGCATGGCTTAAAATTATATTGAAACATACAGGCTGTCCTATAAGTTTGTAACTACTGTAAGTTGTGTTTTTTTCATGAACGGAACTTGCTAGGTATTATTGTGTTTTTAGAATTATCCATTTAACTCTAATGCAAAAAGTAGGCGAATATGGTTGTTGACGTGGGTGGATAAGTTTTATGAATATTTTGTTTCTCCCATTGTAGCACAGGCATCCGTTTTGAGTCTCTATGTATTTCTGCTAAACGATCAACGACCTACCGAGCCACTTTAAATCCGGTTCTTCTATAATTTTTGGAAACGATGCAGCGAGGGGTATTAGGTAGTGGTGCATGTTACGTCCAATTCATTTATTGAACTGCTTGCCGGTGAACCGCGAAAATTAATGAATATTTAGGTATGGACAAAATGCACCCTTCATTCGTAAGTATTTACTACGTTATGCGCCCATATATTTGTATTGGGAACCCAACTAATACTTCGTATTTAGCAGCTGGAGGACCCGATTCGACTCTCACGTCTTCCTAGTGTCTTTCGCACTATTATTCATTTATATGCTTGCTTGTGTGCTTATATATATGGATGTACTTAGACTTCCCTTTGATTGCTCCTTGCCACAGCCCGCTTAATGTAGAGAGAAAGTTACAAATCACATATTGTGCGAGAAGCGTATAGACCGGTTGAGAACATCGCGTCAGCTCCGCTTGCTCAACCCGGGCATGTGCTATGATATCTGATTCACGTTCTCGGCATGCCACCGTCTCAGAATACAAAGCACGGAGCTCGATCTGTGGCTACATAGGAAATATATACCGCATTATTTTAGCATATATATTATATATAGATAAAAATAAATGCAATTGATAAGGATACCAGGATATACGTTCAAAAAACATGAAAAGCAAATAGAACATTCTTGAGAACTATAATGTTAGACTTCGTAACAGCGTTCTTCAAATAGACTTGCAAATAATAACAAAACCTTTATGTTCACTTTTATAAGAGGAGATCTCTGTCAAACCTTGAGAATCATGCTTAATGCCGTGAGATTGCTTGATATTCAAGTCACTTATAGGTTGTCGCGCATCATTTACAAAAAGTATGCAATAAATTGAGTAGTGCCTGTTATGTTATTAACCAGCTAGAGTGTACTGACAATATCTAATTGACGCTTATTATGTATTAGCATACACTCAGTAATGTCGTATAACGTTGTTGTTTGGGGTGTTGTAAGTTGGGCAATAGTCTTTGTTTTATAGAAGCACCTTACCACCGAAATGCGGACTTGTCGACCGACGATATGAACGATTTTGTGTAAGCGTAGTAGGTTAGCTACCATTGAGATCCTTTGCAATTCCACCGTAGAATCACATGTCAATAGGTATTGTGTATGTCGAATTTGTATCCGGCGATCTGAATTATTTTGCGTGCGGGCAGTAACTACCCCTGGAACGCTTTACAGGTCAACAATTTTTCGGTAGAAGGGCAACATGAATCTGTATTTCGTGTATTGAATATGTGCTTCGGTTGGTATGATTTTTTTTTCTGTTATTCTGCGATCTTGTACTTCCTGCTATCTTTTGCAGTTTTCTCTACATCAGTGATTTGTAAATAGTGTATATATTGTAAATCTTATTTATAAACGAAATCTCGGATCGAAGAAATATATTTTCCTTGGATATTGGAATTGAAAGTCGATGCATTTTAACTTCATTAAGTATTGTCATAGTTTCGTACACAAGTAAAAATTGCATTTAAATTAAAAGGAAAATGAAACAGCTAAAATGAAAAATTAAGAAAAACATAATTCTGTAGTTAAAATGATATGATATGGTAAGACTGGCTTTGACATTTACCGCTCTCTAGAGCTCATAGATGAACCCGCTTAATTCTGTATGTGGGACGTTCTCAAGCATGCCACTAACTAATTTTAATAAAGCATTCTTAGGTATATCTGCATGTACAGATGCGCAGTTTCCAAATAGTAATAATTTATTTGGTCCCTCGTATAATAAAATTGCAATAGGACAAGTCAAAGAAGCAACATAATATAAATAATGATTTTAGTATCGTTTGATGTTTGTTCACTCTTCCCCAGTTCCTAAAACTCAACAATATCGATGATACTAAAATTGTAGAATATAAAAGATTAACTTCACTCTGCATGAATCAAAATTCCTTTCAAGTAGAGGGCAAGTACTATGAATAATCAGAAGGTACGGGAATGGGCAACCCCCGACTCCCTTCATAGCCAACTTGATATTGAGTAACGGATACCGCATATTTTTCTAGAATTTGGCTTAGGTAAGTAGATGATATTTTCGCGGTCTTTAATACTAGGAAAAGTAGTATTCCGGATTTCCTCCCGACTCTTAATTCAAAATTTGAAACTATTAAATTTACAATAGAAGAAGAAGTGAACAATCAACTTCCGTTGCTGGATAGTTATTAAAAACAACAATAAAGTGGAAATAGACACCTATAGAAAGGAAACAAACACCAATAGGTTCGATTCTAACCACTGTGGACAACAACAAAATTGCCGCGATTAGTGCCTTAATTAATAGACGTATTAGGTGTTATCGCTTCGGTAGATTAGATTCGTCTAGTGTTGCCCAACACATAAACGAAACAGGGCACAATATTAAATTAAAAAACTTAAAATTTATTAAGAATGTAACTTCGTCGCGGGAATTAGACGCATACGAGACGGTTTACATAAAAAGCAACAAAAATCTGATGAACAGAGAGAACGGACTCAGTTGTCGTACTCAGTTCTATTTGAATTATTGGGGTAAGGCTTGCACATGTTTTATATCTTGGGCTACAATAAAAGAGACCTTTCCGTCTATCTGTCCGTGTTTTTCGCATGCCGTAGTTTTAAGGCATGTAGGTACTTGTAAATAATATTTCTCGAAAGTAGGGATAGAACATGCATGGGGACCATTCGTATCCTTGAAACGGGCGTCCCGGATTGATTAATTAAACTTGTGTGGTGCGGAGATTGCTGATATTTATGTGTTGTTTTAAGAAATGGCGTAGACATTTTTGCAGACGCTGTAGAAGAGTTGTTCCGTTAAAATAATCTAAGTAGTATAATCCATAGTGACTCTGTCTGACTGTAGCTTAAATAGGAGGAGCAGAAATCAAAGAAGGGATAGGTGACCGTTTTCGTGATATATAAAACACATCTTCAGGCCAGAAAGTAAAGGTATTAAAATTGTCAAAAAGAACAAAATAAAACATTCAGTTGAGTTTTTATTCAATGCTGTAAGTGCTTCAACCTTACCGCATTAAATCCAAATTTAATAATGACAAATAGTGAATATTGTAAAAATAAAAAAATTACATTGTAACTTCGACTAAATTTTGTGTAGTCAGAGATCCTGTACTTTCTACTCGAAGGATCCTAACCTGAAAGAAGGCTACGAGTTTAGTGCTCTATTATATAAATTTAATTTTATATCCCTCTCCACTAGAAGAATTATTTCTCTCCTGTTTTCTTTGGTAAATAATAACGTGGTTGCTAAGTAAGTGCAACTTTCTAATTCCGAGAGTTATCAGACGTTCTTTATTGTTGTCCTACTCGGACAAATGTCTTAGTTAGATTCTGAGTTTCCTTAATGTGTAACCACTTGAACAGAATTTCGATATCAATGCTGGCCCGTTTAGGTTTGTTATTGATGCTGGTTTGCTTCGTACGGCCTCATCTGATGAACAGAGAGAACGGACTCAGTTGTCGTACTCAGTTCTATTTGAATTATTGGGGTAAGGCTTGCACATGTTTTATATCTTGGGCTACAATAAAAGAGACCTTTCCGTCTATCTGTCCGTGTTTTTCGCATGCCGTAGTTTTAAGGCATGTAGGTACTTGTAAATAATATTTCTCGAAAGTAGGGATAGAACATGCATGGGGACCATTCGTATCCTTGAAACGGCCGTCCCGGATTGATTAATTAAACTTGTGTGGTGCGGAGATTGCTGATATTTATGTGTTGTTTTAAGAAATGGCGTAGACATTTTTGCAGACGCTGTAGAAGAGTTGTTCCGTTAAAATAATCTAAGTAGTATAATCCAAAGTGACCCTGTCTGATTGTAGCTTAAATAGGAGGAGTAGAAATCAAAGAAGGGATGGGTGACCGTTTTTGTGATATATAAAACACATCTTCAGGCCAGAAAGTAAAGGTATTAAAGTTGTCAAAAAGAACAAAATAAAACATTCAGTTGAGTTTCTATTCAATGCTGTAAGTGCTTCAACCTTAGTTCCTTAAATCCAAATTTAATAATGACAAATAGTGAATATTGTAAAAATAAAAAAGTTGCATTGTAACTTCGACTAAATTTTGTGTAGTCAGAGATCCTGTACTTTCTACTCGAAGGATCCTAACCTGAAAAAAGGCTACGAGTTTAGTGCTCTATTATATAAATTTAATTTTATATCCCTCTCCACTAGAAGAATTATTTCTCTCCTGTTTTCTTTGGTAAATAATAACGTGGTTGCTAAGTAAGTGCAACTTTCTTATTCGGAGAGTTATCAGACGTTCTTTATTGCTGTCCTACTCGGGCAAATGTCTTAGTTAGATCCTGAGTTTCCTTAATGTGTAACCACTTGAACAGAATTTCGATATCAATGCTGACCCGTTTAGATCTGTTATTGATGCTGGTTTGCTTCGTACGGCCTCATCTGATGAACAGAGAGAACGGACTCAGTTGTCGTACTCAGTTCTATTTGAATTATGGGGGTAAGGCTTGTACATGTTTTATGTCTTGGACTACAATAAAAGAGACCTTTCCGTCTATCTGTCCGTGTTTTTCGCATGTCGTAGTTTTAAGGCATGTAGGTACTTGTAAATAATATTTTTTCTCGAAAGTAGGGATAGAACATGCATGAGGACCATTCGTGTCCTCGAAACGGCCGTCCCGGATTGATTAATTAAACTTGTGTGGTGCGGAGGTTGCTGATATTTATGTGTTGTTTACTGTTTTTGCGCAACAAAGAAACAGCAGGAGACTTGGCCGCAGCTGGAAATCTACCTGTATTACTGACACGTTAATGAGATTTACAAAAAATTCAGATATATCAACAACAAATTGTTCATCAACATCAATTGCATTGTCTTCTTGGGGACCCTAATCAAACTTGGCTAGTTTTCATTATGCAGGTACTTAATTGTAAAAAAATTGGGTGGGTTTAATTATGTGTAAACAAGTATTACAGATTAACTAAACAAATGCGTATCGGCGACACCGTGCTTATCGCCTCTGTTTACGAAAACAATACATTTGTTTGTACATAGAAATATATACATAGCTATGGAGATACATGTATCTAATTTGAAATTTGATTAACGTGCATGCCGTGTATTGGAATCCCAAATTTGGATATTAGATTCGGCGATAGCTATGCGTTAATTCGGTTTAATCACGCGCGAAACCACCGGAATAAATTCACAAATATTGTTGTACGTATTTTTGCAGGCATTAAGAATTGTTAGCGTTTCGTATAGTGCTGTTTTTAAGTAGAAATAAAGGTTATGCTAAATATTTCGTGTAAACAAACACCGCCGTTCCAGTTACGTTCTACAGGAAGCGTGCCGCAATGTTTGTTTCCTTTTAATGTAACGTATACGTAGAAAAACTAGTAATAATACTAACATTACATTATTTAAGTAGCCGTGCTATGTTCCTATTCAGCGTCTCCGATCCCATAATCGTTATATGCAAGCAAATGTATAGGTGTACACATGCAGTTTCACGCTGAGACTAGTAAATAGTTATGGCGAAAAGCTTCCGCTTAATGTCTGGGCATATATGTATATACAACGATAAAGACCGGTAACATATTTGCTGTGAGAGTAAGCGCGACAACAGCGACTTCTGCCCCAACGTAGAATTTATCACACTTGACTCTGGTGCTATTATTACAGAAAAAATAGTTCTGTTCTTTGGATGGTGTAAGAATAAATAATGTGTTCAACTAAATCAGTTAATTCAGTGGGACAATTATTTTAGTTTTATTGTATCTCCCGCACTAACTGGCGTCTGGAAAGTATTAAAAGTTACTCCGATAACTAAGCTTGCAAGTATGATGTGGTATAGCAATTTAAAACTCATTACATCATCACACCCCTTAGTTCTTTCTTCTCATTTCATGAAAAATACCAATAACTCTTCTCCGTGACGGAGCCAGCCAATCACCAACCTTTTCAGAAGATAATGGTTTTTGTATCATGACATAAGTGTTTCACTGGAGCACGGTTTGTTTATTATTGAAACCATTCAGGTGGATTTCCAAACCAATCGCAGTATTGTACTCCTACTGCATGGTCAACGGGTTCGAGTTCTTGCACGATACGAATTTTATATTGACACTTTTCGAGATCTTCTTTAGTATGTGCTGTAACGTGATAGTGGACATTCACACTATGCGATAGTTACCATAAGCTACAGTGTCATTTGGTCAGTTGCTAGTAAATACAATTGTTGGTTGATAGTTTTGTGCTTATGTAGAACTTTTAATTTAAATATATGTCAATATGGAAAGGAAAGTCTGGTATTAAATGATTTTCATTTATTTACTTTGTTGCTGATTTTCTTTAAGACACCGTCACTGGGTGATAATCGATATTTTGTCACTTTTATTGATGAAGTTTTGAAGGTATTTAAAGAATACAAGCATGAAGTTGAAAATCATATCATTTTTACAAAGTGATAATGAGAGGTCAGAATGATGTAATCATGAATTTGATCAATATTTGAAAAAACATGGTATATGCAGAAGGCTCAGCTCTCTCTACAGCTCAACAAAATGAGTTAGTAAAGAGAAAAAATAGGTGTCTTCTTGATAAAGCCAGATGTCTCTTAATAGACTGAAATTTGCCTCTAAATTTTTTGGGAGAAACAATTAGCGCTGCTAATTATTTATTAAGCCGATGCTTATCACTACCAGTAGATGGAAAAACATCATTTGAACTATGGGATAGTCATGCACTGTATATTTTTGGTACTAAAGAAATTTTAACCGAAAACCTAGAAAAAAAAAGATAAACATGGCAAAGAAAATGTTAGAGAGAGAAGAAATGGCGTAGACATTTTTGCAGGCGCTGTAGAAGAGTTGTTCCGTTAAACTAATCTAAATAGTATAATCCACGGTGACTCTGTCTGATTGTAACTTAAATAGGAGGAGTAGAAATCAAAGAAGAGATGGGTGACCGTTTTCGTGATATATAAAACACATCTTCAGGCCAGAATTAAAGTAAAGGTATTAAAGTTGCCAAAAAGAACAAAATAAAACATTCAGTTCAGTTTCTATTCAATGCTGTAAGTGCTTCAACCTTACCGCATTAAATCCAAATTTAATAATGAGAAATAGTGAAAATTGTAAAAATAAAAAAGTTACATTGTAACTTCGACCAAATTTTGAAAGAAGGCTACGAGTTTAGTGCTCTATTATATAAACTTAATTTTATATCTCTCTTCACTAGAAGAATCCTTCTCTCCTGTTTTCTTTGGTAAATAATAACGTGGTTGCTAAGTAAGTGCAACGTTCTTATTCCGAGAGTTATCAGACGTTCTTTATTGCTGTCCTACTCGGACAAATGTCTTAGTTAGACCCCGAGTTGCCTTAATGTAACCACTTGAACAGAATCTCGATATCGACGCTGACCCGTTTAGGTCTGTTATTGATGCTGGTTTGCTTCGTACGGCCTCATAGCTCTCCACCCACGAATGCAATTTTTTGTATTTTTCTTCTGTTTCGATACTTGTAGTGAATATATTGTTGTGATATTGTTTATTTAGATTGAAAGGTGTTCCAAGTTGACGTATTTAGTGTTTTAGTTCTTTTTAATTGTGAAGCGGAGCAGCGTAGATGATCTCTTTTCTCCAGTTTCTCGCAGATAAATGAAACCAATTCTGTTAGATAAAACTAAATAAATATCAATTAAAATAAGCTGTTCACAGCCTTTAAAGTTTTACATAATTGAAATACATTTCATGCAAAGTACTGTCGGTGTGAATACTCAACCCACTAGTCTGTTTGTTTAGGTTACTACGGTGTTTAGCGGTATTCTAGATAAGAGGATCCTAACCTTTTCTGGTTGGCCGCCAACCCCTTGTCGTCCTTAATAGTAGTCCTTTTTTTATGAGATATTAAAATATTGTTGCATATTATTTGTACCTAATTTATTTGTTTAATTATGTATTAAAAATTATAAAGCATAAATTAATAAAACGGCCACCAAATGTATAACATTGTTTATTAATGTTTATTAAAATATAAAAACAATCATTCCAAATTTATATTTTACTGTGTCATTTATAACAATACTAACTATTTATTGAATAAATTTGAAAATTTTAAAATGCGTACTTTCTGTACTTCCCAGGCCTTTAGCTCAATTAGGAAAGCTTCTATAGCAATTCTAAAAATTGCCGCTCCTTGTTCTCGGGCCCATTTATGTGAACTTTACAGCTCTGTAATTCAGAAACGAGCGACCAGAATTTCATACTTTTCCAAATCTAAGCCAATTGGACACCTACACAAAATTTCAAGAAGATATGAGAATTGACATGGAATGAACTTGGGGCAAGTATTAGGCTTGCACCATTAATAAAACCATGTTCGCTTCCGTCATAAAACGGTCAACGGTTGAAAATGAGGATCGACGATTCTTCGACAAGCTGTCCCGGATTGATTAATTAAACTTGAATGGTGCGGGGTGTCCCGATACTTAGTGTTGTTAGTTATAAAACGTTTGCCATCATAACCAAATCAGGTTTGCGAACAATTCTAACGGTATCATCTTGTCAAGCCCTAATTTTATGGGCCTTGGAGTGAATCCATGTAATCTCGCAGAACTCGATATGAGGTTAACCATATATTTTTTAAGAAAAGGACTTGGCAACAATGCGATATCGTGTTTCTCAATTAATGCTCGCCTATTGTCTTCTTTCCCATATTTGAAGCTACTTTGCTTCAACAACATACTCATGAAATGTTTACACAATTCAACAATGGGTTTGGTTTTAAGTTCATCCTTAAGTTTTGTAAAGTAACATGTTTCACAACAAAATTACAAACCAATTATGTAAGTGTCGTTACTTTGTTGATACCTGTTGTAAATAGCATTTCGCACTTCCATTGTTGTCGTCTCTTGTAGATCCCTTGCTTTCAGTTTGGTACGAATTCCAAAAGATGACAGAACAGAAATTTGTAATTCTCTCTTTCTGATGGCACAAATAGTTTGTCGAGTGACACCAAGCGCTCATATGTCATCAATCTCTGTTCAATGCATTGCATTTGCTGAAAATAAGTTACTGAAGACTTTGTTGTCTACTCTACGTTTTAAAAAGAACAATTTTTACTTGCGAAAAGCAGAAAGAAAGTAAAAAAAAGGGTGAAAAATAACAAATGATAAACTAAATACGAAAACGATGCTAATCTGCATTTGACAACTGACAGCAGACTCTACAAAGTGAACAGTGCATTAACAATTTGAACAATGCAGCAGTATATATGACTATCATTGTTCGTCACTGTAATGAAATCAAATCACGTACATCTCTGTCTGTGAGATAAGCGTAAGTCTTGCTTCCCTTTTCAGCACCAGCACTGCAGAAAAATAGTAACACAATAAAACAATGACGAAGATAAAAACATGAAGTAGTTTCTGTGAGGGATGATGAAGTTTGCACAATTCACAAATATTTGTCACAGAATCTTAGCGATAAGAAAGACCGTGGATGCACGCAACCTATTCGTCTTTTTATTCAAAGTCCTATTTCTATTATTACGAAAGTACTACGTAGCAATTTATCGTTTTAATTTTCAAGATTTTTCTTCTCCTTCCGACTTTCAATAATTGCATTACCTTCTTCAATGTAAAGCAATCAATTTTCTTTATTGTAAGCACCTGTTTTCCCTCTCGCATAAACGAGCGTCATTTTTAATAAGGGGTGAATGGTGGTAGACAATAGACGTTTATTCATAGCATCACGACGTTCAACATTATAACGGCACTGGTAGGAATTTGTCTAAATAATTAATATTTCCTGGTAGTCGCCATTACCGGCTGTGAAATGTGGTTGCGTGGCGCACTTGTATGAAACGATCTTCTAGCAAAATAATATGGCACGTCTCTTCCTAAACTAACATCTGCCGGTCCGATGAGCCGGCAGAAGCGTTCGCTAACGGCCTCTTTTCGCACTCTAATTGAAAAATAATTCCTAGTTTTTATTGGCGTTAATAAAATACTTAAAGCCTTAATTGCGTTTTCATTATTTTCCTACTTTTGTTATTAGTGTATCGCAGTTTTTTCTAAGCTTGCTAAAATCGAGTGTTAACGGAAAGTAAGATGAGGCAGCTATCAGAAGTAGTATCATCTGGAAACATTAGTTCCGATAAATAAACATAAAATCGATTTTTTTATTTCAAATGAGAGAACAGTCACAGTGTTTTTTGAATTTGTTTGTAAAAATTGTTGTTCAATATTTCTCCATTTCGAGAATTATTGCGAGTCATTGAAATTGGATTCTTTATCATATCATCAAAATTACTCATTTGAAATGGCTTTTAGTGACCAATGTTTCTTTTTATTCTTAGTTTGTTATATACAGGAAGTATCCCAACCTTCTGGAATTGTAAAATCGCGTCTATTGTGTAAATAGTAGGAAGCTAAAATTTTGTAATGGTTGTATTATATACCTCCATACACTATCTGGCAAAAATATTTCTGTATATACAGGTGGTTGATAAGTAGCGAACTTTAAATGGAATACAGTGTATTTTTACGTTTTTTCCCTTTCTAGAAATAAACCAACACATTATGATTTTCTTATGTATTTTTCTAATAGATTTAGAAATACTTTGTTTCCTCCAAAAAAATAGAAATGAAATGCAGATACATAGCGTAAATTTTTATGAGATTATCGAATATTGTTTATTCTATTGTTTTTCATTGATAACACTACCGACTTCTACAAACAGGCAATACAAACCATGGTAACAGGGTGTCTAATATAGCAAACAAAAAGAATGTAAAATTGGTTGAAAAGATAAGCCCGCTTTATTTTTATTTATTGACAAGAAGAGAGCTCTGTGTTGGCTTACACCATTAAATTTATAATTGATTTTTCAGTCATTTTTACAGAGAGGTGGCTAAGCGTGATTATGTTTGAGTATTATGCAGTATGTTTCAACAGTTTGAAATAAAATTCTTGGAGTTGGAACAGATCGACCTTTTTTTCATATAATAGGTCACCAACATTGCTTTTACAACATTTTATTTTAAAGCATACGTCATGGCTAGGGAAGCAGCCAACATGCCCTTCATTGGTCCTAGCCCCTTTCTGTGGCCTATAAGAGAGCCTCATAAAACAAATAATAAAAGTATGGGAGGACGACCAAAGGATCTTGTACTGGGGCAATGTTCCAGGACAAAAACAGGCGAAAGCATTTATATCAGGCTCGCCTGAGATAGCAAAAATAGTGCTATCGTTCAGCAAACGGGACCTTAGATTACTGGCCGGATTTCTGACAGGTCATGCAGCCCTGAAGTATCACCTATTCAATTTAGGAAAAGCTGAGGATCAAATATACCGTCTATGTCTAGAAGATCTAGAGACGAACACATTTTATGCCATCAGTCGCACTCGACAACAATATTTCAGTAAACTGTTCTTGACATCTACTGAACTGAGGGAGGAAGAGTAATTTTGAGGTTTATTAAGAGCCTCCAACTTCTCTAACATATATAAGGGTATGTCGTTACAATAGATCTATTAAGGTCGCAGTTTTGTCAACTCTCGGGGAAGCCAGTAGGCAACACGAACCCATTCTCATGAAACGAATAAACACGAGTCTGCCTAGTCTCTGTTTCCTGAAGGGCATGGAAAGTGGCGAACTTTAGTTATCACATTTTCATATAGCACAGTTACATTTTCTTGGATATCTTCATTATTTCGATTATTTTTCTTAAATTCAGCATCAAATATGCGTTACAATTTAATGTATTTACTTCAAATTAACAAATTTTACAACTCAAATTAATCGGTACCGGTATTTTCTTCATTCGAACAGTGGATCAAGTTTATTCCAGACATAGAGTTAAAGTAATAGAGGTAATGTTTGTCTCAAAATCGTCGATATCGAAAATACTCTGGGGAATTTTAGTCATAACTACACTACCTTTCTACATTCTACATATCTACCCATTATTAAAATAAACTTCGTTAGTAAGAATTATTCAGATTATTATTAAGATTCATCAGCGTCTTCATGTATAAATGCTTCGATCTCCACTTTCGTTGGTATCTTGGATTTCTTCGGACGATATTCAATTGATTTATTCTTCAGGTAGAGCACCAACCTCGCATATCTATGCTTATGAATATTTTTTCTAATGTTCAATGCATTTTCTAACCATAAATAAAATAAATTTGTCAGAATGTTGAAGGTCTCTCTCGATCATTAATTCAAAGTAAGACACTAATACATTTTTAAATAATTTATTATTTTTTTTCTTCTGCACTCCTCTCTTTGAAGTCAATAACAAGCTGTTTTATATTGTCTGGCAGATTTTTGGAGAGCACTTTCTGCCGGTGTTGATACTTCAGGAGCCAGATGTTCTTTATCATTTGAAAAATCTACTGCAATTTCTACTTCATTCGTACTTATATAGCATAATACCAGAGTCGCAATATTTTAACATTAATTTCTAAAATATTTATGAAATTTTTCAACAATTATGGCAACCAAAACTGAGAATAACATCATATTTTATTTCAACTATAGGCGTTAAATTGATTTATGGTAAATATCAAACTTTTTATCCTCTTTTGCCCAATTTTGACAATATTGTTTGATATATGGTTACGAAGTTGTATTTGCAATCAAGAATCACAAATAACTGTTATAAGTAGATGATTAGAAATAAAAATCAACATGCTCGAGGTTTTTAAAAAACAGGTATTTTGTTCAAATCTTCACGCTGCATAATTTTCTTCATTTTTTTAACGAACTTTAGACATTCTAAAGGCTCTCTATTTTAATTTTATTTTCTGACGTAAAACGTTTAAATGTGTAATACATTAGCAATTACATTACAATTATCTATTCTAACGGAATAGGTATAATTAGTAAATGGAAGAAAATTACACGATAACCTCATTTGTTGTGTAAGGTGGATAATATATTAAAGCGGAAACTTAAATGCGGCGTCTATAAATTCCACCATCGATGATACTACTTATTACTATTGGGCCACTTTATCAAGCTGCGGTCGGTCTGCGGGAAAGGAGCTGTTTGATTTTGTGGCCCGCTAAAACGAATCGATAAAATCCTGCAGTAAGACGTGCTATAAATTGACTCGCAGCGTCCGTGAACACAATTATGGAATAACACAAAATTAGAATAATCTTATACGTTTTTGATTGTATTATTCGTTCGCTGATGAATTTTGAATAATATTCTATGTATCAAAGCGCCCGAACGTAAAGCAAATAAATGCCTAACAACTTCTCGCTTGAAGGGAACATTTTTGTTGTAGCCAGGGTGAAGCTTTTTACAAAGAAGTATTGACGATCTGTCTGAACAAATCCCTTTCAACGCCTCCGTTTATTTATGGTGTAACTTTAGCATGACATTTTGACATTTAATCGCATAATTCAGATACTCTGCGTACGTATTGTTTACATTATCTTTATAACACAAAGTGATGGGGGAATTTCAATTTCAAATGTAGCGTCTCGTGTTTTTGTAGAATATTTTTTATATCTCCCTTCGTAACAGGTAATTAGTCGTAAGATAACGATTAGAGGGAAGATTATTTATCACTTTGCACCGGATTGCCGAAATGATTTGATTTCCGTGTAATGCAAGTTCGATTCCCGATTTAGACAATTAGTTTTTCAATTGGAAATAGGAAAGAGGAAAGAATATTCAGATTTATGGAGTATATTTCGCTACCAGAAGTTCCTTCTAGTTGGCGCAAAATTATCTGTGTCAACATCCTAATTTTTTTTTTTCTTCTTCGTTTTGCCTTTTAGCTTAAGATCGTTCTATTAACCTGTTTTCATGAAACAGGACAACCAATTTACTTAATTGAATCATTCGGGACAGCTCATCTTCAACTAAAGACCGAATCGGCCCATTCGGTCTGTCGTTGAAGATGCATGTTCGAAACAGCTGTCTCGAATTAATCAACGAAACCTGTGTGGTGCGGAGTGTGCCGATACTTTTGTGTTATTTGCCATACTACACCACAGTGCTTGCTGTCATTATTATGGCCGCGGGAGTTCTGGATTATTAGGACACTGATTATGAAATTGCTGAATTCGTTTGGGAGACTCAACAAATAATAGTGCTTTAGCTTGTACCATCAGTTCATTTACATCCCTCACTGATGGATTCCGTATAATTTGAAACCAGTCCAAAGGTAATTAGAGGTGAGGGGTAACAAGTACGCATATGGGTCTAAATGTTTTTTTAAAGGGATCACATGTGCGTATTTTTTGCCTTTTCCAGTTCAACTCTTACTCCGCAAGGGGGTAGAGATATGGTGGTAGGGGTGGTAAAAAAAATCACCTCCGGGTTAGTTTGATAGAGTCATATAATTTTTTTCTTGTATAATAATGAAACGTCGAAAGCGGTGTTCTACAACAACTACAAAATTTCCAATCTTTCAATCCGATCAGTGAGTGTCACCTTGGAATCTTCCCTTGTGACTAGTATTGCTATACGTGTAGGTAATACGCAGAAAAGTGTGGAGCTTTGCCTAAAACCGTGTGCTCTGATATTGTCTCCATTCGCTTAATTGCCCTCAATTTCCGCATTGCGGGAAAGCCACTCTCTGTCTAAGCGGTTTTGTACATTAATCAGATTGTCAATATAAGGCCGCAACGTAATTTGTTTTAGTTTAAAGTATTTTCTCCTTGTCATTTCGCGTTTAGTACCCTAACCTGATTAGGACTTAGGATGAGGACTTTTATTTGTTAAAATAGTTTGCTTCCGTTTCTGTCATACGTATAAGTAATCTATTATTTAATTTAGTTATTTGTAATTGCTTATTAGGTTCGATCATTTACGCAGGGAACGCCTTTTTGTATTGGTTGTGCCAAACGAGAGTTTTCGGACTGAATTTTTTGTCGTGCAGTAGATGGCGCGTCCTCTATTTTTCTGCTGGGATAACGGGAGTATAGTAGGTCCAGGCTGACTTGTACGCCCATGAGAACTAAAGAGGCTTCGAAATACCGGTGTCTGTGCATCAGCAAACTAGTCTACCAAACGCTAACAATATAATTTGTTTAAATTGCTTTAAGTTATTGATGTTGATAAATATATATAAAAGGAATAAATATAATAACTAAAATATTTATTTCTGTAAAACCTATATATTTATGTAAACTTTTCATTTAAACAATAAGCACATTGAGCACTAATATGAAAAAACCGTAAAACCTTATTGAACGTGACGAATAAATAAAGAAAGAGCATATGTACATAATAAGTTAATAATGATAATATGGCGTGTTGGCAAGCTTTTTTAATCTACACAGTGTTTTTTTTTTTGTTTTTCAGTGTGGTGGAAAGGTGACTATAGACCTTGATGCCCAGACCATGCCTGATGCCCTATAGCAACTCACTCGCACTGTCGCAAGTGATAAACCAACAACAATTACAGTAATAACAAAGTAATTGATTACAAATACCTGTTTCTTCTTTCGACTAGAGAACAATAATAAGCACTATCTTTGTGGAAAACCTCTTTAAACAGCAAGCCTAATACAATCTAACAGAATCGAATTCCGATTGGAGGCTAGGATCACAGTGTATACTAGTAAAATCGCAGCACAGGACGAAAACTCAATTCCGTTAAAATCACTTTTACCACATCAGCATGCAGGCAATATCGTTGAAAAAATTTCGTCAGTTGTTATTTCTAAGTTCGTGACTTTGTCCCATTCCTCGAACATCGGACAAGATTCCATCGGGTTCGGGCATTAGAATTCTTGGCGGGATCGCAAGCAGATCGATCCCTTTGAAGTCATAATAAAGTACAACATACCGGCGAGTTCTATTCGTATTTCTTTTTTTCGTTTGCAAGAAATAATTTGCTTGTTATATATATATATCTTATAATTTAATTAAAACAATTTTGAAAATCATTGAATCTCTTCTTATTGTGAAAAAATGGAATTGATACAGTGCATGTAGTTTCGTCTCAACTTTTTTGCTACGTACCGGATGTTATTATACAATTAATACCGACCGATTTTTTTCTTGTAGTCTAGATGTTGTTTATGCTATTGGAAGTTATCAATGAGGGCGCGGTAAACCAAATTACTAAAATACTAAAAGTGAAGCTCAAACATTTAAAAGAAACAAATTGCCAAAGGATATACACCTTTATAAACATATGCTTGCGAGTTCAGTATTGCTACTGAAGATGATAGCTTGCTTAGCTACCGTGCACTTTAGTGAAGTGTTTCAGTGCCATAGTGTCCTAGTATGTGATTTATATGCTTGCGAATTATGTGAAACGTACTTGCTGACAAATATTAGAACAACAGAAGCAACTTGGATTAACTTGGAATGAAGCAAAAAAGAGAAAAACTGAGAGTACTTGTAAATAAGAATATTGTATATGATAAATAATCTCGGTATAATCATATTACGTTAAACGTTGAAATGCTGTAATGACACAACTTAGCTCCACTATGAGCTACACGGTCCACTAAATACGATAAAACTCAAGGTACATAGCAGGGGGGCGGTTAGCCAACTGCTGCAAATAATGTTAGTAAACTCACATTGCAGATGAATGTATTAGGAAATATCCGTAAAGTAACGCGCTTAAGCTGCGCAATTATAATAATTATATTACTTTAATTAAGTTCTTGGGTAAAATTATATTAACACAATGAATTGAAATACAACATTCGTTAGTACATATTATTTTGTTCTTTGATAAACTGAAACGGCAGATGGGGAGTCAGAGTTGTAAAGTTTATCCGATGAAAGGGGATCATGTTAATTTTTCTATTTTTGCAGCATCATCCTAAAGTTTAAATCAATTGTTTGAGCAAACAGAAATTGCACATTTTTGTTAATATGATGAAGATCTTTATAATGTTCAAATTACAAACTGAAGCACGTTGGGGCTTGCGTTTTTCAAGTTCTTCTCCCAACTTACGTACTTCTCCATCCAATATTCCAATATTAATCGGTTAGACATTTTCTTTTTAATGTTTTCCCTACTTCTTAATTCAAACAACGTCGGAAAATATTAGTATATTGGTATTAAGCTCCAAAACAAATGCCACCAGCGGCAAAAGAACATTGCCACACAGAAACCGCACTAAAGAAAATTCAAATTTAATGGGTGATATTGCCTTTATATTCAATGTAAACAATACGTTAATATTAACACTAATTAATACGTTACTGATGTAGAAATTGCAGATTCGCATTTGCAACAATAATTAACTTTTTATTTTTATTTCGATATAAACAAAGTTGTTGTAATATAAACTAAAGTGAAGTATAAGATTTCAAAAAATGACATTTACAATTAACAAACAGTTCTTACAACAATAACCAAAAAAATATATAATGCCAAGATAGCTTAGCTTCCTCATAGTATTGATGGAATAATTCAGGGCAAACGCAACAAAAGGAGAGAAAAAAATACACTAACACACGGACATGTTTCTGCCTACCCGGCGTCATCAGCGTGGTTTCGAGAGTATTTTTTATCTCTACCTTCTATCGCTGTTGCCTCACAGTTAATGTCACAACTTTCAAAACGACAAACTCGACATTTCTTGGTGCCCTCTAGTGCCAAAGAAACGCATGCCTGCCGTTCAGGAAGCAGCGACATAAACCGGGGAAGCATTATATTTTTTTTGGTTGTTGTTCCAGGCATTTTCTGATGTGTTCAGTTCTTACAACAAATATTTAAATGTCCAGCCACATCAATGTAAGCCGTTCGTTCGAGAAATGAACGAACGGTTTAGATTCTAAGGATTGTAAGTCATTTCATGAGAGAAGCATATCATAGTAAGATATAGGGGTTGTTTGTAGAATAGTGATGGAAGTTATCTCAAAAGCAAAATCAAAGAAATCTTCCTGACCACGAATTTGTTGTTGAGTCAAAAAGCAATTCTACGGGGAAAGTCATGTTCGAGTAACTTCTCGTACGAATGAATTTTGTAGGGAAGGGCAAATGTATAGTTGTTTTGTAACGGCTATCAGCGTATTTTTTCCAAGTAGCAGTTTTGTTCTTTCGTCTTTTTTTTTTCTTTACTGAGCTTGTACGAATAGAATGCTCCACTAAACTTCCAAACCCTTTTGTGTCAGGTTGTTTTTGTTCACGATCTCTCTTTTAGTAAATCCTTTTTGGAATTTTTCATACATTCACCCAAAATCCAAACCATATCTGTTAATTCATCAACAGAACAGTTAATTTTTGAAAATATTTTCTGGTTTAAAAATGAATACAAATCACACGATTAACATTTATCAACGGTGGTTAACAGTTCCCTACTTAAAAAGTTAATTGGGGCGAGTGTTTCGAGGATACCTTGATGTATTGAAATAATTTCCATAACTCCCAATTTTTTTTCTAATAATTTCAAGTATCTCCTCAAATATTGAATTTGGGTATAGGAAATGCTTAATAGAAATGAGAGTATGTACTGTATCCCTTCTACTTTTGATGTAACATCCACGGGGTGCCCATTTGAAAAAAATGAAAAAAACCATAAATTACCATAGGTTCATCCTGGAATTTAATATCGAGCTTTGCCACGTTATTGCGCCATTCTGTATATTAGCGACAATAAAAACGGTAATATTAGTTCGATACACTTAATAGCGGTTGCATAACTTACATTAAATTTCATGGAATGGTGAATTTTACAAATAAAATTCACAGAATTAAATCGTAGAAAGCTGCTTCGAATAAATTCATCTCGTTTCCGATATTGTTGAACATAAAAGTAATAAAATATCCTTATCTTAATTTTCAAAGTAAATGCGGTAACAGAGGAAAAGGAATCATATAAATCTTTAGCGTTATGTGTCCTGTTAGTAATGTGTTATATGTCACCCCTATCGGTAAATGTTGTCCTGTACAAAACATCAATAAGAATAGCATGTGGGTGAAAAACATTTTCAATAGGCGAGTGAAACTATATCCAAGTATAACTCGCTGTTTAAAATTGACAACTGTTCTAAATAAATAATTGTACATCCTTCTATGAAAATTAATATCAATCCGATTAATGAGCGAGTATAAAAATAATTTATTGCTAGTTGCATTAAACTCGCGGAAGTTGATTGAAATATTCAACCGATATTCTAAATTTTAGATATAAGTAGTCACTGGTCACTACCTCCATAAAATATATAGCCTTCGAAAAGAATCCGCTTATTTATAACGCATAGAAGTTTTAGTATGGTGCAGTATTTGCTAACTGTGATAAAAATCAAATGTTATTAACGTCGAACATGCAAAAACAATAAATATCCCGGCGGCGTGAAAATAACCTAAAGCTCGTAATTAATGTAACGAAATTTAGAGGTCAACGATATTGAATACGGTGAAAATTCTGGTTTTTCCTTTATTTATGGTCGCGCGAGATTAAACATTTGAAACTCGGACAAACTGTTACATTAATTTGTATCATCAGTCAATGTTGAATTAATTTTTCAATCGTAACCAGGGAAACTAAATTATTAAGTGTGGCGAAACATTCATATTATACAATTATTTTCCATTACGGATCGAAGCTCCATTCAATGTATAATGGAAAATAATTGTATGATGATAACCCATTTTCCATTTAGTAAATTAAAGCGCTACCACTGAGTATAGTTAGATAACTTTTACGATCACTTTCCAGTTCTAAATGTAGAAGTTTTTTTATTTCTACCGGAAATATTCGAGGCCGCTTGAAGTCGTTTCCACTTCGAGAAAAATTCAATCATCGTCAAGATGCAGAAATTTATCTTTCTTTATTCAACGTTAAATACTTACAACAATTAAAATGTCAATGGAATTTAATGTTTAAATTAAAAAACAGTTGTAGTTAACTATTAGCGCGATGTAACGATATTGTGATCTCCTTCTCATATTAAAGATTTGTTTAAAGTCTTTTTCATCTTCTAATCTTTCCGCTGACCAGTTTTCTTAGATCATCAGGTAGTACACTTGAATCTTGTATAGCTTAAACTTATTTCAATATAAAGATCTCCATAGTCGAGTCTGGGACAATTTTAATTTTAACGCCTCTTTGCGTGTAGGTGTTGATGGATTATTTATCTAGAAAATACAAGGTTTACATAAACTTTGCAGACATAAGACATAAAGTGCACTCAAAAAGCACCTTTATTTTATTATTGACTTTAATAACCTATTGGAATTTGGTATATGAAACAACTGCAGAATGTATAAGCTTTTAAGGTTGTACAGAAAGTATATAACAATAGAACATCTTATATGTTATTTTTTTTTGGATTCCTAGCAAAATTTTATGGTTTCTTTGATATAGCAACGCGCTGCTAGTTTTTAGAAACAAAATGAGTTTTTCGAAAACATAATAGAGTGTGAGAGTTAATCTTTTAAAGAGTAAAGGTGTAAAAACAATTTTTTTTTATACAACTACCTTCTTTTCTCTTTCTTATTAAATTGCAAAAAATACGTCATATTCATCGCGCATCTAAAATTGATGCCTTTCAACATATTTAGGAGAATGTGCATTGGCACATAATTTTCTTCCAAAAGAAGAAAGTCATCCAACTTAGTTCTGACCATTACGCACAGTAACAATCTAGCATTGATGATGAATATATATGTCACTTAGTTTTCATTTATACAAACGAAGGTTATTTAAATTTGTTCATTATTCGTGGAGAATGCAATAAAGCGATATCGAGAACATGCGATACCTTTGCGGCTCGGTATCCGTAAAAACAAAAACCATCACCAAATATAGTTAAACGTATAATACGGGATTTGAAGAACTTCGGATCGGTCAAGGCAAAAATTGAAAAGGATAGTTTTTGCTAACTACTTCCGGTATTATCGGAAGTCTTAGATTATTTCAGTGTAATAGTATATGTAGATTTTGCTATATTGCCAAGTTTTTAAAATTTTCGAACGATCGATGTTAGTTCCTCGTGAGACAGTCTCTTCACATTTTTTTTTTTGTTTTTACACCGCCGCGCCGGCTGTAACTTATTTTATTTCAATTTAAAGTGCCCCTACTAATAGATAAAAACAAAAATTATCTATGTTTTCAGATTAAGGACCCTTAAATTCCAGATTTACCCTTTGTTAAAACAAGGATGACCGGTGTCAGTCTACTGTAACTTTAAACATGTTTCCTTCATCACTTCACTTTTATTGCTGAAGATGATAGATTAATTACAGAAGTCTGTGTCCAATTGTAGTGAAGTGTTGTGATAAATATGTTAGTGAAGCTTGCAGTGTTGTGCTAATGGACTTAATTAACCTTATAAAGGATAGCAAGTGATTTCTTTACATAATACTGAAAAATAAAAAAGGGTTCAAACTTATACAGATGTCAACGCTTCAGGATAGGAAGCGAAAAACAGATATCCAGGGATAAAATGGAAAAGGATGGCCTTGATGAAACTTTGCAGCTAAATGTAATGACGCATAATTGATCTGATTTCGAATTTCTTGTTGTTACTGCACTTCCGCCTTTACCGGAAGTCCCTTCAACTTTTTTTATTTAAATGGGGCACCTGTATATTTTTGCTAATTATAATACACCTTGTTTTTCCGGATTTATCTATATTAGTTTTACGCTTTAACAAATGGAAAGATAAATGGATCTATTTTAGGACCTACATTGTTTCTAATTTATGTGAACGACCTTACAGATATAATGACTGATTGTGGTGTATCCCAATATGCTGATAATGTATCATGTGTTGTAGCGGGTGTTATTGTTTTGACGTCTGTAACAATATCTAGTCTGTGAAGGCCTCTTTTAAGCCAATTCTTGAAATGTCAGTTTTGAATTTCTTCAGTCTTGGTTAAAAAAAAATTAAATTCTGTGCTGAGCATAAACTTATTAAAATGTTTTTATTATGTATATACAGAGTCTTACATGCATTACGGAATTATTTCTTGGGATCGGTACGCTAAACGGTACGGTTGTTGAACGGTATCCGTTTAGCAGAAGCGTTTAATAAGGTGTATGTGTGGTGTATCATCAAGAACTTCATATGGTACAGTTGTTTGGAGATCTACTTATTTTTGTAAATTCAAAGATGATTAAGAAAAAAATTAAACGATTTGATAGTGTGCGAGTTACCGCTTTTATTTTTAAAACGAAGCTCAAAATTATATTTCCCTTTACAAATTTTGAATGTTATAATCTCTAAACGAGAGTTGAATTTTTAATGGAATATTACATTTGAAATTTAGAAAGTGAATTTAAAAATGGAATTTTTGTTTATTTTTGGCCGAGCTTTTGACGTCGTGATCTTGAAATCCTGATCCCGAACCCGGGTCCGATTTATCCAAATTCTTCTTGCAATAATCCTAAATCCGTGGGTGGCAAATTTTTTATTGATTAGGAGGTCGAAGTGTTATCTTGAATTGTTTATGACGAAGATTCTATAATAGTATTTAATTTTAAAGTTTCTTTTTGAGACATTTCTGGAGAAATTGTCGTTGTCGAGGTTTGTTTATTTCTTCTCTATAATAAGATTTGGGACGTAGCTGAAGCAGTCTCTAGTTGACAATGTATTTTGCAACTTATTATTGTTAAACTTGGGATCGTGCAGAGGTAATAGAGAACTTATGTATTACCCTAAACTTGACCACACAGGGTGACACGCGAGAGTCGGGTGTTTTTGGAACGGGCAGTGCCATTTCAGTTACAATAGATATCTGGAACCTACAACACCGCGTTTTCGCGTACAACGCTGGTGTTCAGTTTGGACACTGTCATAGTCCTCCCATTCACGTGACTTTCGCCTATCTTTCCTCAAGTCACAATTATACATCGACAAACCCCATACACTGAACTGAAGAGACTTTAATAAGTGTGTTCGAGGACTACGTACCCGAGAGAATAAGGGTGATAATTTTTCAAATGCAATAATTTTCCTAATTGCATTCTTAGAGCTTCCGTTTGTTTACAGCGGGTAGTGCTTGTTGGAAAACCATCCGATTCCCGTATGTCAGATATATACAGATGTTCTATTACGATTTACATGTATCTATCTTTTACTTGAAACTAAACGTGTTCCGGGTTTGAACCGTGTCATGCCGTTTTGGTTAAAATAAAAACTCGATGTTTCGCCCACAATCGTATGGGGCTTCTTCAGGAGAGGAATAGTTGGTAGGCAACAGTTAGCACGGTAGCTCAACGTGAGAACCACGCCAGAGGCGAAACTACCA
>LR737384.1:3420887-3445869 GCA_902655005.2 Marronus borbonicus | reverse complement strand
TAAGTGAGTGGGAACTAGTTGAACACGGTAACTCAGCATGTGAACCAGAGGCACCAGAAGCGAAAATCAACTGCGGAAAACGAGGGGAGTAGCACGCTTTTATGCGGGCGGTGGGTAGGGCCTGCCGTTGATCGGTTGGGTGTGACGGTCACGGCTGGGCGAGGTTGAGTCGTTACGGATGACGGCTTTCCATATGTCTGGGAGGGGATAAACCTGTGTCTGTACTGATGTTCTTAGGGTGTTTAAAGATCTCTATGGACTTCATAATATTCCGATTGTAATAGTGAGAAGAATTACAAAGTAATGAAATTGCACTGATTAATATCTGGTGGCCAGTGTCTAAATAGCGATAGCCAAATTCGTTGGAAGGCGTGTTACAACGCGACGTTCGTGTTCTGTTAGACGAGTTTTGACAGAGCGTACCGCTTTGTCGATATACATCAAACCAGACGAACAAAGGACTTTATAAACACCTTTACTCGCCAAGGAGGGAAATTTGTTTTTGGGAGATGGAAGAATTTCTGTAACCTTTGAAAGGGACTTGAAGATCGTTTGGATATTTCATTTTTTCAAAATTTTACCGATTCTGTCCATTACCTTGTAGACATCGGGAAGATAAGCGGTAGCAAGGTTGGTAGTAGTGTTATCGGTCGTTAGTTCAAACCCGGAACACGTTTAGTTCCAACTGACTCTGGGCGTGGAAGCCTACTTTTCTATCTTTTACTATTTCCCAAAAAAAACTGATATGAATGAAATTTTATGGAATCTTATAACAATACATTCACCTAGATATCAATAGTATTAGGATCGAAAATATTAAAAGCTCTCAATCTTTTAGTAATATCAGTTAAAGTACGTCCAAATATCAAATATCGAGGCCCGGGTTATCACTCTTTTAACTTTCGTCTGTTTACGATTGTTTAGCATAATAAACTCCTAAATCACCTAACCATTCTGTTCTTTTTTTCATTAACGCCATGTTACATTTGCGGGAGCTGTTCGGACGCTAATGAACGTAGCTGTATTAGAGTTGGGAAGCGATGATGGGTCTTGCTTCCAAAAAGGGGAATGCAAACCATTTCTCCTTGTCTCTTTCATTTCGTGTAGAGAAAAAAGGATAGAAGTCCATTACTCCCTCTTATCTTATATTGTTAATATGAATTGCCACTTTAATTTTATTCCGGAGATGGCAATAAAATATTAATATATTGTTTTATGCTTGCGATAAATGAAATATTTAGGATAAGCGCCAGAAAATGTCGACAAAGGAAATTCAAACAGTGCTTAAACAAGATGGCCTAAGAGACAATTGTTAAATTGGCTGAATTAAGGATTTTGCCGGGATTTCAAGCATCCAATATATACAACCGGAGAGCAAGGACGGTGGCGTAGTATGGTAAACAACACATAAGTATCGGCAACCTCCGCACCACACAAGTTTAATTAATTATATAATAATATTCTTTATTATCATTACGCCTAAATTACAAAATAAAGCATGACATAATTAAAGAAAAAAAGATAAAAAACAAAAATGTAGGTGCAAAATAACCGGTCACACTTAGATTTAAGTGTGCAACAGTCTATTTTTCAGTGTGACCACAAATATTTTGAAAATATAATGTAATAATCGTACGATACGCAAATGATCAGAACTATGCTGATGTACAAGACGTAAGTACAATTGTAAATACCTCAGTGAGTTACATGTAACTGTATATTATTAAATTACGTAGCCGAGCTCAAAATCGTGTAACCCATGCGGGTCTTAACAGCATTTAGAGAGATGGTGGACATACAATGGCTGTATGTTATAAAAGCGCGCAGTATTATATGAAAAGGACCGTTCAAAGAGAGTATGATGAGTTGGTGGCGTAATATAATGAGGATAACGTATATTGTGTCCATATGTAATCCCAGATTTCTTGCAGAAACGCTAATTGGTAGAACAGCTCCATTGATATTGGCTGATACATTGTCGGAGGCAAACTCAATATCTTTTTTTTGCCAAAGATAATAACGACGTTTTATTAACATTAATATTTAAACAATGTTGGTTGGCAAGATCAGAATTAATAAAAGCGTTGGCAGACGCGGCTAAAGGATAGATAAATTTGTGTATCATCTGCGTAGCAGTGGTAATTACAATATTTAAGACAGGTTTGTAACTTTGATGTGTACAAAGTGAGTAAAAGATGGACCTTTGTGGAGCAGCACTCTGCACGGGAAGCGTGTTCGAAATTTTGTTTGGCACAACTACCTCTTGCCGAAAAGATAAATAATTTTTGATAAGGAGCAACGTTCCATAGCCGAAGCCGACTGATTGAAGAATGTGTAACAGTAACTGATGAATTACGGTGTCGAATGCACAAGGAAAATCTACCAAAATTAAACAGGTCAACTTCCCTTGACCAGTAGCAGCAAAGATGCCATCTGACATAGTTAAAGCTGAACAACAACTGTAGTTTTGTCTAAAGGACCAACAAAAAAGGTTAATGGAAGTAAGTAGTATGGATAAATACAACACCAGTTGTTTATGTTGTAGACTTCCGCGGTCGTTGTTGTCTTCTAAAGAATTTGGGTTTCCGGGTTGAAACCGCGTCGTAATTGCAGACGTTTCGCTCCCAACTTCATGGGGCTTCTTCTGGGCTGCTGCATGTTGCGTCGCTGCTACAAACACTTCAGAAACTTATGTGCTTTTGAGCACGAAACCGGTCACAATATTGGTGCGAACGGTGCAAGCACGAAACGAAATTTCTACGGCACAAATCAGCCAAAAGCGATTTAGGAAAAAGTGGAAGTACGGAAGCTGTGTGTAGTTGGCTCCTGTTTTTCAATCTCGAATATCTCGAGAACGGATTAGCACAAATTAAAGTGTTTGCGGTACAAATCAATAAAAGACGGACACAAAACGATGGCCTGGTAAAATGTTGAAAAAGTGCAAGTGCGAAAGCTGCGTGAAGTTGGCTGCCGTTTTTCATTCTCGAATATCTCGAGAACGGGATCAGCACAAAATATATTTTTTACGGCACAAATCAACGCAAAACTGGCGCAAAATGTGGACGTTTGCAAATTCAAAAAAAAGTGAAAGTGCGGGAGTCAACTCCACGGACCCATAAGATTCGTGTTCTGTAAGGCTTCAAGTCCATTGATCGCGTAATGAAAGTGCAGTACAGCTACGAAGATAGTAACCTCAGGTTTTCACCATTCCTTTCTAGGCTGAGTCTGTATTAATAATAACTGCAGTTAAAATTTTAAAAAAGTTACCAAACGGTGCCTCTTAGCCTTCGAGAAACATATGCTCCAATCAAATAGCTTCTTTCCATCTTCTCAAATTTCTCTTTAAGGCGAATTCAGGTTCCTAAGAATCCATTCAGACAAACTAGAATTATCGCGAATTCTTCCTCATATAACCTCATACCTTCATTTTATTTAGTAAGATTAATCTATGCAACATATCGTGGGCTATGCATTGACAGTGAGAAGGCTACAAAGGCTAGAATTCCATTCGAATATTTCGAGAAACTATGCTTTTTCTACTTTCTCGCATTAGTGGCGCCCCCCAGCGTCAATTCCGAGCATTTAGTCAAATGCTTTCGGTTACTTTTATTATTTGTTGTTTACTGTTATCATTTATTTACTTTTTTTCTAATCCGAAAGAACTTGTCGATTGTCGATATAGAACTGCTGTCTATCCTTAAACGGACGCCCGGTATACCAGTCCCCTCTTTATGAATTGAAGTGTACTATAATAAAATATGTACCTGAATGCGTAAAGGACATCTGAAAACTTGGATTCGTAGAAATTCAATCCCGGCTTCATATTAAAGACCTACCGGAAATCCTCACGGGTAATTCTTTTGATCTTTGTTAAGCGAATGTTGATTCCGCGCGCTTGAAATCGCAACAAGTGTTCCTTATAAATATGAAGGAAAGCGATGCGCGGCGACATGCAACAGCAAAAAAGAAAGAGATAGCGAAAAAGAAGAAATCCATCCTATACATATGAAGCGCCGCTGGCGAACAAATCCTGTTTATCGACAATTCGGGAGGAAATATGATATTGTTAAAATCATTAAAGGGCGGGATAGCCAAAGGACGAGTTCAGCAACGACGATGACTATGACGTCAAAGCGGAACTGTCATTTGAATGTTCCCTCACGCATAGTATCGAATTCGGAGCCTTAGGCTATCCGTTCGGAAACATCTGGAATCGAAGAGGTGGAGTGCTGTACGGGAAGGTACAGCGGACAGAGAACACGATATCGAATATATACGCCAAACGTCTTCCATTGTTCAGTGGCGCCGTTGTAGGTCTTTAATTTAATTTTTTTCTATCAAATTTTCCATTGGACGTTTAAGGTAAAAGAACTGCCTGTCAAACTTTAAGAATTGCGTTTATAAATAAATTTTGATTTTATTGAATATTTCAATGAATGTAACGAAGCTGGAAGTTCAAATAAGTTATGTACAGGGTGGTGCAATAGAATCAGATGTTTTTCAAATGGGACTCAAATTGTCAATTTTCAAGATAAAGGGCCTATGAGTATGTTTCTTACGGACTAGTATTGTATTACTTAGTTTTTATCATCCAGAAAGACATCATTATAATAAGCAGTTGAAAAATCGAAATTAAAGGATTTGAGGATGTTATAAGCGAATGTTTCTTTGCAATATTGGTAAAATATAAACTTCTATAAGCTAATATTGATATTAGAGAACTGATGATTGAATTTTTGAAGAGATATTACCAAACTCCTTTGTCGTTTTACGGTACATCGAAATGGAATCCTCCTGAGAGCTTTTGAACGTTTTATCGCCGCCACTGGTTCCATTATTACTACTATACTATACTCCCCGCTTGACGCTATAGCTTCTACTTCCATCAGTCGTCCTCTAAAACTAAGAACAAGGATAAAGGATCAGGCAAAAGGACGAAAGCGGAGAGGCATTCAATATCTTTGTATGTATTAAATGTGTCCCTTATCTTTCCTCCGTGGTGCGGAAGTGCTGCTCGCTTTCTGAACTTTATGTTTGTTGTCGAATGCACGGGTTCCTACTACTACCCATTGAATAACTACTTACTTTTCGCACAATTTCCATATTCCCTTTTCTCGCTTGCCGTACGACGCCTTCTCGACCGATGATGTTCTTTCTCTCGAGTTTTTGTCTACGCACCGAATCTTAATGCATCGCGAATTTATCGTGCGCGAAAGGCGGCTGGTGAATTTCATCGGCACGACCCGGCCGCTGGCTGTGAATCTGTTCGTTAACGCCACGCTGCAGTCGAAATTCGTAAAGGCAATAAAACTGGAACGGTCGCGTGGAACTCGGGTGCGTAGAGAAAGGAGAGCTTAAACACGTGATAGGTGCCTAGTTTAAATATAAAAATTCACGTTCCTTGATTAACATCAATGTTTTATTAAATTACGATAGCGTTTCGGTAATATAGTTCCTTGTGATCTTTGCCTTCATTATTATATCGGCTATTTAAAGTTGCCGGTACACAGTTGCTTAGTTTACTGTCATTGCTGTTGCCGGTTAAGTTACCAAAGATGCTGAGTCCTTTCTCCGCTGACACCGTTAATATAAACCTGCATTTTATCAATTTGATGTAACATTACTTTTATACCAGGTATTTGTTTAAACATGGAAGGCGGTTCTACCTCAGCAGAGGTAAGTCTTAGATATTTCAAAAGGATCAACTGTAGAAGTGACCTAGAGCATTTCATTAAATAGTTTTAATTTCCAGAATTGTTCACTGGGGGGTGCAGCCAATATGAGACAGCAGAAAAACCATAACACCTTGAAAAATTCAAATCGAATGGTGCGTTGATATAAGGTTAGTACACGGTCTACGTGATGTAGCATAATTTGTTCTAACACTTGTGAGGAATCACTGATCATCAGCATTTCAAAGTATTCTTCTTTTGTTTAAACAGTGTTTTATGTAAATTCTTTGAAATGTAAAATTTCATGTAATTAAACGTCTGGAAAATAGTAAGATCCTTTATATTTTATGCTTGTACTTTATGTAAAGGATCTCTTTTGGAAAACCGTATAAAGAGAAGCGTCGATGCATATTTTCTTACCTATTTTTTTGTGTATATTTGTAACATTCTCCGATCCACATGTTTTTATGTATTTGCTTCGTTTATCGATACACATGCGTAGCATATCATTCGGATGAAGTACTACGTCACCCATCGCAAGGCTATTCAAGTCTATGCGGATCCACATTCTACCCTATCCTGACCCTCGTATCGCTGACGGAGTATAGCCCTATCCTCGGCGAGGTTTACCCAGACATGCATCGCCGACGGCAAGATTCGCCCTCATATCGCTGATGGCATATAGCGCTGTCCAAAGTTCCGTTCCCGCATATTCTAGTCTATTAGGTTGTAGATTTTCCTTCTTCCATTAAATTCGCGTCCAACATCCATAAGTTGGTCTGCCTTAATTTTACCCCAACGTTCAATTAATTTTTTGGTAGAGATATCCGATTGTATGTAAGCATTTAAACAAGGCAAAGCTGCAACGTGTGTTGCAGATATTATTGTAAATATTACCGAAATGAATTGTAAATTTGGTTTAATTCCTCTTTCGAATGAAACTTTGTTTTATTATTGTAAAATATATGTTTTAAAACTTATATTCACGGTTTCGACGATACGAACTCTGGACATAATTGCTACTCAGTGCTAGATTGTTGATTTGGCGTTCATCAACAAAGTTCGCTAACATCACACCGTTATTTGGTTTGCTAGTTACCTAGAAAGAATTCGCCATAACATTGGTTTACCTTACAAGATTGTCAACAGCTTGGATTCCTTTTAATCCAATGCTAAATGACGTCGTATAAAGATAACATCTATTATAACATTTATTTTTTTTACGAAAACATATATAGTTTTAACAGGATAATTAATTTTAAATTAAGGACTTATTTATTGTTACCCTTAAAAATAATAAGTCAATTATTAAGAACTATTGCAATATTACTCTTCCATCTTCAAACTCCAGAAGTTTTATAGTTTTCGTAAGCCTAGCTGGATTCCATGATTCTAGGTGTCCTCGTTATGTCAATTATTGCGATCAATTTCTCCATTTTGGACTCATAGTTCGTTTCTTTACGGAAATTTGAAAAACTATAATTACGCAATTTATTCTAAACTAAAAGTTGCAGGTACCTCACAGTATCATAATTTCTTCAAATGTACATGTACAAAGAGAAGTTCAGTCGGTTGGTAAAAAATATGAAAAGGTTACAGAAACAAACGAAACTAAAAACAAAATGCAATTTTATTGTATGTACAGGTAAAAAAGACAAAAATAAATAAATAAAAAGTTATTCTGGCCTAATATAACATACTGAACATTATATTTTTTTTTCATCGAAAAAACCTCCTTTGCTGTTAATCACCGCTCGAACTATTCTAGGCATTCTTTCGATAAGTTTTGTTAAAACGGATTGTGGAATATTAATCCATTCATGTTGCAGAATATTCCGTAAATGTTCTTGTGAAGTTGGGCATATTTTTCGGATCCTCCTGTCCAGTTCATCCCACAACTCTATAGGGTTCAAATCTGGGCTTTGTGGGGTAATGAAAGTAATGACATGTGGGGCCATGTCATTACTTTCAGGGTGTGCTGTTCTTCTTGCTCCTTTAGATAGTTCTTACACACTAGCGCAGTGTGTTTTGGGTCGTTGTCATGCATGAATGTAAAGTTACGGCCTATTATACGCAATCCTGATGGCGCTGCATGATTCTGGAGTATTGCAAAATAATTTTCCTTCCTCATTACACCCTGCACTCTGCATAAATCTCCCGTCCCAGCAAAGGAGAAACATCCCCACACCAACACAGAACTACGCCCTTGCTTCACTGTAGGCACAATGCAGTCCGGGATCACTTTTCGGTTTTAGATCTGCGGACATAAACTTGTCGATTTTGCCCAGAAACCTCAAACTTTGACTCGTCGGCAATGCGTCCATGAAGGTCCGCTTGTTGAAGCTTGTTGAAGTTTTACCGTACTCGCCGAAACTTGTTCTTCACGTCCGCGATTGACTTCGGTTGCTATTTGTGGCGCTGTTAATTTTCTATTGCGTTTGCTTAATAATACAATTCTCAAATCTTCATCTTTTGTTGTTTTCCTAGATACTCCAGGACGAACACGATTTTCTATACTTGCAGTTATCCGATATCGCTTTGTGATGTCATTTACTGTTGAACTTCTCATATTTATTTTTTCAGCAATTTGTCGCCCCGAATATCCTTCTTCAAACAGCATAATAATGCGTGAACGTTTTTCTACACTGGTAAGCTTGCCACGTGCCATTTTGAAATAAATTTTCTTAAAACTTTCGCGCAAAAACGACAGATGCACACCAACACACGTTTAATAGTAAAATGAAGCAAATTTATATCCTTACGCCTGTGCCAATTTGCAGATATCGTTTCCGGCGCTGCTCATTCCTCACCAATTTAAACTTAATTTGCTGCTGAGTGACAGTTAATCCAATAAAGACAGTTAACACTTAACATGCACATATCTCACGTTATACACATACATTGCATTGTGAGATGGGTAGAGAATGTAACCGGATATCACTGAATTGAGTTACTAGAGCAACAAATGTTTACCGTTTCTGGGATATTGCTGTGGATAATTCAGCGAAGCAATACTGTACGTTGGGCACAAATTTGTACAGCGTTCAGCTGACCGCATTGCACATTGTCTTAGGTATTAAGTACTCGCAAGATATATGTAATATCTACCATTTCGTGCATAGCGATTTGGACCACTGCTACCACTAAAACTTATTTGTTATGTTATATATACATATTTATGGTGTGTGTTTAAATGTCTTACAATTATATGTATGATATTAGTTGAAAACTGCTACATATACACTTAGCGGCAGAAAAACGGCCACCTAAATATTTTTTTCGTTTCATGAACTACATATCCTTTGATCCTTTGATGATTTTTACTTTAGAAAAATTATCAATACTTCCAATTTCTACGAAAGCGATTAAACGAACTGCCAATTTAATTTATTAACCGGTTAAAGGCAATGTAACAATAATAACAAGAACACGAAAGCAATCCAAGTATGCAGTTGTCGTTAGGGATTGAAAGATGTCCAACAGGATGGTGGTCCGAACTCGTACATATAAAGGTAATCGTCAAATACCAACCACGACCAGCTTCTCGGAGGAAACACAAGTTTGATGCATGCTTCAGTGTATAGGTACATTATCCGACCCATATTTCATATCTATCTCCATATTAGAAGGACCATGCCGGATGATGAGCGGCTACATCTTGTCATCATTTTTCATTTTCATCTGGGCAACGTCCAAACCTGTCCCAAGGCAGCGGGTTGATTGACGGCTTGGAGGAGTGTTTGGCATAGAAAGGATGCGTAATGGACCTATCGTGGCCTAAATGCTGTGAATGAATAATTATAGATCTGTTCCTTTCATCTCGATGCTAAACATCCTTCTTATTTCGAAAGCGTTGTAATAGATATAGACATATGAAGTTAGTTTATTCCTAGTTGAAGAAATTAAAAACAAAAATACAATACAATGTGTTTTTTTTTAACTGGCATTGGCACAAACCATTAGCCATTTACACAAGCTTTTTCACCTAACACCCCGAAAGGATCGACAGGTGAAACAAACGCAAAACTTTGCACCCGGGGTCGATCGGGTTGTTACCCGATCGACCCCGGGTGCAAAGTTTTGTTATTTGTTAATAACAAAATTTCGCACCCGGGGTTGATCGGGTAACAAATAAAAAAAAAAAAAACACATAGGTAGACCCCTTGGGAGAAAAGGAGCCTAATTGTTACCAAGAACTTATGTAACCGCATAAATACCTCAACTCTTTCCATGGACAGCACATGGTTAATGTTCCAAGGTGCATACACCCCCAATGCAATCAAATCCTTGTAGAGATCGTCGCTAAGAAGATATGGTTTAAATCGCCTCTATCGCTACAATTTTCACATTTATCCTCTATACTGCCAACTTGATTTTTTCGTGGTGCGCAGGAAATCTACCATGGTTGAACATTAATCGGGTGATTTGAGTATAGAGTGCTCTTTTCACTCTTAGCCCAATGACGCTTCTGAATATTCGGGTACAATAAGTAATAATTGGTCGGCCTGTCCTGATATGCAAATCGATATCGATTCTGCCAAACCTTAGTATGTGAATTCCCAACTTCGGCTATACAATCATTGTCGGGTAGACGATAATTTTTATATTACCCACTGTCTATGGCTTCTTTAGCAAGGCTATCCACTATTTAATTCTTTAAAAGGCCAGAGTGACCTTTTATCCATACCAAAATTATATTTTTCCCTCTGCTATGCAGCACATTGTATAGAAAGATGATTCGACTAATTATTGGAGAAGATTTGAAATTAAAGTTCTTAATGCCTCCTTAAACACTCTTTATATCTGTGAAGACTACGAAGCAATCATACTGTTCACCATCTATTCTTTCCAGGGCTGTAATTATGGCAATAACTTCAGCAGTGAAAACACTTGCCGCTTTTGGCAAAGCTAACAAGATTTTAGTACGGAACGATCGAATATAAACGGCACACCCTATACCCTCTGAATTTTTGGATCCGTCCGTAAATACCTTTTTATAACCGTAAAATTTCACACAGGTATTCAGGTAGATAGCAGCATTTTGAGTATTATTATCTGTGAATGGTGGACATACATACATCGGAATATTCTGACTAAACTCGAAAGGAATATCAAATATTATAGACGTAGCCGATGTCATAATGTGGTCGTTAAAATTGGTATTTCAGCAAAAGCTTCAGCGATAGGAGGCGATAGTGTCTTATGCCAATATCTATCCAATAGATATTGTATTGATTTAACGACGAAAACAAATCTAACAAATAATCGCCTTTTAGCAAAATTTTTTTAGCTAGAAATTCCAACGCTAGTTCAAGTTGCTTCTACATATAACGCTTCAACAGGAGACAATCTTATAACACCCAGACACAAACGCAATGCATTATTATGAACCACGTCTAAACGTCTTAACACAGTCACAGGAGCTGCCCCATAGAAATAACTACCGCAATCAAATGCAGGTCCGGTAAATTAAAAGAGAGGTGTTTCTATTCGCACCAAATGGGAACTTATTGATAACTATTAGGATATTACTTGCTTTGATCGCTTTCGCTCTGATGTCATTTATATGAAATTTCCAATTCAATTTACAATGTGTTGTATTTAAAATAACAAAACAGGTCCTTGGTTCGCTGCTTGGCAATCGCCCTGTACATTCAGAAATGTTTTTAGAGGGTGGTGTTTGATACATTACCTGAAAATTTAGACCTTCAACCATTTACAAAGTAAATACAATTCTGCAATTTTTGCAAACTGAGACAGACTGAAAATTCAAACATTCAATATGCAGTCAATTATTTGGTGACCTTTATGTGTGTATCTATATTAGGTACCCAGGAAGTTTCCTCTTACTTTGTACCGTAACAATAAATACAATTCGATATGGAATATACCTAAATCCAATAATACTATCATTCCTATTAATTAAGTGGGAAAATGGTATCTAATAACAGAGTTAATATAATTCTCAGTATATTGCAAAACCGCCGCCGACTAAGTTCTATTTGCGGTTTTAATTACAGCTTAGGACCTGCGAACACATTAATTCAACGGTTTTATTGTTTCTGTTGGAACCGTTTACATCCTCCTAGGAGTAAAAAAAGTGTGAAATACTGTATAAATATATACACTTTCATTCGTTCTAGTTGCAATAGAAGAAAATCTTTCATTTTGCCCTTCTAATGTGTCAATCTAAACGACAATATTTCTAAAAAAGGAAATCCGATTGAATTATACAAACTAATAATTAAGAAATAAGGTATATACAGTATGTTTTCTTGAAATATTTCAAAAACTAAAACGAAAACTTTTTCCGAAAACAAATTTCCATATTTCGGGTTTGAACCGAGTCATGGTTAATCGAAAACTCGACATTTTGCCTACAATCATACGGGGCTTCTTCAGGAGAGGGAAAGGTGGTAGGTCACAGTTAACATGAAGCAGATGATCACCTTAATTCAGCATGTGAAACATCCTGCTGCAGCACCGTTTACATGATGCTTACCTCGCTTACCGCCTGGCGCCGCCACTGTATATAAGCACCGAAGTGATTTGCATTTTTCTTAGACTTACAATGATTAAGGAAGAAACGTATGGTGAGGAAATATTGTGGTGTGGAAATATTGCTAACTAATGAATTCTACAAATATAATTTAATGATGTTCGCTGCGAATCGATGTGTTTTCATCAAGGTTGTGAGGTCTGCGGTGCTGCAATGAGGCCATATCATGGTAGTAGAGAACACGCGCGTTCTCTGTGAAATACGCCATCAATTATTTTATTGCACGCACGACTAACTGTTGTTAAACTATATAATTAAACACTATCGCGAACACAAATCTCTTCTCCAATGCTGTACGCTACCGTAGTACTCCGGATAAACCGGTATTATTCCGGAATCCCGGTAATATCGCTGCTCTCGATTCGCCGGCAGTACGGCAGCAGGCATTAGTATCATTGCACATGTGAGATCTCGGCCGAACTAATTGGATCCATCAATCGCTAACGGTCGACGAAGTTTCAGGTACGTTACATGGATTGTAATTTTTAAAAAGGCTCGGCAAAGTTTAACATTTTGATACATTCTGAGGAAATTATTTAATTGCATTGGCCAATAGTTTCAAACCCAACAGATTCACAACTGCTTTTCAAAGGAGCATATTCTCTAATCAAATGTATTACAGCCAATTATTGGACGTTCTTTTGTGGTCTATACAGAAGAGATACCTAAAATGAGATTGATAGATGGAATCATCTATCGTATCAGCATGGTTGATGATGAATGTTTGGAACGGCCAAACTGCAACTGCTACCGATAACATCGGATAAGTTCACCAAATGGAGCTAGACGACCGTGGAATTAAGGTTACATAGTTACATATCAGAGGTTGTGAGCATCTATGTTATACATTGACTAAAGAATTGAGTATAAACAAGGACCAAAAACGTATTCGGATAAACATTTTCAAACCTCTGATGATACCGGCCGGGTAAGCGATGGCGACTATTTTTCGGGATGGTCTTGGAGTTGTGTAAAATAACTACCTTGAAAAAGGAAAAACTATAACGGGCGCACGGGGAGAAATTGTGGAAAAATGGCCGCATTTTAAGAAAATGAAAGTTTTGCTACGCCAAAACAACGCATCGTTTCACACTTAAGTAGTCGTCATGGTAAAAATTCACGATTTGGCCCCAGCGCAAAGATTTCAATTTCTCGAAAAGAACTTTTTACCTAGTGAACTGAAGGACAAATACTCGAGGTTAGCCTTAAGGTTCACTAAACACCTACAGTTGCTTCAATATGTACACTTAGAAAAATAAAAATGCAAAATACATTCAACGAATTAGAAGCTAGCAATGCATTTTGACTGTTCACAGAACATTTGAACAATGCCTCACTGTGTGCAATAATGATAGCAAGGACTGTGGGGTAGTATGGCAAATAACACAAAAGTACCGGCACACAAGTTTACTTAATTAATCCGGGACAGATGTTTGGAGAATGCGTCGATCGCCAGTTCCATTCGGTCAACGGTTAAAAATAAGGATCGACGCATCCTCGAAGCAGCTGCCTTGTGTCCAATTCGACAAATCACAAATGCATTAAAAGGGTTGGTATAATACACAGTTGACATGTTTCGATAAATCTGGTGTAAGTACGTGAAACGATACACTTCAAGTGCTTTCGGTTGGTGTAAAAAAGGAAGAAAAGTCTTTGTAATTAGGGGTGGATAGACTTCAGATAGATGGTTGTGATTGAAAAGTAAAGTATTCACAGAGTAGTTGAGTAACTTTTATAGGATTACTAACAGGTTATTGTGTTGGTCCTTAATGGACAAATAGATATACAGGAGCGTGTTCCTTTTGATTGATTATTCGAATTTTTTGATTTTGTTATCACAACAGATTTCATTTGCTCTTTTATACAGCTCGCGGATATTTTGATCTTCGCTGCATCACGTATTGTAACGTTATAATTTACGACATCGAACTCATTAACGCCACGAATAGTGAATTCAGTATGTTTATTCGTTCAAAGTCAAAATTTCTTTGGCGACTATAAGCTCATTTTCAATAGCTTCAATTCTTTTTATCTCCTACGAGGTAGGTAGCGGAGAAGTTAGGAGATTATGTTAAGTACAGTCAACGACGGTAGTGGTAGAACGGATAAATAACTTCTTTTCTGTTCATTTTCCTCGCATCCTAAAACTTTAACGGATTTAATGCAAAATTTCATTACAACAATTTCCAGAATTTCAGTCGTATCTCAGTTGTAATTTCATGATTCGTCAAACAATCTATCATCAGTAGAATTTTATATTGTATAGTTATAGGTGGTGTAAAATATCAAGCCCCTGCATTGCTTGCCACGGTATACCTCCACGGAGGTATTCAGCGTAGAGTCTTAAGTCCTCGGTATAGCAAGAATTATTGTTCTGATTCTATATTTTGTTAGTGGGAAATTACGATCAAAGTAATAAAGGAAGGTCTCATAAAGGTAATATTAAAATTTATCATTGTCTTACATTCCCTTTCCAGATTAACGTTTTGAATTTAAAAATAGAATGGATTGTATTTAAATAATTTAGAGTTTCTTATTATTATTTACACACTTTCGTTCAATTTCTCCATTATTAAATTAGATTTTATTTTTTCACATATCCGTAGAAGTTTTATTAATTAGTAAATATTGAAATATAATTGTATGTACATCTACATGGGGTATTTAGGGTGTTCCGCTCCTTCATCAGCAGATGAAGGAGCGGATAACTACTTTATGTTTAATTAAAATACATAAATTAAATTATGTACGAATTGGCTTCGTTGCATTGCATAATTCAATACAATTAGGGAGGTTCTTGTACAGAGCAAGGTACATTTAATTGCATATTCCAGGCACAGCATACTACGGCCAAACTTGTTCCGAACAATCACGGTAAACTGAGCTTTGCATGAAGTTATTTACTACATGAAGGTGTTTCTATTAGTGGCGGACATATGTATTTGAGGAGAACGGGCATCTTATACGGTCCACATACAATAATATTCGAGCATCCATTACCAACATAATTTTCGATTTATGCTGATAATAAAAGAAAATTAGCTTTATAGCTACTTCTTGTTTTAGTAGGAAAAAAAGGTAAGTTTTCAATATAGTAAAATGATAATAGTGAATTATTTGATTTGAAGATGTTCGGTATCGAAGCACCGCGTACTTTTTTCCAATTTTCTTCTTCTTGCCGAATACGTATCTTGTCTTCATGTGTTTGTAGTGTATAAAACGGTAGGCAAGTTATGCATGTTGTCGTTATAAATAGGTAGCCTCTTTTTCTCAGTATCAGGCTTGAGTCTGACAGGGGAACGTCTTGTGGTGACACCCACCGACCGGATTGAAGCTTGGCAGATTACTGCAGTGGAGCGAATATTATAAAACGCTGCTTTCCGTTTCGGTGGAATCTCACGTTTACGAGAATTTTTTATATATTTCTCTAAATGCGCCTTCTATAGGGCTACCAAACTAGATGAGATATTTTTTGCCACCCCTATCGTTATTATTTTATGTGATGCAGAGAAAATTGCCTTGAAACTCTTACCATTCAGGTCTTTTACTATTTTCTAACAATATTTCAACAAAAAATTTTCGGTTTCAAGAATATTAAATGTACGCCCGTTCATGTAGTTTAATTAATACCATAAAGGGACACAATGCTGCGAATATTTTTGCATGATAACGGACCTGAATTTCGTCAGAATTTTAATTAAGGAAGCTTTTTCAATAGTTTTAAAATAAAAAGTGGAAAATGCGGTACTCATTCATCGAACGAATGAAGCGGTATTTTGTTAGAAAGAACATCAAAAGAATTTTTTATACCAAGTTACGTAGTTGTTACGGTAGATATATGAAAACCTAAATTAAATATGCTTCAGTAGGCGGTTATCATTACATGCACTGCAGAAGCAAGCGTATTTCGCTTCAGTTTTGTATGCATTTTCACGGTTTAACGCTCAAGTACCATAATGGGGTATTTTGGCAATTCAGACACCAGCTTTCGCTTTGTATCTTTTTAACTAAGTATTTTACAATTATTCGGTTTCAGCTATTCTTCTACGAGATGAATATGTTCTATGTGGCACTATCCATATTGGGGCGTCGTAATACTCCACGATTGCGGTTACCTTAGATTCTTTTAAAAGGACCACATACTCCTCTTTATGCGCCGGGAATTTACTTATTTACAGCGCATTTCGGGGACATTTTAACAAGAAAATTCATATTCTTATATTAATATACATGTTTACAAAATCGAAGCTTAAATTGTACGCGTTTGCGCATTACTGTACGTACGCTAAACGTTGATCCTATCAACTTCTGACCTTGTGTATATTTAGTTTGGGGAAGCCACTTCCAGTTATATACACTACCGGCCATAAGTGTTTACCCACCTTCATAATTGGTGATTCTTCAAATATACTGTGTTACCCCTATAAAAGTATTTGTATTATTAAGCTGTAAGTACGAGATAGATTATAGTTGCTATGTAATGTTCTATGTTACGTAATAAGCCGACTGGCATTAAGATATTGGAAATGACCCTTTTTTGCGGTTTAGGTCCATTCAGGTAGACGGGTTAGATAAAGAGCAGTTTCTGGGAAATGTTTATTGCGTGTGTCATAAGATATGATATCAGACGACACAGGCACTTCAATATAATGAAAAATTTAATTTACATTCAGCTTTCCCATTGCAAGCAGCGAATAGTGAAGAGTTTGTGCAAAGTGTTTTAAAACAGCCAGTAAAATTAAAGTAATGTCGGCAAGAAAACAATTATCAACAGAAACGCGCGTTCAAATAGTGGCATATCACAACATCGGTAAAAATAACCGAGAAATTGCTCGATTATTGAAATTAAACCGTAGAACTGTGGATTATAATGTGAAAAAGTATCAAACAAGTGGCAGTGTATCGAATAAACGGCGACCCGGGCGGCCAAAAATAACAACACCAGCAGAAGATCTTGCTATGGTAATGACAAGCAAGCGAAATTGCTGCCGAAGTGAATATTTCGCGTCCAAAACCAGTTAGTGTCACCACAGTGAAAAGGTGTTTGCGCGAAGCTGGTTTGTATGGAAGGATTGCTATGCGGAAACCGTTATTACGCAAAGTAAACAAAGCTAATCGGTTAACATGGGCAAGAGAACACAAAGATTGGACGTTGGAAGATTGGAAGAAAGTACTCTGGACCTCTGGAACACGATTAATCGGTGAGAACTTCGTGTTCCAGCACGATAATGATCCGAAACACACTGCCAAGATATGCCGTGAGTATCTAGAACAGCTGGAGCACAGAAACCAAGTTATTGTTATGAAATGGCCGCCCCAAAGTTCAGATCTCAATCCGATCTAGCTTTTGTGGGAGGAACTCGATCGACTGGTTCGAAAATCTGCTCCAACATCGGCAACAGTACTTTGGACGCAACTACAGGATACGTGGAGGAAAATAGAGCCACTAACACTAGCGAAGCTGTTAGAAATAATGCCGAAACTGTGTGCGGCAGTAATAAAAGCGGAAGGTGGACATATTGATGAATCCCAAATTTAAGTAAATTTATGATTATCATTGTTAGAAAATTGACAAGCACATTGTTTTTATAACTGTTAAAAGTACTTTGTATAAGCACAGAATAAAGGTTTATTTTATTATTAGTATTTGACTTGTTTTTGTAATACCATATTTTAAGGGTGCGTAAACACTTATGGCCGGTAGTGTATGTCCTAAGGGAATCTCCTACAAGATAAACATGCAACATGTAAAATGCAAATAACTTTCTTTGTGTATAAGTAATTGCCAGAATATAGGGCTTCAAAAATAAAATTACATTTTATTAGCCAAGGACACAAAGAAATACTACAATTGAATTTAGTTTAGCGACTTATGTTATCTTTACAAATTGGTGGCCTAATTTAAAAAACAGCCTGTATGTAGTAAACAACACATAAGTATCGGCAGCCTCCGCACCACACAAGTTTGATTTATTATATAGTAATATAATAATTAGTTCGCGACGGCCGTTTCGAGGACACGAATGGTCCTCATCATCAACCGGTAACCGAATGTATTATTCATTATCCTGTATGTAGATATGTATTTTTAGAGGTACAATGTCCACAGAACAATTCATGTTTAATATCTTAACACTCAAATTTGGCGATCGAACAACAACAATAGACATAATTGATAATGGCGATAAACTTGCTGAAATTTCACATATACATATATTATAACATATGCCGTCGTTGATGAAGTCCTCGTTGGATTTTGGAGGTGCTGTAGTTTTCGGCAATACATTAAAAGCAAAACTAAGAGGTATTGAATCAAACTAATGTGCGATGAAAAACCACACTATTTAATAAATTCACTTGTATACAGTGGGAAAATAGCCAAATTCAATCCTAAAAAACTTTCATTGCCAACACACACTGTAACTTCATCATTCTCCTTGTTTTACTTCTTGTAAACACGTGTACATTGCATTTAAATTTAATTAAGCAAGCGCTTATATTGAAAATCGTGAGATAAGGCTGCATTAAACAAAGAATTGAGAAAGCATAAGCGAAATATGCATGTTTTGTCGGATGCACGAAACATCGACGGAGCGCAGACGTCACGAAATTCAATAATTACTATCCGTCGCCCTTTCGTATATGTGTAGCCCAACGCTTAGACCCGCACGATGTATGGTTTCCGTTTTGGTCGCTTCCATAGGCGGAGGCAGCACGGAGCAATTGCATATTAGAGGTGATGTAGCAAATACACTAGATAACAAGAACGTCTGGGTAGCCGTCCGTCTTCGCGAGCAAACGTTCGAGCTACGATATATGTACATATAAAGTTTGGTGGTGACTCTAATATTACATATATACATATATATAAACGCTGCGATATTAAAGACGTATTTAAGGTAGCAAAATGCCTCGCGCTCGCATTAGGTGTGGTTACAATTACAGATATTAAACGTTGCGAATTTAAGACACGCATACAAGCGTTGCAGGTTTCATTAAAAGTTAGCATCTTAGGCCAGTTTTGAATATTTGTAGAAGAACTGTTAAAACATTTAATCAATTATAGAATACTGCCATCTGTCATCAACGTGTTCAGAATATCTGCAAAGAGCATTTGGAAACATCTACTACATGTCTTGCATGTTTAGAAAGGTACAGTATACTTTTACAAAGTCAAAGCATCTTTAAGAAATGATAAGAAAACATTTCAAACCTCAATCAAGGGAAACCTGAGAACACCGGAAACATGAGGAACCATTGGGGTTTTTATATTTGCAAACTATTTTATTTATGAGCACTTTTTTAACACTCTAATGTGATCTAAATTAAATTGGCCACCATAGTATAAGCATTATAGTACTTGAGGATTAAAAATAATATTACAAACAAATTAAAATAAAACATAAGAATTGTAACTATAAATCGTTTATGTATGCGCTTTTGCAGCTTAATTTATTTATTTCGATAGTTGCATACATGCACACAAGAACGCAAAACGAATATTATTCGAGAACAAATCCTGGAACGGAAGCATAGGACCATTACTTACGGTAAAAGCAGTGACTGCTAGGGTTATGACAGGCCAACGTTCAGGTACGGAACATTCAATGGGAAGTAACTGTAAACAATGGCTTAGTGAGCGTTGCTTGTAACCAGAAAACTACGTACTAAATTATTTAACACGTTCAACTTGTTCTTGCAAATATTTGTCTGGGTAATTGAGGTAAATTAAAGAATTGATGGCAGAGCTTTGTTTTTGTAGCCAGAACATTTCGGTTTGCTACTTTTTCTATGTTTTTCAATTATAAATGAAAGATATTACGATACTATATTCACTGGGAAAGCACTTGCTAGCAGAAAATTTAGATTTCGATGAAATTCTATTGATGCAAATTATTTTTTTTTATTTATTTATCAAAAATAAAGTCGCTTTTAGAAACTTTATAATAATAATACATGGTTCATAAGAACCACTGTACCTATTAAAAAAGGTTAATAATAAAAATTTTCCACAGTCTAAAATCAGTCATTCGAATGTTGCACCATTGGTATTATTTTCTGGGTACACTTGTAAAGTCTCCGGTTTTAACGTTTGGTACCAGTTTCTGAAGTTTAACAACACAATGCCTAGTCCAAGAATCAATCAAGAGAACACTGTTTGGTTCCACGTATGAGTTAATCAGGTTTCCCAAATTTTGCATTAAGCTTTCGAAGCTTTCGTGAGATGTCGAAGAAGAAATATACACATTTACGGGTCTACACAATAACTGCGCAACTCGTAGATTGCTTCAATACTGTAATATAATAATACCAGAATTGAGAGCACGTCTGCAGAAATAACGGGTTTCTGACCCTTAATTGCTAAATTACTGTCGGACCGGATTTCTAGGTTAAGTCCACACTCATCGCAGTTGTATACGTTGCTTCTCCTGATATTAGTGATATGGATCTTGGCTGCCTTACTGAAACTGCTTTACAATCGTAGGTTTTCTAAAGTAGTATGCGTAGAAGGAGTTCATCGAACAGTGTTGCTTTGAGAGCCGCTGAAAGCGAGCATGTTTATAATCATGCAAAAAGAGCAGTGATTCGATTTCTTTTTTTGGACGAGAAAACTTGTGCAGAAATCAAAGGGAGGTTGGATGCGGTTTATAACAAGCGTACGCTTTCGATGACTACTTTAATGAATTTAAGCGTGACCGAACACCTGTTTTTGATGAGGAGCAGCCAGGTCCTCCCATTGAGGTGATTACGGACGATAGGATCAATAAAATTTATGATATCGCGTTACCAGATCGCTGTTGCTGCTACTTGGGGTAAACATTAGAGAAATTGCTAATATCGTAAACATCTCTACAGAACGTATCGGCAAGGCAGCAAAAGGGAATCGCGCGATAATTTAAAAGCAATACTTGGACATGTTTAAGTGCAATACTACACGCCATAATACAAATTAATCAGCAAAATGTTTTTTTTCGTGGCTAACGTGCGCCAGAGAAGGCGAAGATCATTAGCCAGAAAAGTTGCAGCGACGATTCTTTGAGATTCGTAGGACATATTCTGGGATAATCATAGGACATTACTGTGCTGATTTACTGGACACCTAGCCATGAAATAAACGATCAATGATCATGATAAAGTTTCGGCCCACTCATCGTCAATTGCGACAGCAGAACCAGTCGAATTACGGTATTGTGACTTCTTTCTTTCTCCAAGCTTGACAAAATGTCTAGGCGGAAAGCGATTCGCGTGAAATAAAGAGGTCATTGTTGAAACAGAGGCCTATTTTTAAGTTCGGTAAATTCTATTATTTGGGTGGTTTAAAAATTTAGAACATCGCTGGATTAAGTATTTAGCTACAAGGATATTATGTTAAGAAATAAATGTACTAAATGCAAAGCAAATGAGTTTTCTTCCTTAACACAGGTATTTCCCATAGCAGTGATTGATCGCAGGGAAAGTGCACCTTTTTTGCATGTCTCGTAGAAAAGAAGCAGTTTGCTCTGCTAGATCGACAATACAAAAAGCAAATGAATGCTTGTCAACAAAATTACTAAGCGTCCCATTAGCGCCATCAACCAGTATCGGTGGGAAACAACGCAACACGGAATGTCTGTGTGTAAATTTCCAGATACTCACTTACAATAATAAATAGCGCCTGGCTGTAATATTTTATCATATATCATATTCGTCGCTAATTAGAATCCATTGGGGAATAGATTCGCAGAAGCGAACGGGTTGCGGGTGGTGACCGTCCCGAGGTCTATAAAAGAGGATACCGATAGCTTCAACGAAGCGATCATTTTGTGATAAATGGCTGACTTGTTAATTGAAAATCGCAATACAAAAGAATGAATCGTATTTTGATCTTTGTTGGCGAGCTGCATGCCTCCGCCGAATCAAAGCAGCACCAAGCGGATTGGTAACAAAAAATAAGCTATAGCTCGCTAGAGCTTTTCTATACACATCGCTATATCTCCTCTATCTATGTTTATTTTTTTTTTTTTTTTGTTCGAAATTTGGACGAACAATACAACACGTGTATATGATTAGGCAGATATACGTGTTGTCCGTTATATATTTTTCTTTCAGCCGATACACGAAACGTCGATACCATTACGTCGTAATTATGAAATCGATTTTCGTTTGTTTGCTCTGTTATTTTTTCAAAACGCCCGTGCTTCGGACTCGCTTCAACCCGAAATAAGCATCCTTTGGATGTAGCTCTGTTTGTTTGCGTTTTGATTAAGGCGATTTCGTCGTGGCACGGATTTCATTTAGCTGTACTTGCACGTGCAAGAAATGTTGTGTTCAATAATTTAATAAATTGTTATTTTGATTAATCTTTAAAAACAATATTACCTCCGGGCAGCGAAGCGCTAAAACAATAAACAAAAATAAATGCGAGAACTCCACAAAATTAGTTTGCTTAAGTGTGTGCAGGATGAGAAAAAAAAATCTGTTGGTTGGTGGAAACCAAGAACTGAAAACGTAATATAGAAGTCGCTATCAAGGGAAAGTATCTGCGAAGGCTAGTATACATTTCTACATACAAAATAATAATAATTGAAATAATAACAATATAATAATGGGGATTACGATGATAATTATATTGATTGCGATGATGATAATGATAATTATGATAACGGTAACAGTAACAGTGTTGCTGGCGATAGCGATAACGTTAACGATAACGATAAAGGCAATGATAATTTATCGATGGCATGGTAAGGATTCCGTATTAAGAATCTGTACTCTAATCTAGATCTATACTTGTGACAAATAGCGTTCGAGATTTAAATTTTGTTTTAAAAAAACAAAAAAAAAGCATTTTTTCCTAGCATCTTTATTTGGCATTCAAAAGAAAATCGCAAAACACTTTCTCAGCGCCACTGTAAATCTTCAATTTAGATCAATATTTCTATATGACGTTTCGGTCCTTTCTGGTCATCATCAACTTTCTTATTTCTTTCAGATTGGATTTTGACACAGCAACGCAGAGCTGAAACTATTGCAATCACAAACATGAAATGTGGACAGTTCGTTCCCTTTGTGTGTAAACGTGCAATAATTTTTACACCCTCAAGGATGAAGTTTGTTCGAGAGTTTCTGTTCTTTTTTAACTTACAAAGATGAAATTTGGTAGTTCGGGTTCTGTTTAGAAACAAAGAAATACTATCGAATTTCGGAAACTGGTCACGTAAAATTGTCCACTCCAATTTATTCCCCCTCAGTCCTTAAGGGGACAAAAATGACAAGATATGTTTTTTTCTGACTGGGAGCTTGTAGATAGCAAGATATTATGATTGTATCCAACGGCAGCCGCATCATATCCTACTTCGAAATTTTGATGGAAACCTGGTTAAGAATGATCATTTATCGAGCCAGGTAGTGTTTATGTTAACAGGACCTTGAATGAGAATCAACGGGATATTCCACAAATGGTGTGTTTTTGCAAAGTTTATGTAATTCTTGTATTTTCTAAATAAGAAAAATCCACACGCGACGTGGAGTCGGAGTTTATAAATTTGTCCCAGACTCGAGTATGGAGAACTTTGCATTGAAATAAGTTTACATCAAACAACTATTTCTATTAGCCACAGCCTGATAATAATTTAATGCGATTGGAGTACTGCAACTAGTTAGTGAGAAGATGTGAGAAGATTAGAGAACAATGAACAGTTTTTAAATAAAATCGCCTGGTTAGATGTATCAAAATTTGTCAATTCTGGAATCAGTGACCATTACAAAATCCTAGAAAAAATAAGTATTGCCAAAAATACACATTGAGTTTATCATTTATAAAATACTTGTGTGTGATTTGTAGCCGTCTTATAGGTTTAAAAAGCATTTGCGAAATACGAAATTCCCATCTGAGGAAAAAATTGATCGCAAGTATTCCGAAAGGAGATTTGTTGGTTGCCTTTAGAGAGTAGAAGGAGAGAATTGTCAATTGTACTATTGTTGGAGGGAATTACTTTGAACATATTGAAAATCCTAAAATATATTAATCGATTTTTTATTCTCAGTATCGGCTTGGCCCTCGTATGACGAAATGCTAGGAACTAAAAATACTAATAAAGCTGCCTTAATATAATCTGCATAATACTTCGCTAAAAAATCAAATTGATTACAATAGTTCCCAATGACTAACTTTAAAACAGTTTCAAGAGAATCGTTAAAATAAAATTCACAAATTAACATCTACTTTTTATTTATCATCTAGTTACAATATCACGGATAAGCCACGAAAGATGTGTAAGACTGTCGTTCTAATTCCTCGATGGCGAACGCGTACTTAACTGTTGCATACGGGTACGAATTTATTGCGTGTGAACGTTATACGTATTACTGAAACATGAAAGGTTAAAGTTTGCATAATATATTCCGGCAAATAAATTATATTTTGCCCGCTATGTGAGCCTACGATAAGCTGTTTTGCAATTACTGGTGCTATTACTTCAAGTTCTTCGAATAATACCCTTTCTCACCGTATACAGGTATCGATTTTGTTGGAGGAACTTTGATGAAAATTTTATAACATACAAATAAAATTACACCGAGAAAAATCGTCCGTTAATAAATAAATAATAATAATAAAAATAAATAAATAACTAGCCATTAACTTGCACTATAAAGTTTTTTAATGTAAATTTACAACATACACACATGCAAATCGTGGCCATACATATTTCTGTTTATAAAAGTAAATTTATGTTAAACAACACATAAGTATCGGCACCCTCCGCACCAC
>LR737384.1:3343863-3420487 GCA_902655005.2 Marronus borbonicus | reverse complement strand
ACTTGTGTGGTGCGGAGGGTGCCGATACTTATGTGTTGTTTACCATACTACGCCACAGTCCTTGCTATCATTATTAAATTTATGTGTTTTTATGTTGGGAAGGCATGGGAAGGAACACATAATTATATACAGTGTTAATAAAAAATATGGAGCAAAGGTTCTGCAGCTTTATCAACTTTATTATGGAGGGACGGTTCTGCCATAAAACAATTTCTTTTGTAGAATTGGGATTACTTGATATTAACTGCACAGGTGCGAGAGAAGTCAGAAAACGTTGGCGTCAGAAATACTGGTTTCCGGAAATCTCTGTAACCTCATTTCATTGTCAGACGAAAATTACTTACTTCTTTTATATGTACTCCAAGGCTTGTAATAACGATTTGACTACAGGTGCTTGTGAGTACATACGAGGATGGTATGAGAAATACTCGTGTTTGGAGAGAGGTGGTACTTTGTGTCAAAACCAGCACTACCAACTTAGAGTAATACTCTTTAGTCAACTTCTGTCAAAATTTCAGATTCATCGAGTAGTGGTTTGAGAGCTGTTGAAAGTGAGTAAGATTATGTATTTGAGGAATCACGAAAAATGAACAACGATGAGTGATTTGATTTTCTGTTTGATAGAAGAAAGTGTACGGAAATCAAAGCGATGTTGGGTGCAGTTTATAAGGACTGCTATCAGATGCTGGTTTAATGAATATAAGCGTGCCCGAACATGTCTTTGATGAGGAGCGGCCGAGTCGTCCACAGAGATTGCTAATGTGGGAAACATCTAAATTGAGTAAATTGAAAAACTGAACATGAGAAGGCTATCGGACGCGTTTGCTGACGATTGCTTAAAATCGGAATCGCGTGATAACTTTAAAGCAATGTTTGGACATGTTTAAATGCAAGCCGAGTGGAGATCATGAGGCACTACACGCCAGAAACTAGAGGTTAACCGGCAAAATGGGGTTTCCCAGGCGAACGCGCACAAAGAAGGCGAATACGATTCCATCACCCGGAAAAGTTGTTATATAATAAAATTAATTGATTATTTGAGACAGCTTTTTTTCCCACACTTGAAAAAATAGCTCTGCGAAAGACGGTTCACGTCAGATGAAGAGGTCATTGTCGAAACAGAAGATTATTTTGCTTGGAGAGTTCGACAAATCTTATTATTTGGTTGCCTTAGAACATCGCTGGACTAAGTGTATAGGGTTGCATGGAGATTATATCAAGGAATAAATTTACTAAATGCGTTGTCTTCCTTAACACAGGTATTTATCATGCCAACCTCGTTGTGGCGCGGCGGAATAGTAGCAAGCACTATCCTGGCGCGTTGCCCGAAAACTATTGCCCTAGTCATAATAGTTATCCTTTTCTTCATTTTAAGATGATGGCAATATGTTTCCATGGCTTCTTAATGCTTGCTTGAAACTAGCGCCTTCTTTACGTATAATTCATTGTTGATGAATTGAAACTACCAGAATTTCTAGTCGAAGCTTGCTACCCTCGCAGACAGTTAGTTGTATTTTATTTTGTAGCGGTCGATATAGCGTTAATTTCGGCAATTTTAATTGATTAGAATTTCTAGGTTTAGATATTCTCATCAATATTTGTTAAATGGACAAACTCAAAAATTTTATCTATTTTAAATCAGATTTATCTGTAACAAAGTAAAAATATCTTACTTGAGAGGAACGGGGAAGAAATCCCGCTATTTTCTACATGCACACAATGCACATCTTTAAAGGATGTGTACGCAAACTGTTAAAGGAAAGGTATTGACGTTTCTGAAAAGTGTGTAGAGTCATATCGTATATCCGATCCGTATATGTATATCCACACCATATCGTAGCAATTTGAAATCTCCTTATGTACCATCGGCGAAATCTCTTACTGATGTGACGCTCTTTAAGAAGCAGACATCGAATTCGGATGAAATGCATATGTTGGTTTCTCGGTTCGTTTTCAGAACGTAAGAACTGTAGACACGCAAGGTGTAAAGCGTAGCGTAAAGAGGGATTTTATCGGATTTTGGCGCCTAGAGTCTAGGACTACCACACGCTGTGTAGCACCACAACGAGAAATATATGGTAAAGAAGTAAAATAAAAAAAAAATCAAAGTAGTTCCCAACTCCTGGTGATGTTAAAAATAAAACTACATGGTTATAGCTAACTGAAGAGAGATCCCTACTTCACACTTTATACTTTGAACCTCCCATACAAGAGTTTTGTGCCCACGGAGACTGTTAAATCGCCAGATATTTGCACTGGCGTATACTTTTTTTATCAAAATTTGTTAACAATTTAAAAATTGAGAATTTTACCCAAAAGATGTATTTAATTGCAGAATTCTACAAAAATCGAGTGATTTGTACCTACAGAAAATGTAAGTGAACTCAGTACTATAACGAATGTGAATAAGTGAAATTTAAATGCATTCTCTCGCGTTTATTAGCTCGTTAAGTTCATTTGTTAATAGAAACCATATTTTAATTAATGTTATACTCGAAACAGCCATAAATGACGAGCAAAGCGCTTCAAATGTTGTAGCTGTTTGCGGCAAGTTCAATCGTTTGAAATGCAGTACCTTAATAACAAGAGAATAAAACGGGTTCAGAAAACAGAGTACAAGTTGTGAGTTAATTAGAATACTGCGGCATATTAAAACGGATCCGTCTCTAATGAAAACGCGCTTTCATTAAAATTAACAGCAGAAAAATACCGGAAAGACGCAAGGCGCTAGCGGAGAACGAATGGAAACCTTTTAAATACATTTTAATATATTTTAGTTATTCTCTCGTACTTGTGTAAACATTTAATTTCCTCACCTCATTCGCGTTAATGAATGACATTAAAATGTCGCAGAAGAGAAAGAAAAATGTATACCTAAGCTTGTGCGTGTGAGTTATTTTGCAATGTTTATTTCGTATAATGTACAATTTTTTTCACAAACGTAGCATTCGAGTTAATCCGGTTCGATAGGAATGATGCAAATAAGTTTATTTTTAACGCGTAAACTGCTAATGTGGTAATCTGGCAATCCAATAAAACTGGCAGAATAAAAAAATATAAGTCTTTGTAAAAGTAAGCAAAAATTTGCCAAACAATTGTAGTAAATGCCCAAGATGATTTTCTTCGGTTTCAACACAAATCCTTATTCGTCCTTTTATGTTGTTAAATGCGTTGATGAAGTGTACACCAGAGATAGGCAAAATAGGGAAAGGGACTACTTGTTTACAGACAAGTGCTCTGTCGGCTCTTGGAAAGCCGATAGGCAACACCATCCCCTTCTTCTGAGACGAATAAACACTGCGTATCTAATCGCTGCAAAAAGTAATCGCTTTCCCTACCTTGCTATTCTCTGGTGTTAAGGCGTCAGCCTATCACAAACATTTTGAATTGTTTCTGTAAGCTCTTGTATTGTATATGGGGTATTTTTAAAAACTTTGTGGAAAAATAAAGTAACGTAAAATAGTCAACAAAGAGAACGTGAAGGAAGATCTACTATACCATTATCAAAATATTCATGTAAGGAGTTCATTGTTTGTAGTATTTTATTAAATGTAGCATTATCTTGTTGGAAGCATTTGTTGAGAGTCTACCATCACCGAGTTAGCGACCTACTGGCACCTGTTTCACGAAATTTACCAACGCGCCCAAAAATTTGGTGATATAACGTGGAAACTGAAGATGAAGTTCCTCCTTACATAGTTGCATGGAATAAGACCATTCCACCCATTCTGTAGCTTTTGTCCATTACAAAAACAGCTTTTAAATAATAAATGTTTAATGAACTATAATAAATATGTCAACAAATATTAAAAAATATAATTTGACCTGTGAAGTTTGAAATTTCAATCCTGAAGCGTCCTATTGAGTATACTAACATTAACTGTGTTATTAACCCTCAAGTACTATCGTGTTTTCAGGTAACACAACTGCTATCGTGGGGTGTTTTACACCCCACTCTTTAAATTTAGCTTTTTTTTGTTAGTTATCTTTTTTTTTTCACTTTTAAACCCACAGTGTAATAACTAGACCTTTATCTTGCGATTGTTGTAAGGAAAAACAAAACTTTATTTAAAGCAAAACAGAAAATTAGGAGGAAATGTTACATTCATAAAAATTATGTAAAAAGTATTTCTTCGTACAATTTTTTCTTTTTACAAAATTGTGTTCTGTATTGTTAAGATGTCTTGGTTTTTTCTGTTACTGGAAACTATGGTCTTACTCCCTGTAAAAGAAAATGCCATTAGCATTTCACATAAAAATTCTGACAATGACGTTGTGAGGCGTACATTTTATTTGACAAAAAACATGTAATGTGTTATTTCATGTAATCAGATTTTTATAAATTTCTTACAATTTACCTTTGTAAGCATTCTGCGCATTTTACAAGTTGCTCAGAATGTTCCTTGCAGACATGCTGATGACATCTATGACACGTGGTTTTTATTTTCTTGTCTCTATTTCGCCCGCAGATGTGACACCTTTTGTAGGTTCTTGAAGGTTCTGCTTCTTGTGGCTGTTGTTGTGGTGTTTCTAAGCCTAGTAAATTTTTGATAATTGAGTTTAGCTTAGTTGACAATTCTTTTGTTTGGTATCGTCTTTTTACGTGGTCATTGACGAGTTCTCTTCCTAGACGAATATAAAATTCTCTTCGTGTCATGTTAACTGTATGGTCTGAAGTGGCTAAGAAAATTATGTAACTGTTGACACGTGAAATGTCTACCATTGCTCCTAATATAGCCATTGGCCATCGTCTGGTTCGTCTTTGGCAGGAGTACGTCATACACTTCTGGTCTAAAGCATCAACTCCCCCTTTGGTACAATTGTAGAAATTTATTATTTCAGGTTTTGCATTTACTTCAACATTTCCATTGTGATGCATAGACGAAACCAACAAGACACAGTTGTTCTTTTTTGGTATGAAGGAAACCAACGTATTATCGTGCGTAAATCCAAATTTACAGGTGTTTATTGGTTGCTGTTTAGTTTGTAAAAATGCTGGCGGAATTTCGCGCTTATTCTTACGAAGTGTTCCAACATACGTTATACCAACCCGTTTCAATTCATTCAACAGCTCTATAGAAGAAAACCAATTATCTCCTGTTAGATTTCGATTTGTATTGATGATCGGAGAAACTAATTTGAGTACACTACGTGTTGGAACTGAAAGTTTGTTTGGATTGGGTTCGGTTGTCTTTCCTGTATAAATAAATGAATTGATCAGATAATGCGTTTTCGAATCGCATAAGCACATAATTTTGATGCCATATTTTTTTGGTTTACTCTTGATATATTGGCGAAAAGAGCAGCGGCCGCGAAATCCAACAAGCATTTCATCTACAACAGCATATTCGCTGCAACTGTAATTATTCGTACAGTTTGCGTTGAAAATTTCATAAATTTTTGAAATGGCAGCAAGTTTATCACCATTGTCAATCCTGTTCCTTCTAGTTGTTTGATCGTCAAATCTTAGCACTGACAAAAGAAACAAAAACCGTTGTTTAGACATGACACCTCTAAAAATATCTCGTCCCGTACCATCCGTTGCAAAAAGACTTCTAGTATCTTCGTGGTTTGATTTAAACACTCCTGCCAAAATTACAAGTCCCAGAAATGCTTTCAATTCAATCATGTCTACATGTTCAACATAACTTGCCGTTGGTCCATAAGAAGAACTCGTTTCCGTTATTTTTGCATTTGTATGCTCTAGTATTTCATTTAGAATTTCTTCCGTAAAGAAAAGAGAAAATGCTTCAGAAGGTGTTCTTGGAGGAGTATTTACTGCCGGACCCTTTGCTCCCGGTCGAAGAGTGACTATATTAGAAGATCTGGTACGTGAAGTAGCAGGAGGATTTTTGGACCACTTATATCGATTTCGTCCATAGAAGTAACTTGTTCTTGCACTGACATCACCTAAGTCTTCTTCACTTTCGTTTTCAGATTCGACTTCAAATTCTGAACATGTGTCGTGATCACTATGTTCGCTTGCTGCATCACTCAAATCATCATCACGTTCATCAGGGCATTCACTTTCACTAACATCATCGTAAAAGTTTTCGGCAAGATTTGCTAATTGTTCATCAGTTAGAAACTTTATCATATTGTTTTTACTATTCAATACACGTATTATAGAAGGGAAATAAGGAACAAGTTGACGACGCTCTGGTTTGTGAGGAACTGAGTAAGAAATTTGTTTGAGTCGAATATTTATACGCCGTACAGAAATCAGGGGAAATGCCACTATTTGATTTGTAAAAAAAACCGAAGTCGAACATAAATGAGTGAATCCCCTGTACATGTAGGTACTATAATAAAAATCGCCGAATTGGAACGTATATAAGTGAATCCCCTATACTTACATGCACAACAACATCTGTGATTTCCCCAAAAGAGGACGAGGGCTATTATCACTATAAAATTCTAAATCATTGGTTAGAATACACTACGCTATTTTTGAAAAAAACAAACGTAATTGCTATCGTGGGGTGTTGAGACACCCCAAAAGCTATTTTTTGCTAAAACTGTAGAATATGGTAAATAATAAATTACACTATATTACATATCTCATTTGCATAGGCGAATACCTGGAACCTTAGAAATGTGACAAAAATAGTTTTAGAAAAAATTAAAAAAAAATGACCTCTGGGGTTCCGAAACACCCCACGATAGCACTTGAGGGTTAAATGTTCGCCACTTTCCGTACACTTCACGAAATTAGGAGAGACTAGACAGACTCGTGTCTATTCGTCTCATGATAATGGGTTCGTATTGCCTACTGGTTTCCCCGAGAGTCGACAAAACACAAGTCTGTCTAGTCTCCGCTAATTTCATGAAGCGGAGTTATTATTTAAATGGAGAACTTTAATAATAACTACAGTCGCATCTACCTACTTCCTCGGTTAGAAAGGTGGTCTAGAGTGGGCACGAGAGAGATAAAAGAAGGCTCGAAAACAGGTAAGCGAGGGGCGATTTGTGAAAAATATGGGCGCGTGATCGACGCAATTTGAAAGTTGCGTGAAATATGCGTAATTTCGTTCGCTTAGGGTGAACGCGAGTATACTAACGGGTGTTCGGTAATTCAGCACAGTAGTGGAAAGAACATACCGAGTGCTGATAGGCGAAAGAAAACGCGAATTTTCCACGTTCTCGATGCAGATATCACTGAATATAAAAAGTTTTTATGCCGAGTTGGAAATTGAAATTTTAGATAAAGATAACTTTATCTAAAATTTCTATTTAAACGAAGGTAAAATGATCAAGTGCGTTGAGCGTTCGGCACGCAAGCCCTGAACACGTTAAGAATAAAGCAACACCCGACTTTGCTCAAGTGCAGTGTTGCCATCAGAATAAATAACTGATTTTGAGTAGTAGGTGGCACCATCCTAGTATCTCGATTTTTAAAAGAAAACGCGGTGGGGTGGACACATTATATCGGCTATCCTTTTGTATAACTCTGCAGATTAAGAGTCAGTCTTAGTGTCGTTCTTACTTTGATTGGATATATTCAGAACGGTTGAGGGGATATTCGTTTATTATTCAAATATTTATTGGGCCATGGCTCAACTGTGACTAGGGCCACTAAAACACACACTCCCTACTTTTTCGGAGCTTTAACGTATTTTAAACAAGTCAAACATGCAACGCTCAGAAGGTAATTTACGTTTTTTAAAAGTTTAGGACACTGATTTTAATTAAAGGTCTATCCTAAGCCCCTTGTGAAATTTTGATGATTAACACCTTTTAATCTGTACATTTGCTGAATCGCGAAATTCTTTGATGGTGAATTACAAAACGTCTGCCTTCCAAGAAAAGCATTGAGATTGTGTGATTTTTTTATTTTTATGCTTTTTATAATTATTAAAAACGCGATGAAATAATTTCATATTTATTTCTTTGAATAAATTTACAATATTGCAACTTTTTAATACAACACGATATAGATAGCCAGAAGTAACTTTTTTTTTTCTATGTCGAACGAATTTGTATTGCCTGCGGCAAAACTGAACATCCTATATAACTTTACGTTATATGGGATGTCATTCCCTCCGAATATTTTTTTTTTGAAAACTTCTAAATTGCCCAGAGTAGGAAGAAGACATTCCACCCAGTTATTTGGCAAATACGTACGTTGTCTATTTTAGCGTATTTTTAAAACTAACTACGAATAATCTCCGATACCGTAAAATGGAAACGGCTTCCTCGTAATCCTTCTTTTAGAATGCAGAATTTACACCAACGCAAAATCGAATGAATGACAGTATACCAAGAATTTACGAACATCATGGTATTTAAAGCACCGTCGATTGCCGTAAAATTCGCGGCATCTATAACCGTATTGATTTGCTAAAATTTTTGCAGTTAGCAGGTAATATGAACATCACTTTGCAAATCCCACCAGCATATTTCCTAATAAACGTGCCTAAAAATCATGAAAACGTCCTATAAAACACATAAATCTGAACAGAATCCAGTGAAGTGCTAAATACACGATATTGAAATTTATCGGCAGCAATTGTCTATCATCAGCTTTTTTTTATTCATCGTTCATTAAAATGTCAAATTAGAAAAGCTTGAAATAAATTATCGTCTAGTCTATTCATAGGTGGGTGTATTAAAATCTATAAAAAAATAATAAATATGGGAATATTTTATCTGCTAATAAAACTGGTTCGGTATTCTCGGCAATTCACAGCATGTTGATTTAAAAATCGTTAAAGTAGAATTATGCAGCCGACTTCCGGCTGGAATGAAGTGAAGGTCTGAAGTCCATTTGCTACAGTCCAATCTATTCAACGGCGACGTTGAATTCCTTCGACTTAGGTCAGAAGGACCGACAACGGCCCGAACGTGTTCCAACCCACACGTTGGACGCTTCACGTTGGTAGCTCGTAGATATGAATACGATACGACAGACTATCAACCGTCCAACATTGGAAGATGTTTAGCATTGTGTAGCGCCGGCTTAACATGATATGATGAACATTGATCTTATTGTCTGTATAGTCACCTCAATGGGACGAACTGGCTGCTCTTCATCAAAGATAGATGTTCGGTCGCCCTTATTTTTCTTTGATTTCTGCACACGCTTTCCCATAAGAAAGATGGAATCACTGCTCTAGCATTGTCTTCTTTCCATTATTTCATACATCATAAACTTGCTCACCTTCAGCAGTTTTCAAAACAATATTACTCGATAAATCTCTCCGAAATTTTGACACAAGTACGAGCACTTCTCATACCGTCCCTGTACGTAACATGCAGGAAACGTACATACAACCATATCTCGATATAAGAAGGAAAACGTGTCCATTAGATCGAGTAAATCTGGCTATAAATGACACACCGCAATGATTCCATGTATTAATATGATGGATGCGTTTCTGTTCTTACATTGAGAAGCGGATTTACGTCTATTGTAGGTTTACGCGTGTCATAAAACCAATAAATATAAAACATGCAGCGTACGGGGTGGTGTAAGAATGTATCGAGCTTCTTTTCCATTTTAAATACCTTCGGTACATTCTTCATTTATTGTAAGACTGCAGCTATAGGATAGGTAGGCGAAAAATTCCTGCCTTGTGATTGGTTAATAGACGAGGCAAATTCACATATACAAAAAATATTTCATTCAGCAAATGAAATTAAGTTGGCTAACGTCTTTGTTGGTTTCGGTTTTGTATTTATTGCTATTTGTTGTCGTTCAATGTGGTTTTAAACAAATTGTGCCAAATAGTTCTTTAAGAGCTTTACTTGTTACTATGTATTCAACATTTGAAAGTATTGCTGCAAGAATCATATAAAATGATACTGATAACATGTTACACCAGCAGGGCCGTCAAGAAATCCTCCCAGGAGGTGTATTGGCAGTAAGCAAAGGCTAATAGCTTCTAATTTGTATCTGTGTCTTAAGGAGGACAATTCCAAATCGGCAGCTGCAAAGCAGCTTGGGTTAGGCGGGAGAACAGTGTGGGATATCGGATATCACTGGACTTGCTACTTGCTCCCCAAAAACGGCTTCATCATACAATATATGATTCTTTAGACGAAACACAAAAGTCAACTCCATCACGTTGTTATTATTGATTAGATGGTATTAGACAGCGGTCGTACAATTTTTATTACTGCAACCTAAACCCCGTCGAGCTTTTAAGCTTCCAACACCGATAATTTATAATTCGCTATTTTTCCATTGGATAAATTTCCTCGGTATAATATAGAAGCCGATCATAGCCCTATCTACTGCAGTCTTAACGTGAAGAGTATCGTTATTTTATATTATTTTTATTTATTTTTAATACACCTTCAAGCTTCTTATCTCCATGTATGATGGCTCCTGGTTGTATAAAACATATCTGGTCAATATTTATTTTCCTTCGAAACTACTGATGCAGTTTTTAAAACCCGCACTTGGTTAGCAAACGGTTTATGACATCCATTCCATTGTCAGCACATACAAAGTTTAGAAAATTTCCGAATTTAATTGCTCGGTTGTTAGACAAAAGTTTGTCGACGCGTGATCAGCATAAACAGATTTTCCTGCTTGCATAGCGCTTGCGTATTTATTCGGGAAGTGATTGGTGAATACTATTTTGATTTATTACAAATTCTATTATTTATTCAATTAAATATTTTATCCAGGCAGGCATTAGATTTGAATAATTCAACCAAATGTGAGACATTTTTAAAATTTTAATTATAATTGTACTTGAAGAAACAAACGCTTTATATCCATTTCTATTTCAACCAAATTTTTGTTTGGCAAGTGCTTTAAAGCAAGAAAAGCATCGCATCTGAAGGGAGAAAGAAGAAATAAAACGTTTCTAAAGGAACTTTTTGCAGCGCTTGATTTAATATACACGTATTAGGGTTAAAAAAGATTTACAATACCCCAGAACTCCCCGGAAGATATCGTGCATTGGTAGAGGAGAAGCTGTAGGAAGAGAAATAGTGTGTAAACCGAACATTCGCGCATTCGAGGGGAAACAGAAAAAGATTAAATCATTTACACTTGGGGCACATTAGTAAAACGGGCATCAGTCCGTTCAGTTTCTTCTTGTCCTTTTTCCTTTTTTTCATATTTGTTTTTTCCTTTTTCCGTTCGAGTTATACACCTCTTCCTTCTTCATCATTTCGAGCTCATTTTTCCAACAACAAGACGAAAAGAACAAGAAAATGTATGAGCACAGCGGCGTTTTGCAAAAGTAAATCGGACTGTTGTATAGTTGAGAGATACAGGTATAACGGCTAAGTATATGAAAAAGCATGCGCATCAATTCGGTATGGTGGCGCTAGTGGGGCGAGCCCCGAGTAGCGCCAGTATCAAGGGTGCTGTGACGGAAAACTCGTCCACATTTCCATCCCCAAATCGATTTACCCCCGATGCGAGATGTTCCGATAAATCGGCGGAGAGATAACAACTCAATTTTTTTTTGCGAAGATGTTAGGCGATGTATTAATTATTGTGTGAAAATTTTACAAGTTGAAAACAATAGATCTTAGCTGTTTAATTATAAATAAAAAGAAAACTAAAAAAATTACGATAAGTCGCATAAAGTAACGTGGAAACATTTGACTTCGCCTTATGCGCAAAGTCTTATAGATTGTTTCGCGGTAAAGGATTGGTGTTTTTAACATTACCAAATTCGACATCGGCAAGTAACATCCGACTAATTCAATAAGACGTTGACCCTCGTGAACTATATCCAAGGTAACTTTTAACCTTGCGAATGTGCCAGCAATTAACTTTAACAGACAAAAGTGACAAAAATACAACAGAAACTTAAATACTTATTTTCATAAAAACTATTTAACTTCAGTGTTTGAGTTTTATTGTAAAGAATGCTGCGTTCGGAATCCAGAACTATATAGAATATCAAATGACAATAATATGTGATGGTTGTCGTGTTTCTTAAAATATTGCTATTTTTGCTAGTGCATTACGCCGCAATGTTTCGTGGCTACGTGAAAGTGTGGAGTTTTGCTGCATCGCTGTTCATTTTCTTATCGGCGCAAACATCAGTTTGGGGAGCCGCTAAGCAGGGAAAAGATGGTAAGAGAAAATTTTCCGACTCGCATTGCTTTTACTTTAGACAGTATTTTTTTGTCTAATGTTGCTGACAGAGAAAAAATGTTTTGAATGTTTTCTGAGAAATTAAAAGAAAATATTTGCAAAGAAATTTGTTTCTTTTTTAATATTTACGATTATAAATTTATAAAGTAGATGTACTTTCTCTCAGAGAAAAAATCGAAAAACAATTAAAAATCATCGATAAAACAAATAATCTCCACGCTACTCATAGCCTTTTGCAAAAATATAAAGAGAAAACTTGTCCTGAGGATTCTGTGTAACTCGCTCAAAAACTAATACGTTTTTCTTGTTCCTCGCCTGTACACGTAAAAGCAACATTTCCCATAGTTTGCCACAATTTTCTATAAATAAGAATAGGCGTTTGTCCCTTTTAGTCAGCTTCAAATAATAATAGGAAACAACGTACATTGTTTCCCGATGTTTGTAGCAACGGGAGCCAATATACAAGGTTTTTCATTTTATTTTGGCCGCTGCTTATTTCCGCCACTAATGCTGATAAAAAAATCGCAGTGTTTTATTTCTACCGATTAAAAATGCGGTAACTAGCAGAATTGCATGTAGAGGCGCGCCTAACAAAATATATTCTCGCGTTATTCAATGGAACACTACATATTTTCCCCTTTTGATTGCCTTTCATCTTCTCATTCCAAATATATAAGAAGGGGAATCAAATTAGGAGTCAGTCAGTTTCAAGCTTTATTTACAAAGTAATGAAACTTGGCTTGATGTTATGTTGGCGTCTGGTGTTGATGAAGGTTTTGTTATTTTTATTAATACACTGAAGTACTACATTGAAACTTTCTCCATAAACGTAAAATAAGTGTCAATAGCGCACAGCAAATCATGACTCGCTAAAGGTAGGTATTTTAGTTTCCTCAAAATATAATAAAACAAATTTTCAAACACAATAAGCATATATAAGAAGGTTCTACCCAAAGGCTACTGGAATGCTTTAGTAACAAGTCTAGAACTGTTTGGAACATTATAAATAATTCAGTTAATAAAAAGAGCAAGACATCACCAAAGTTAATTGGTACTGAGGGCACCCAAGATCTTGGCGAAATTGCGAATGCTTCTACTCACTATTTTACCAGTTTTAAAAGTACCAGTATCTGCATCATGTTAGTGGTTACCATCTAATCCTCACACTATGTTTGTCGACTTTATAAGTCTTAACCCTTCAAGTACTCCCGTGTGTTAAAATTAGTGCTTACACTATGGCCCCACAGTTTATTTAATCTTTATTTTTGTAATATAGAACCTTTTCGTTGCTTTAGGTTTTAAAGCAACCATTTATCTTACGCTCGGAGTGAATAAAAGTTGAACTTTATTAAAAACTAGACAATAAAGTTAAACATTGTATGAAAATGGCAAAAAATTGCATGTACACGCAAAAAATTCTAGAAATATAAACATCATATTTCCTCAATGTAATGTCCTATTGTCCAAATTCTAAAGCACTATTTTTAAAAACTTTAAAAGAAAGTTTGAGATTAATATTAAGTATCAAAATTCTGGCAGACACGTTTCTTACATATTTCTTAATTTTAAAGGTGGTACTTCTCAATGTAAATGTTTTAAAGTGTAAAAAACTACATTTTATCATTCTAAACACGGTATGTGATAGGTACTTCTGAATATTTGAAATAAAAACCGTTCTTCGAAGGTTGGACATAAAAAAATTATCCTCTCGATGCCATCTGTTGCGAAGAGATATCTTCGTGATTTAATTTGAAAATACCAGGTAAAGTCAACAGTCCCAAAAATGCCAATTCGCTTACATCCAAATGAATTTGTATGTGCTAAAAGCAAATAATTGTAAAAAAATTTGTTTAAAAGATACGAAGTAAAAAACTGGCGTCTGGGACGCCAAAACACCCCATTAAAGGATAGTTTTGTATATACAGATATAAAACCATTTCCAATTTGAAATCAACTAAGGCAGCGAGTACTGATGAAATAAGGATTCTAAAATGATGCGCTCACTTAATTAAATATATTTTAAAACATTCCGAACATTTTTAAAATTGTCAAAATCGTTCCCATTTTCAAAAAGGGTGAATCTAGATATGCTTCAAACTATCGACCGATATCCATGCTGTGCACCTTGTCAAAAATTTTTGGAATGATTATTTTCGGTCAGATTTATAATTTCCTAATCAAATATAAAATTATACTCCCAATGCGATATATATTTGTCAAAGATAAATCCACAAACCTTACCTTCATTTTAAAATAAGATCTATGACAACTTAATTGATGAACTAAAAAGTATGAGCCTGTTCGTCGACCTCTCAAAGAATTTTGACCTAGTAAACCATAAACTAGAAAGAGGTGAATACATTTCTGACTCAAATCATACTTATGCAATAGAAAACAAATGACGGTAGCTAATAATCAATATTCTTATAAGTTCTCGATAGAATCTGGAATAGTACAAGGCTCCATTCTGGAGCTGCTCTTCTTCTTATTATTATTCTTATTATCAACGACCTTACAATAACCTTGCAATCTATTCTGATGATAATACCTTCACCGCTGCTGCAAACCTAGATTTAGTAGGGACATATACGCAAAATAAAATTAATAAGTTAATAAAACGTTTTTTTAATGAAAATTTGCTCCCAGGGAAAAAGATAGAATGCAGTCAACTATTACGAATTGGAGGACAATCAATTCAACAGGTTTCTATTAAATTTCTTGGTTTACATATTGATTGTGGTCCAGGCTACACAACACATATCGATAGTTTATGTTAATTAATTACCCCAAACATGTTACGTGTGTTATACAGCAGAAATAACAAGTTATGAAACGCTACTATTATGCATGCATTGAGTACCGGTCTTGTTTTCTGGGAAGCTAGCTCTCATAACATGAGAGTGTTTCGTTTAGAGAAGAATGCCATACAGAGATAAGTTTCAATTGATTGTCTGGGAACACTAAGTGTCAATATGCTTATAAATTTATAAAAATCTCTTCATTTTCTTGTATTATGGTTCACTTAAAAATACGAAAGATGGTGCTGAACAAGCTCAATTTTTAGGAATTTAGAAAAATAAACACAAATTTTCGAAAATTACGCATATGAGGTTATTATAACAAATATTAATTTTTAACTTTTTTCAGTCGTCAACAGCGAAATCCTCGTGGTATTTAGTCTAAAGGTAGTGAGCCTTATTGCACTTCTACCCTTTATATTCATATCATCATGACACAGCAGAGTTAAATGACATTTATTTCAACTTTGGACCACAAAATATGTTATCTTATCTGTGCGGAAGTTGAGATTTATAAATTTATGAGGGGTAGCGCTTAAGTACTCACTTTACTTAAGAGAATAATTCCCGAACATACCTATGTAACGTAATGAATGGGCTTAATTATTGTACAGAATGCTGTGCCATCCATACAAAAGAATTCAAAGTATTGAGCATTTAAGCAGGATAATAATAATAATATTGGCAGATCTATTTTATTCAAACATTTTTCTTCCCTTCATTGTTTCTTCTCAACATATAACGTACACTTTCAATTAATAATAATAAAAGTATCAAGAAATTTATGCGCAGTCCCTGTTTGAAATGCTTGCATATCCATGGCGACATAGATTAATCTTAATCCATGGTTTCGAGGGAGGAGCTACCAACATTGCATCACCTCACTAAACATATAATTGCATGCCAACATGTAAACATTAGAAAACTTGGAAAACAAAAGTATTTTTAAAACGATCAACAGGCGCATTACAACCATGACAATGCAAGTCCTCGACAGTGGTTGTTTTCCATATTAAGGTTTAAGCGAGTGCTACATAATATTAAAAATGGAATCACAGAAGGTTATTTTACAAGTAAAAAAGAAATAATTTTAATAGAGAAAATTGTATCAGATATAATCGTCCTAAAAAAATAAATCCCTCCAATCCATCCAATTCAAAGTTTGAAATGATTCTGTTAATAATTGTATTTATTATTAAGAACTGAGTTTCACGAAATGGACACTAAATAATGTAGTAAGTGGATATTTAAGATCTCTAAAATGAAATTTTTTTTTACATTGAACAAGCAGAGACTTTACTATAACGATGTTCCCAGTATTACCAGCGGGTCCTTTAATAGACTTCCGACGCTCCCTCGGGCTTTTAGACCGGGGATTTTCCAATTGAATCCTTTATTTGTGCGTAGATTGCTGTAGGCATATATAGTCAATGAAAGGCAATAACTTTGTTTCGTATGTAAGTTCAAAGTTACGTGTGTACACTTTCGAACATTCCCTAATTATGTTCACAGAAATAATTCACTTCTCTCACAAGCGAAGATTTCAAGGTGTCAATCACTGATCGGAGTGAAATTCGGTAGATTTGTAGAACCCACCGGTACAATTTTTCGTTTCGGTGGAGGCTCACGTTTGTGGGATGAAAACGAATGGAATTGATGAATAAAAACAATAAAATGATAGGTCTTGACCACTTGACCTCAATACATTTATTGGGGTTAAACGAAAAAGCTGCTTGTATAAAGCGTGCACGCTGCAATGCGTATTTTTATTGCAAATATCTCTTTGATGACTTTCATCAGCATAACTTAGAATATTACATAACGAATGTATGTACATACATATACTGGCAATTTTCAGCATATTAGATGTAACTATAAATATGCGACGGGTCGTCGTTTATATTCCCGGACTATGCAGTTTCCAATTTATTTTTCATCAGACATGCCTTGATAACGTGTTTAACAATTTACAAAACAATTGCAACAGCATTAAATCTAATGTTTGTCGGTTTGTGATGCTCGATTATCGAGGAGTTATGGAATTATGAACAAATTATTCATGAAGAAATATTGGTTGTATATCCGGTGATTATCCTTCAAAGTCGACTATTTGCGAATGGTCAAAACTGTTTAAACATGGTCGAGCCTGTTGACGTGATAGCTTCCGATGTTATTGAAAAAACCGCGTATTTGGTACTGGAGGATGCATAATTAAGGAGGCGACAATTAGCAGCTTTATTTCACAAACCACGGATTTCAGGATTATGCAGGAAGAGTCAGTGCGAGATGGATTTCACCAATGCTTTCGAGATAAGACGAACCAGATTTCATTATTAATCGACTTGTTAACGGAGATGAAACGCGGGTCCATCATTTTGACCATCAGTCAAAACAAGAATTAATGCAGTGGCATATTAAGATTTCCAGCCCTGCCAGGAGGTTAGTTGGATACTTGGATGCGGCGTACGCTACAAATTCATTAAAGGACGCAGAAATTGGTGTTAAGATTACGTCGAGAATTATTAATAGGATTTTATTAAAACATAAATGGTGACCATTTAAATATTATCAAGACGAAGTGAGGATCCTATTTTGAGGATAGAGGTTTCCAAATAGTTCTCGGAAAATTTCAAAAAAATCCGGAATTCACAAAATTAATAATATGGACTGATAAATTTAAGTTTAAGCTTAGACGATTGACACAACAGTCATTTTTCGGCAGACGAACAACCTGGACCTGTACGAGAAATTTTCAAGTGTCCTGGAGCTTTAATTTCTTTTATACTTTTACGAACAAAATTTAATTGGGTATATTTGTATAATTTGCAAAACATAGCCAAGAAAGCGTTAAACCATCTCCCAAAAAAAGAAGTGGCGGATATTTGATATTAAATGGATAGAGCTCCACGTAACACTTGTGGGATAGTTGTTAGAATGTAGTATTCGAAGGCCACTGGATTGCCAATAGCGGTTCGTATGGATTTTCATCAGGATCAGAGGCATGAATTTTTACATTTGGGAATACATTAAAAACAAAGTGTATGCACGTCCAACAGCAACTAAAGGAAACTTGCAAGACAGGGTTCGACCTACCTCCCTTGGAATATGCCTTAACTTTGTTCGACCTGCCAGTAACAACTGAATGAATTCAATTTTACTGGAGCTTAAGATGTTTATATAAACTTATGTATGTTTCACAAGTTATATCTATGTGAAAATCTTTAAATCTTCTCTGACTTTCCTCAATAGTTGCTGACTCATGGATCCCGATCGGCGGTCGTTGCTAAGATTAACTTCGCACATTTGGTAGTGGGGATGGGTACTGATATCTCTTCTCTTGCTCACTTTACCTCGTTTCGTTCGGAAATTAATTCCCTGACCGTACGTACCTACTATAACAGATTCGGACCTGTCGGGACGTGAGGAATATGAAATTGTTTTATCGGTACAAATCAGAAGGCAAAAAGCGCAAACGTCATGCCGAAATCGACTATATAAACCGGACAAATTCGCAGACTCCTGGTCGATTCGTCTGTTACTTTACACGGACTACTTACGTTGAACCAGGTTTTAGAAAGGTAGTCCATGTTGGTCAAATTACTCGGACCGACGGGGTTTATCGAATAAAGATCGAAAAAAGTCAGTAACTTTGTTTATTTTCACCGATTTTTTTTATCCGTTGAACTCTGGACAATTTAGCTACTTTCGCTAGGCGCAGCGCTCGACACCGAAATAAGTCACTAATTTCACTTAGTCTGTAGCACCGTAATTAGTTCAATCTATAAGCAAGATGTGCAACTAGCTCCGCACCATTAATGTAGATTTTCCGTTTGCTTTTGTTAATAAAATATTTGAAGAATAAAATAGATAAACGATTAGTAAATAGTTTATTTATGTAAGTTTATAACGTTGAAATAAAATAGGTAAAGTTAGTCCTTCGCATTTTAGTGGACAGTAAAATTCCGAAAGTCCAAGGAGGACGCACGCGTCGCAATATTTGTTCAAGAAACTTTAGTATAAGATAATTATAGTATTTTACATTGACTAAACTGATATTTCAAGCAAGTTCGTTAAAGACATCACGCCCTAGAATCAATGCATAATTAACAATAACGATAATATTAATAGCTATTGGGTTCTCAGGAAAACACTTAACTTTCAGAACTTCAGAAGTTCGTTAGCGCAAGTAATAGAAATTGCATTTACTTTTTAACACAAAACCGTAATTGAGTGTATTATGTATACAATATCCAGCAGCTGCGCTTCCTCGAATTTTCTTAAAATTTTCCGTCGCACAAAAGGCGAAGTAGAAGTTAATGCGAGTGAACTTCCTTCTTTACAAAGGAACTGCAGACGAAGGCAATTCGGATCGCATTTCACAGGTATTGGAGTTCCACTTTACTTGGTCCGTTACAACGTCGCGCCAGCGATTGGGATTTTAATAGAATTTAATTATTTTAGTAAATTCCTGTTTCTAGAATGTTGGAAATACTAAGAGTAGTGAAATGTAGGAGGTATTACTGAAAACTTGCCGTCGAAGGGTTATATTTCGATAAATATGTAACAAATAACAGTCTTCTAGTTGTTTTACAACTAATCTTAGGAAATGGAAAATTTAGAAATATTACGAGAGCAGTCCAAGTAAATAGAAATTATACAATAGGCATAAGAACACCAGCGATATGCGATCTGGTGGCGAACTAACAAATTAATTCTAGATACATTCTGGATACAACATAGCAACTGACAACCATGTGATGTGCTATCGCTTTGTTGTCGTTTTGTTACTTCGTGGATATAAAGAAACTCAGAGTTAAATCTTCATTTAATCCCAGAATCTGGTAAAGAACGTGCCAGTTTCTATGGAAAATTTCAGGGTAGAAGCCTAATTGATAAACAAAAAGCTTCGATCTTGAAACTAATAATTGGGAAGCCTGTCACCAAATTTATGAAAGTAATTCCCTTCACTTTACAGACGATGACCATTTTTACAGAGTGACTAAAGTAAGATGTAGAAAATCCTCGTTCGTCGAAGCTGCAGAAAATTTACTACAGTTGCTCCAAGATTAGAAAAATTATAGTGGCCCCAAAATATATCGATATTTTAAAGTGCAAGTGAATACTCTAAAAACTTGTAAAATGGTTACGAAATTTCAAATCTTTTTCTTGTAGTTCGTGTAGCTTTCTAACACAAAAATGAAACCGGGCTATTATTGGCAACCATTGATGTTTCTGCAAGAGCATTGCGACATAATTTTTGCATATGAGAAGGATCAAGAATACAGTGGATGTTACTGTTTGATTGTGAATAAAAGTGGGTACGTTTTTAAATGTATTGGTGGACCATCACTTGTTATAGATGCGTTTGGGTAGTTATTTCCTCTAAAAAACATATCCACAACATTTATCACCTTTTTTGTTATAAAGTATTTAAGGTCTGATTGTAATTGCATCAACTATCACTGCCACGTCTTTAAAAAAACTATTGCTTGACACAAGAGTCTTTAAATATTCAATTACTTCAATCAGAAGATCCGAGTTGACAACAACACGCATATCTGAGCTCTTCGAGGAAATGTTATTTTGCTTCTTTATTTCTTCAGAATAACGTCGACTACTTCTTTTTGATTTAGCATTGAACACTTCATTTTGCATTAAATCCAACGAAAATCCCTCAAAATTGTTCTGAAACCTCTTATAATGTATTAGTGCATTCCTTGTGGTCTATTAAGACAGCTATACCATATGCCCTTCACACTTGATATTTTATTATTTCTCCTTTTCAAACGTTACTGCAAAATTTTTATATTCCTTCATTTGATTGTTTGAAAGGTAGAGACAATCTTTGACAAGCTACTTCCTTGCAATTAGGCAGTGGTAGTTGATGTTGATGGTAGACTGCGAAGAATGTGCGCTGTCCATACTTTCTAATCGTTCTAATTTTCTACCCTTTGTTGCAGAATTCAGTAGGTGTTGCTTCTTTTTTTTAACGCTTTCGTGACAAACAAGAATCTGGACGTAAATCTTCTTCGAAATGTTCACAACACAATACAGTGCGTATGTTTGGTTTAAAATTTTGTAATCGAACAGTTTTCAACCATTTTTCCAGCATCTCTGCAATCTATTTATTTAAACTGGTGAGCATCTAGTTGATACACTAGGCACCCGCGTAAATATACACTGTAGATAATCCAGACTGTACGTGTAGACATGGGTGTGCAGATCTGCATAATCTATTTCTGGCATGCCCAAGGTATGAGACGCATCGGTGAGAGTCTCTCAATAACGCAAAATAAAATGTTCGGAGGAAGTAAGCATAACATTTTATTCTAACTTATCTGCAGCAAATTCACCGCTATAAGGCTTCACTCTACACATTACAACTACCCCACAAGAGCCAGAGATAACTTACTGTTGAACCGGCACTGAATCAACAGGTCGAGAAGGAGCACTAATTAAGGATTGCTGCTTTACAACCAACTTCCGTCCACAATTCGAGCAATGGATGATCAGATGGCTTAAGGACTCTCTTTTATATATAGAGCTTTCTAGTGTTTCCAAATTTTTAAATACAACTATATGAGACTTTTTACATGCTTGTTTCTGTGTCATATATACCTCTATGTTTCGTTTCGCCTACATATATTTGACATATTATTTTATCCATTTACTATTTATTGTTTTGTTATTAAATTTACGGTTGACGTGTACACAAAAAGATGTTTGTAAAGGTTGATAATTGTAGCACAAAGGAATACATTCAAATTACTTGAAGAACGACATAAATTCGCATAAATTCAAGTAGTTGATGCAATGGGCACCATATTTGCATAAATAGTGATTATGCAGAACTGTCGAAAGTGTTCTTTTTAAAGGACGGTGGGTTTATTTGTTTATATAATTTTTCAATTTTATATCAAATATATTGTTGGTGAACTCGCCTGTTCACACGTGATCAAACGTGATTCGAAAATTTTAATAAGAAAGTATCGGTTTACATTACGTCTCAAATGGTAATTACCACATTGGTCTAATGGAATCGATTAGCAAACTTCATAACCAAACAGAAAGCACTGATTGAGATTAAGTTCGAATGAACGTGAGGTAATTCAGCGAATTTGTGGAAATTAGTAGGGTGACAATTGTTTTGCGTTATTGTTGCATTTAATTTAATGGAACAGACGTTAAATTCGCCTATTTCAATTCAAAACATCTTACGTAATACCTCAAATCAAAGCGAATTAAAATTTTATAACCCGAAAGTACGTGTTGGGCGATCTCTTCGATTTATTTCATTTCGGTTGCGCCGCAGAGAATCTATTTCATTAAATGGCGCGGCGGGCGCGTTATGACTTTACAGATAGCGCGGACGATTGCCAGAAAATCTCGGAGTGGGCGAAAATGTTGGCGCCGATGGTTTAAGCTAAGTAAATTCCGTTAATGGAGTAATAAAAATACCTTATGTTCGATCGATGACTATATCCTCTTGCTTTTTTTTCCGGAAATAGAGGAGCGGAAAAATGGAAATGCATATGGGGTAGGTATGCGAGAATCGGAGAGGCGTTTGAGTATTTTATTAGATATGAATAGAGTTTATTAGACGATCGTGCTTCGATTTCTCGCGAAGGTATTGACATTATCGGCCTTTTCGATTTGTACTGCTCGCTATCAGTAGTTTTATCTAAATACCGTATTACAGGTAATAGTTATTGTAAGCTTTCTCTTTCCCTGAACCATGCATATCTCTTTATACAGCGTATTTCACGAAATTCATTAGTCAATTGGAACTTTGGAATAGATAGTTATAGCATCAGACCATAGATAATTATTAACGTAGATACAAACGCTACATGATGGCATAGTTTTCGAACCATGTGTTGGGTTATAATGAAAACCGCGGGATAATTTAAATTTAGTTTTTAATTATTTAATTTTATTAAAATTTATTTTTTTTTATTAATTTTTATTAATTATTATATATATTAAATTATAAAATATATATTATATATATATTTATTAATTAAAATTTCATTAATTTAATTAAAATTACTTACAAAAAAACAAAATAAAGTAATATCGATAACATTAAATACATTCCCGATGCACCAAGAATTCGGTGCTATTCGGTTACTATTTCGTTGGTGCCATAAAAGCAATTACTTAAGACATACTTTTGTAATATCTGCTTGGCTCACAGGTTTAAGCTGGGAGGTCTTTGTATTAAAATAAGTCGTACATCTGCGAGTGTATTTTTTTTTTGTTAAATTCTTTTCTCAACATTGTCTCCTGCTAAACCTATACGCTTTTCCCAGCAATGCTTCCATTTCTCTAATCCCTCCAAATAGTAGTTTGCATTTTGTTGCAAGATAGGCATTTATGAATAGGATGTCCTCCTCATTCGATGATAATCTCTGCCTTTCAGTTGAATCTTTGAGCTTAGGAAGCAGAAAAAATCGATGATGAATAAGGTGTGTGGAATATCAATTCCAACCTCAATCCGCCAATTTTTGCCATGGCAAGCTGTGTAGTGTAAGACAGTGCGTTGTGTAGGCGGAACAAAACCTTTTCTCCAAATGTGGTCTGTTTTTTGCAATTTTCGCCTTCAGCTTCTCAGACAATGATCCTTTTTCAAGATAGTCGATTCAACTCCATAAGTCATCATTTTCCCAGCCGATAGAACAGTCTCCACTTCTTTCGGAGCCCATTCACCCTCCGCAGAACACTGTTTCGACCGTGCTTTGGCTTTAGGAATCTTCTTCAATTATTAGTAGTACTTATTTCACATAATCTGCTTTAATGGGGCTGTTCATTCGAGTACGTTTTTGGTCCTGAGTTAGCAAACGCGGCACCCAACGCGCAGTTAGCCCAAATCTTCAGTTAATCTAGGACAAATACGTTTTCTTGAGATGCCCGCGGCCTCTGCTGTCTTTATAATATTAATTCGACGATCGTCTAGCACCATTTGGTGAACTTTTCCGATGTTATCGGTAGAAGTTTTTGGCCATTACGAATATTCTTCGTCAACCAAACTGGCACGACACGTTTAAATTCAGATACTCAACAATTCACTGTGGCGAATGGTGCTGCAGATTCCTCGTAAATAGTGCCCATCTTGGTTTTAATTTGGGTAGGCGTATAGCCTTTTAAATGCAAGAATTTAATAACCACTCAATATTCAATTCTGTCAATTTTTACAGAAACACTAACATCGACTAACACAAATAACTGTTAAACAAGAAATAAGCGTCAATGGAATTTTCGGAAGTATCTTTCAACTGGCATGGCATTATAAAATTTCGTGCTTCAGTGTTACTTCTGCCTTTTGCTTCTAGCATCCAGCAACAGTAAATACAAATTTGGTCTCTACTTCTGAAGTTATTTTAGGAAAAAAAAACAGCGAAATGCAGAAGTAGTAGATTGCAAGTGTAAAACTAGATACACATAAATTTGATTTGATGAAACGCAAGCAATCTCAAATGAAATTTCAGATATCTAATGTACCACCACTGTTAGTAATCCATGTGGACGGGTAGAATTGGCTCTTTGTTCGAAATAATTAGTTCTAAACAACAATCTCTACCTTATTGAGACAGAGCAATAGGGGATACGCTTTATGAACACGGCTTGGAGCTCTATAGGTAAACACTAACAGTTAATTCAAGTTACTACAAGTTGACATTTGTCTCGGGTTACAAGTTTTGTGATAATTTACAAACATTTACAACAAAAGCAAAATAGTAATGTTATTGTGGGCTCTAATTTCTATATACACGTCGAGAATAAATTCTTTCTCTTCATCATCACTCGATAATGAGTAAAGTTTTCCACTTTCCGTGCGCGGTACAGACGTCGATATGGAAAGGGTGGTTCGGGTGTGTGATTCGTAATATATGCACAAGCGAGCGTATACGTAATAAAATCTCGTCGATAAGTCGATCAAGGAAACGACCATTTTCAGATAAAGTGAATGTGTTTATTAAAGATTTCCCGGAGTTAATATACGACGGCGCAAAAATAAAATGTTTAGTTTGCGATATATCTGTAATGTGTTGGTCAAAAACATTGCCAAGACCACTGTGGATCGTTGTTAAGCAACGAATCATTTATTTCATTCTGGAAGAAATACGCCAATCCTACATTATCGATTTTATTTATACATACAACGTTGCTATTCATTTTTTTATAGCAGAAAACCAAATGCTCTAAATTTGCGCAAATATTACGAATCACACACCCGAACGACCACTCCCATACCGACGTCTGTGAAGCGCACGGAAAGTGGCGAATTTTAGTAATGAGTCACTAAGTCCAGTAAGCATTAGCTCGAGTCATCTTTGAGAGAAGATGGTTTTAACGAACTGGTTTATTCTCAAACCAACAGTGTTGTACTGTTAATATTTTATTTCAATACTAAGTTTTGTCATTCAAAAAAATCATGGGTTTTTGTTGCCTGGGGGTCAATTTTTTTTTCCATCCGTTTATCTTCGTAAACGATACTATTCTGTAATTTACCCTTTTAAACTACCTAGAACGTATCTAGAAAATACTCCCGAACCTACGGATCGAACATTATCTTGTATCTAGCCAAAACAATTTTCAACATAATCTATCGCCTCTAAGATCTATAAGAAAGGCGCTGTCAGGATTTTAAGTGATCTACTAACTGGTTTGCAAGAGTCCGTAGATGGTATATCGTTTATAATTCTCATAATATCCTTGGGCGTCAAGAAAACCATTTCACCTGAAGAGGATAAATCCCGGAGAAAAACATTGTATATTGGTCTTGACTGATTTTTATTATAGAATATACGAGGGCAGATCAAGTATAAACTGACTCGTGTTTTTAAATTTTATTTTAATATTTTATGAAATAGAAAATATTTTATTTATACATTTTAAGTGCACTTTTCCCATAAATTGGAAGTGTTTTAATTAAGAACTTGTGTCTATCTAAATGCGCACGAACTGTTCCACTATTTTCCGTTGAGACAATGCTAGTTCCTCCGGGGATAGCTTTAAGTGCACTGAATAGGAGTCATGCGAATTGTTTGGATGGCGTAGATATCTCTTATTACGCATTGCAGTTTCATCCTCCATGAAGTTTTGTGGACTAATTTTTTATTTGTGTATTCGATAATATTGGTTCTGCACGATTAAATGGATGTTGCATTCGCTTCAATATTCTTGAGAAATTTAAGAGTTTGTTACTCAGCATGAAAGACATCAACTGCGTGAAACTGGGCTGTAATGGAAGGTGTTATACCCCATACAACTATCATTGAAAGTTTTACCATTCTTACAAACTTTTGATAGTCACAGGAAGGAAAAGTTGGTTTATATTTGATTCACTCTCCTATTTATTAAGGTTTGACAACTCAGACTTTGTTCTAGTGTTCTGAACAGTTAAGCTTTGGTACTTAGCAATTTACTAATGTTGGTGCAGTGATCATTCCATTGTCCTGTATGCTTAATCCTAAATTTAGCTTTATCTAGTACTACAATAAAACCTGAAAATGTGGTGGAGAGCTTCTGTGAATGGTATCTTCCTATCCTCCTAGGCAACAGAGGATTCCAATATAACCGACATCGTTTAGTTACTTCGTTACAATTATGTGGTGACAAGGAAAGGATCTGTACGTTTACAAATGTTAAGACCATCGAACCCGAACGTTGGAATATGTGCTATCCGTACGTTCACTCGAATTGGAATAATGTATACACCGACAAGTGATACGAATGCAAATAATAAATGGAGGGGATCCGTCGAGATATTCCATATACGGAAGCTCCGTTGTATGAGAAAATTAAAATAATACAATTTGCACGAGGGTAAGTTAAGATGATTCTTTTTTGCAATACTGCCATTTTTTTTCGGTAATCCTGCATTTTCATCCATTTCAAGCGAGCATTTACATGTGCGCATATGAGCGACATAAAATCGGACCCGTAAACTGCAGGATTATCCGCGTCTCTTTTGTTACTTTAATTGATTCTTTTTTTCTTAAATTCATTCTAAAACTAAATGAGAAAAAAAATGTTTCGTTAGTCACACTGGTTAACAAGTAAACAATTTTTTCTAATTCTCGTTATATATATAAATTCTGGGAGTACAATGGTGAAATTTAATTTAAATTGAAAATTTAAACTATAATCTAATATATAATATATAATCTAATATATATATATATATAAACTATAGTCATATAAAATAAAAATATAAGTGCGCGTACGTCACACAATACTCCATTACACAATATATTAGTTCGAACACATTACTGATCGCTCTAAAAGGAATATTCTTGTCATTCGTGCTCGCGGCACATACAGTGGCGGCCACATAAATAGCACAGGCATGAAATTTCATTTGAATTAACCGCTCAAGCTGTTCCCGTTTAAATTTTTATTAAACTAGCGTGAGAGTCCCCGAGAAGGTTGCGTGTACTTCCCCTAGTTACGTATTCCAGAACAATAATTAGGGATTCAATGAAAAAAAATAAATTAGTTTCACTTTTCTAGCAGGCACATAAATAGCACAGTTGTCGGTTCTGTAGTAGAATCTTATTATAGTGTTACGGTTCGGAATATTTTGTACCAAAAAAGTAGTGTACTTACCACTTTTAAAATTAACGTTTTATTAATAACAAAAATTTAGGTGTTGGTATAACGGGACGAGGAAAACGTTGCACACCAGAGAAAAGAGAGTTAGTTTGCACCATGAAAGAGAAGGGCATATCAATTTCAGAAATATCACGAACATTAAATTGTTCACGTAAATTAATACAAAATGCGATAAAGCATATTCAGACAGGAAAAACTTTAGAAAACAAGACGGAAGATTAGGCCTCGTAAAACAACCTTGCGACAAGACAACCTTATTCGTCGATTAAGTCAAGAAGATCCTTTTCGCACAGCTACACAAATAAAGACCGAATTTAATAAACAATTTGATATTGATATATCGAGACGAACAATACGACGTCGGCTGAAGGAATTTAACTTACATGGGTGTATTGCAATACGAAAGCCACTCGTGTCAAATAAAAACCGTCAAAGAAGATTACTGTTTGCGAAAATGCACAAAGAAAAACCGCTTTCTTTCTGGAAATCTGTACTTTGGACAGATGAGAGCAAATACAACCGACTTGGGTCTGACGGAGAAATGTATGGTATGTGTGACGCCCCATCAATCAGAGATTCAACCCTAGGTACACTATAAAAACATTGAAACACGGTGGAGGAAGCGTAATGGTATGGGCTTCTGTCATGGCGTGGTGTAGGGCCTATGTTCAGAATTGCAGGAAAAATGGATCAGTATGTTTATCGCAACATTTTAGAAAACGTGATGCAACCATATGCTGATGAATTTCTTCCAGTAACCTGGGGTTTAATGCACGACCACGATCCCAAACGTACGGCGGGGGCCGCAAAACAGTGGGTAGAGGAGAAACAGATTCGAGTGTTAGAATGGCCTGCACAAAGCCCTGATTTAAATCCCATAGAAAATCTATGGAGGGATGTTGAGGTTATTATAAAGTCTAAATCTCCAGCGACATTAGACGAATTATGGAATACTATTGAAGAAGCCTGGCATAACATTCCTGTAGAGAGATGTCAAAAATTAGTTGAAAGTGTGCCGAGAAGATATGCAGCAATATTGGCTTGTAAAGGGTTTCCAACAAAATATTAAAATGTAAAAGCAAAAAAGAATTAAAAAAGAGAAATAATACAATATTTCGTTATTGTTATTAACTGTGCTATTTCTATGCCCACTTAAAAAATAATATATTTATTTTTTTAATTTGTTTATCTTGAAGTTTATAAAATATTGTGTGTTTATTATAAACTGCATGCCATCTGCTACATTTTTGTTAAGCTAAGTTAAATAAATCACTTGTTAACATTTACAAATTTATCAATTCATCCATATCAGTTTAACTGTGCTATTTATATGGCCGCCACTATATATTTTTACAATTTCCAATAATGTTAATTAAAAAAAATAGTGGTCCTAAATAATAACGTGGAAGCAATTCTTTTTGATAGAAAAAGCAATAACTATAACATTAATTCAGCCTGGAATTTTAAAATAATATCTTTCGTTGTTCAACAGAATATTTATTATTATGCAGTATATTGAAAGAGCACACACGAATGAACTTCATAGATGGACCTAAATCTTCAATTGAGACCTTAGTTATTTGGATATGTATTGCCTCGTAAAAGTCGATCAACGCTGGACGTTGGATTTTCAATTCTACGTGCGTTTCAGTGATGTACTCATTTTGTTTTGCCATTTTGCTGGCAATTTGGGTGGCTAAACGGGAATAATGAATTAATCTATACACATTTCATCACGATCTATTGAAGTATTGACGTCTGCCTGTAGAGAAGCCTCTAATAGGAATAATCGGAAAAAATCGTTTGATTACGAACTGCACCATCAATTAATTAGCAATGGATTATGCCTCTATGAATACATCCACGCGTCTATGTATTCGCAACAGTAATTAATTTACTAGTGCCAATGCCTAAACAATTTAACGTTGAAACTGTCGCAACAAATACAAACTGGCTTTATCTGTTATACACACATACAGCCTCAACCGTATTTTATTTTTATTAAGCAGGAGAGCTTAACAGGCAGGCATTCTAAAGGAATGCAGACGGAAAGAAATAAATTAACAAACGCAATTTACTTTACCGACTGCTTATTTACAGGAAACAATCAGACCATGTGTAATTCCTGGTTTTGTGAGGGAAAGAGAACGATGTTTACTCAATATTATCTTCTTCAGAACAAAATCCAACGAGAGTTACTGAAACACCGAGTGTGTAAAAAAAGAATGAGAATCCTTAATCTTCTTTCCCACACTCATTTGCTAAAATATTATTTCTTTTTAGTTTTATTTGTCAACATAGTCTCCTTCTAAGTATACTCACAATTCCCAGCGATGCTCCCATCTCTTCAATCCTTTTCCCTCCAATTTCTTCAATTTTCAATTGAATTTCTTCAAAATACGCGTTTTTAAATGATACGATGAAAATCTCTGTAATTCGAACGCAAATTTGGGCATAGCGATCAAGCCAACCAGGCATCGCTGGAGGCCAGATCTAGTGGATTGTCTCGATCAATTCGAGCCATAAATGGTAAATTATTCTCATGGCGACCACTAACACGTGAGTCGGTGCGTTGCCTTGGTGAAACAGAAACTGTTCTGTTAAAATTCTGCTTTCACCTCTATAATGCGTAGTGTAACCCGTTATTGTTCCTTCTTTTTCAAGATAGTCGATGGTTATCCTAAAGAGCGGTCGCCGGGCGATGGGGCAGTTTTCGCCTTTTTTGGAGGCGATTCACCCTTTCCAGTCCATTGTTTCGATTGTGTACTAGCTTCAGAATTGTACTGGTTCATTTACGGTTATTAATTAATCGGCGCTAAAAGTCCCACCTATTTTTTTTATCTTAAAATGCTATGGCCTTGTGTCTGAAAAGTATTTGGTTGCAATTTAAAAATAGCTAGTCGTACGATTCAAGTAGGAAAAGGTATTTTCAATATTATTCATGATGATCATATTTGCAACAGTAGGAGAAATAGCCTTGAAAATGAACATTCCGAGTAAGGAAACAGAAAACTTTTTAAGACCGTCTTATGTGATAAAAGTGCAACCATTATAGAAAATGACACTGTCAAAGAAAAAAACATTCACAAGAAATAGTGGTTTCAATAGTTATAACGAGCGATTACAGAATTTGGACATTAATGTATGACTCTTACAGAGTACTACTAATATTTCTTCTGAATAGACTGAATGCAATTTAATACGTAAATGGTTTGAAGGAAGTATTGGATAACGTTCCAATAAACATCAGAGCCAACATGTTTCACATGCACAATAGTGCATCTGCTCATAACGCATAAGAATTTCAAGAGCCGGTTGAACGAACATTTTCCAGATAGATGAATCGGGCGAAATGGACCAATATGATGGCTAGCAGGGTCTGCAGATATGAATCCTCTTGACTCCTTCGTTTAGGGCTCCTTAAAGGAGAAAGTATATGCGACGCCTCCGGTCAATGAACAGGAAATAATTAAAGCTACACCCACGATATGTTGCAGCTGGGACTGAATTCAATTCCGCAAAGACTACAGCTTTGTATTTCAAACTAATGACTACCAGTTTGAGTATTTACGTTAATTGACAATTATTATTATTTTATACTCCGGCTAATTAAGCTGTTAGTCGATCTTTGGAACGCTCAAAGATCGTAATGCCAGGAATCTCTAATCGCAATTGTAGAGCTGCTTGCAAATATTTCGACAAATTATACGATTAGGTAGACTCTTTCATCCGTATATGTTTCTACATCGTCCGTGTTTATATGGCAATTACTCGATTGGTTACTACTTTCCACAATTGTGCATTGATGTTAGGTAATAGTTTAACTTCTTCACTATTATTCTCATTGTTAGTTCTGTTACACTTAAATAAAACTCGTATCTTCTCATATTATTCCCACCGATGAATTACTGGTTTTATACGCTAAATCTACATTTCTTTTAAGTAATCCGTATGGCTTAACTAATAATCACACAACTTTTCTGAATTAGAGCTGTCGACTCCGAATTCATCATAGAATCACCCTATCTGATAATTTTCCCTAATTTCTGACCATCCTATATACATGTTAAACAAGCAAATAAACGATTTATGCCCTTACGTTATTTTATTTTTCAAAAGTAAATGCTCCATCCAAACTCAAAAAAAAAGTGGAATGTGTGACAAGAATCCCGTTATTGACACAACGCGCCAGAAGCAATTTGTAAAATTTGAAACGTTAAATTCCTTAAAAAAATATAATCAATAATCAACTGCCGGGGACATATTCAGAAAGAATTTAATTAAAAATCAGTATTCAAAATACCAAAAAAATCCGTTGTCAGACATTTGACTTGATTAATTAGTTACGTTCCTGGCTGTAACGTTTTCTTCTTTTGAGGTGAGCATCCTTAGCCCGAAAGAAATTGGTTAGAAAATCCCCTCTATATTTGCTTTGCTGTTAACCAGGCGGGGGGTCTATTTTTACCATCGTATAGGTTAATAGATCGCGGAATCCAATTTTCTCAACATTTAAAGGAGCCCTTCATACATTTTTCTACGCTTAAAAATATTCTGTTATATCCCACACGAAACTACTGTTCACACTAATTGAGTGTAGGCTTTCACGACCGTAATCCATTGTAGAAATGGCCATGCTGTCAGCTTCTTCAGAAGATTTCTAAAGACTGGTGTTGTTGTCTCTTGCTCCTCGTTATATATCCTATTTCTGTTCCGCTTTGCTGATCCATAACCGTTCCGCTTTGCTGATCCATAACCGTTCCGTTCCGCTGAATCGCGTCGTTCGTTGTATGACGACTTCGTAGTGCTAACTTCCACGTGTTGGTGATCTTGTATCCATCTTCGCGATTGAAGTTGTTGGTGTTCCTCATTATTTCTATAGATTCGCGTATTATCCTCGAGTAGTAGTGGCTGGTCCTGGCTAATACCTTAACGTTGCTGTAGGTTATGCGGTGGTCTCCTTGTTGGTGCAGGTGTTCTGCTACTCCAGATTTTTCAATATGCCTAAGTCGTGCGTCTCTCTCGTGTTCTTTGACTCTGCACTCCGTCCTGTTTGACCGATATAGCTTTTTCCCCATTGGCATTTCAGTTCGTATATGCCTTTCGCTCGTAGTTTCTGTAACACGTCCTTGTTAGGAGGGAGTAGCTGGTCGATTTTGGTCACCGTGTTGAATCGTGTGGTGATGTTTTTTTCCCCTAGGGTCTTTTTTAGCCTGTCGGTGACTTCGGCTATGTACGGAAGGTATGCGCATCCTGCTGGTTGTTGTTGGTCTTCGACTTCTTTCTGCTCTCGTGGATTCCTTATATCTTTTGTACTGTAGCCGTTCTTCTGCAAGGTGTTTTTGAGGTATTGGATTTCGCTATTCCTGTGGACATCACAGGAATAGTGAAATACAACACTTCAGATATCTTCTGAAGAAGCTGACAGCATGGTCAGCGAAATGTCAAGTAAAATATTAACTACAAGACATCACCCGAAAGGCATTTCTACAATACTGTTCACACTGTCGTATTTCCTCGCATAGTTTGAAATCTTATTAAGCGTATTTCCTTATAAATTGTTTGGAACAACATAGAATTTAAATCTTGATGGTGATGGTGCATGGAACGGCTTTTGTTCAATATAAGCTTTTATCCAACAAACAAGTTCGATAAACATTCCGTTCAGCAGGCCTATTCCATTATAGATACCGCAAAACTCAATTCACAACTTTATTGGATGAGCGACAAACAAATTTAGGATTCTGTGAATCATACGTATGTGTTTGGAAGCCACAAAAATCTCGTGAGAGTTCCCTTTCCTCACTTTGACATTTGATAGTGAAATCATCAACTAAATTGCGTAAGTTTTTCGTTTCTTACAAAATTTTTAATATAAATCTGTGTTCAAATGCTCAAATTCTATGGGCAACTTGGAAAAAGTACACTTACCCAATGATTTTATACTCAAGTCTTGCACTTATTTTAGTAAACTAATAAACACTATATAATTTTGGTATTTGCATTTGTTCCAGTTTGTATATTCCACCGGCGAAGCGAGTCTTCGTCCTGTTTGTTACCTTAGCGTGGTAGTAGGCTTCCTGTATAAGATATTTGTGACGCGTCCGGTGCCGACATCGTTTTACTTATCTTATTGTTAGTCTGGAGAAAGGCAGTAGTTGCATTACGACAACGAATTAGCTTTTCGTACCATTAATCAAAGGCGGAGGACGACGTGCAAGACGCCGGTATCATTAAGTAATAACACTAAAGATGATAATACAGCGTCTAGCTTTACGTCCAAAGTAAGCGAGATAAGTTTGTATGCAGCGAGAGGATCGCTTCAATTATTCATTCATAACCAAGACTCACACACACACACGTACTTACATACCAAGTGAGAGATGAAACCTTATCTTTATGAAACCCTTTGAACTTCATATTCAACATTTCTTCATTTCTGTTATTTGTCACATAGGACGTTCAACATTCGTTTTGTCAGTAGTTTATTGTGGAAATGAATATATGAACATTGCACCACTGGAGGCGGCTTTTCATACCCATTAGAGTAGCTTCGCTAACATAATGATTTAGATGTTTGTAGTGTAGATATAAGGAACCAATTTCGAGAAATTTTTGTATTTTACATTATATTCCGGATATTCTTATTACAAATATCTTGCACCTAACCAGAGTTGGGGTATTATCTAGTAGAAATGTACTTCAAGTAAAATATTTAGTGCTTTTTAACTTTAACTCGTTAACTCGTAACTCTTTAACTCACCAATGCATTTCCATTTTCAAAACCATCAACCAACCAATCGGCACCATCCGTGATAATTACGATTAGTAATGCAGGCAACCAAAATAAATCGAACTTGTTTTGGAAGCGAAAGAAGAAGTTATACATCGCAAAGACGGAACTAATAGAAAAAGAATGTCAGCAGAAACAGGAAAACCTAAACAACCAAAAAGCTACCTTGAATTTCATTCACTTTCTTCGGATTTTTCGGCAATTTAACAAGACGCTGTTGCAACTGAGCAATTGCTATAGGTACTCTTTTTACCGTTGAAATCACCTGTCAATGTTAACATGCAGCCAGATGCAAAAAGCCTTAACGTTAACAGTAACTGTTGAATTGGTGACAAACGATCATTTCTTAAAGAATTAAACTTACTGCATAGACCTTTTTCCACGTGCTACATTAAACAATTCTTCATCAGTTGATGAATAATATAAAATCGGATGAACCACAATTTCAAATAAATATTATCATGGGTCGATATAATTATAATAAATACCAACGACGCGCTTATGTCTATTTAAATTGGCCAATTTTCTCCTTTTAAATATAAAAACGCATTTAAGCTTAAGTCTCATTTTAAGATGTTAGTAATACGTTAAAATCATTTTTAGGCTAAAACTAGTTTTAAATATGTTGATAATACCCGGCGTAAGTATTTTACTTTTAGTACTTTTGAAGTGTAAGTACTGGCATTTGCTACTCCCAGTACTTTGCGTAAAACGAGATACTTGTTTAGAAAAAAGTACTTACAATACACTTTAAGTAACTGCTTACTCTAATTGTAAGTAGTTTGTCCTAAAAAGAATACTTTTTACAGCACAGTGCTTTTTACAAACGAAGGGAAGTAAGGCAAACAACATAAAAGTATCGCCACACTCCGCACCACACAAATTTAATTGATTAACCCGGGACAGTTGTTTCGAAGATGCGTCGATCCTCATCAACCGAAGACCGAATGGGTCTTCGGTTGAAGATTTTTAAAAGAAAATTGAATTTAAATTTTACGCTTGGCCAAATGTTTAATTTCTCGGTACGTAGTCTTCAAATCCAAATCCAGGAGTCCTTCCCAATCTTGAAATCCTCGCGATCCCAGGTGCGAGTGATCTCAAGTCCGTAAGTGGTGAAATATATTTAGTAAATGGTCCAAATTATTTTACTAAACGTTTAAATGCAGAAGATCCCATCAAAGTATTTTAATTTAAACATTTCTCGAGAAAATTTTGCAAAAATGTCGATGTCGAAAGAAAGCTGCTTATTTCTCGATTATCTTATCTTTTCCCATCCTCATCCAGCCTTGCGGTACCATATTCTTGTCAGTTACATCGAAATTATGTCGGTTACCACGAAGATGATATTAATATAATAATACTGTTACATACGAACAACGGTACGCATTTCTGTATTTGATATATTTTTTGAACAAAACCTTATCTTATTCAATGTGCAAGATGAGGATGAAAAATCCAATTTGGAGAACCAAGTTGGATTTTTCATTGGAAGAGATAAATATTAACACAGTATGTATTATGCACTTATAGTAAAGCAGTCGACTACTTATTCCTTGTGGCCCCCAAATTACTTCAAATTACTGCATTAGCGCACCAATTAACTACAACTTAAAGATGATTTATTACGAACTGATATATCTAGCAGGAAGTTGGTTTCAGAACGTTAACATAGTGTTATGGCCAATTGTCTCAATATGTGTACGTGACTTGAAATACTGATAACATGTTGCGGACTTAATGCTAACTACGGTTATTTACTGCATCTTCGTGTGCTGCATAAATAGGGCTGTTTGCAGGTAAAGGTGAATTTAATTTGGAAATAAGTATACATAAGGTAACTGCAGCCGTACAATGTATTCAATATAAGCATTTTTGCCCGTGGAGAAATTAAAACTAAATACACTTGGTTCCTTTGTCAGTTAGTTTTTAATGTTACACAGTGTAATATTAGATACGAAGGGAAAATTTTGTAAATATTGATTTTTCCAAAATAATTTAATAAACTCAGGATTTATGAGAATGGGGAGTGTCCCAAGAACACCCTTTTCGACAATTATAGTCAAATAAAGAACGAAATATGAAATTTAAATGAATATTAGAAATTTAATTTCACAATGTTTAGGTGGATCCTTGAAATTGGAAGCAACCAGCATAAGTTATCTCGATGACAGATTGACTCTAAGTCTGAAGTTAAATTTAACGTCACCGCATTTCTTAATTAATCGCGAGGGCGATTGCTTATGACACAGCAACCTTTGTTTTAGAAGCAGCATTATGCAACACAATGCAGGAACGCAACAGAAGCACTAATTCTACGCTAATTTTCAATGTACACAACTGAACAAATTTAAGTTTTACTCATCAAAATTACGAACGATTTACATTGAGGTGTGCCTGAAGTAATACGGAAGATTGTTGCGAGATCATTTTACATTAAATTTGATGTTTTAGGATATAGGAAGATAGAACACAAACAAATTATTTCGCTATATCACTAGTGTCGCTGGCTGGACTTAGTATTACCCCCTTACTTCGGCACTCCAAAGATAATAAGCCAAAAAAGAATTCTCACGTGCCAAACTGAGCTCTCGGCCACAAGAAGGAAGTGAGCAAGTGGACACCAGAGCGCTGTATAATTCCACTTATAAGCCGTTTTCAATTCATAAGTAGCGCTATGAGTTGCTGTGGCGAATACCGTGTTAGTGCTCCCTATGGGTTACAAAAACGAGTACTTACACTCATAAGGGCGAGTGCTCGCAAATACTTCATTTAAATAAATATATTTTAAAGCAGCCAATTATATTTTAAAAATTCAAGTGAAGCTGAAGATCGATTAGAGTTACGCTCTCTTAAATGATTCATTAATATCAGGAATCTTTCCTGATTTTATCGACAACGCCATACAACATATAAAGCAATTGATTACTTGAAGGATAAAACATCGAATTGCCTATATTCACCTGATTTATCACCTTACGTCTTTCGGTGTTCCCGAATTTCAAACAAAAAATGCGCGGACAGCAATTTTTATTACTTCAAGAAGCTGCTGAAGCCTTCAAAAACAATGTTTTGAAGTGAGATACCACCTTCAGAGTAGAAAAAAGACGTTTGGAGAATCAGTTCGAACGATTCCACAGTGTACAAATCTTAATGGAGCAATAAAATGATTTCCATAATAATTGGACGGATGGATTTATAAGTAACACATACAACATGCTTACTACAAAATCTAATGTACAACATGAGGTACAAACCGTGTTAACAGTTTAACACTGACTGTTACAGTGGGCACAATGATCACTATGACTCATATTACCGGGATGAAAACCTCACGTAGGCCTACATTAAGTCCGTTTTCTAAGTCGCTTACCCGATGATAATATTCTTTTCTTTTCTGGTGATATTACAAAGTACAACATACGGGTTTGCATTAGAATTAATATGAAAAGTAAGTAAAGAACATTTACTTGTAATCATCTGCAGCGCATATGCGATAAGCTCAGGCTTCAATAAGGATAGTGAGTTAAATAAAGTGAGTGAACTATTGCATGGAACCTGCCTGATGTATTTATTCTTACCAAGCAACAGACTTGGATTCAAGAAAAGGTATTTTCTCTAGAGGGAGCTAGTTCTTAGTAGCTTTATTGGTTTCAATTAAATAATTCACTACTGACAATATTCGAATACAAAAACTATTAGTTTTAAATTCGTTTGGTAGCTACGTAACAAGAACATTATTTGAAAACGAATTACTTAAAGACTTCCTGTGGATATAGTTATAAGTCTCATAAAGCTTTTATTATTCCCGTTAAACTTTAATATAATGACTAAGGAAGTACCTTGTGTCGCATTCTTTGGTGAATAGTTTGTCGCCACTGGAATTGCGCAAGTTCTCAAGTAAAGTTTTGGTCATTTCTGGTTTTACTGCAGTTCGGAAGTTACGATCTCGATTATAATTACAAGCTTAAGCGTCTTATTTTAATTATTTCCCGCCGTAAATTATGCGACCATCGTGTTTTCCCTCCCAAAGATATTTGATTTTATTATATGTAACTAGTGCAAAAAAATGTAAACACCTGTTTGGAAAGGTTATTTTAATGAAATGAATTCACTGAAAATAAAAAAAAATAAAACAAACATAGATGATACTAAGTAAATTGTTAGATAATTATGTAAAAAATATAAATAAAAGAAAGAACGCTCCTATTACTACATTAAATTACATCAATTACAAAAAGATTTTATACATATACGAAAGAGTATAGATTGGAAAATTTTGAAAACTTGCCAGTACACTAAAGCCAATATGTGCTATTGCACTAAAATGATTTTAATAATCTGACACTTCCGGTTATACGGGAACTGGCTGTCAACCTTGGTATTTTATATAGAACATCCTGTTTATTATTATATTTTCGAATTTCTAATTCAATTTTAAAGTTTTTTGATAAAATAACGTTTTTAACGGATGTACGAGTACATGTGAGCTCTTATAATTGTTAAAGTGCTTAACTTGGAAAATTGAAACTTTGCAGCACTGTTGTCCGTATATGGTAGTATTAAACTCCGAATAAATTTCTTGAAAATATTATACATATCGCTTGCATTACAATGCAATTACGCTTGCATATTCAAATCAACGTTTATTTTGTTTTAATAAAACTACCTATATTTCTCTTCCGTATTAAATTACTGTTACAAAAAAACAAAAAATATGTAATCTGAAAACTTCTGTTTATATCTGTTTTGTCCAGATGCAGCATCACATCCCCATTTATAAATTGCTGTTGAAGACAACGTGCTGGTGGAGCTAATATTAATAACTCTGTTCATTACATCATTTTGCACCACACACAGCCTTCTTATAGTGTGATCAAGCAAACCTTGTAAATTCATTCCTGCAGATACCTCTGTAATGCGAATATTAGGAGGATAACACCGTTCTTTAACTCTTTGAATAGTATAGTAGCTGGGATGGATGTAATACCTTTCAGGCTTTTTGCTCCTGAACGAACCCGTCTGTATTGCTTTGTAGGAAGCTTTTCTTCTACCATTATCGCATTCTTCTGGACTTATATTTGACTTCTGGTCGTCTTAATGTTAGTACCCGTTTTGGTCACGCGCTTAGTAATTCCTTCACCAATTTTACTGCATCTTTTTTTCCAGTCGACTGCAGTTTTATTTGTGCCGCTCTCTGTATTCGTTGACGCTACAAAATGTTTAAGAGCTTGACTTGGTTCACTCATTTCTGTGGCGGACCAATTTCATGAGCTGTAGAACCATTTCTAGGTGGAACCCTAGGCATATCTTTAGGTAGATTGATATTTTCTATTAGCCAAGCATTATTTTTCTGCTATAAATCTTTGACATTTATTTCAACGGGTCTTAAATTTTGAAAAAAGAGCCTTTCAGATGTGTCATCATTGCATATTTGATACACTTCTAAAATACGCTGTAGCAATATTTTAGTGCCTGGTGGGCCACTGTTCTGATGAAACGTATCTTTTGTTGTAAGGACGCGCTTCCCAACTGAAATTATAAAAAAAAAAATTAATGAGCAAGAATGCGCAAACAATTTCGGGCGTGTATACGCTTTAAAAGTAAGTTAAAAATGTGATGTGTTTAAATAATATCTAACATAAATTTATGATCAATCTATTAAAATATTTTTTATTAAAATGATCTACAATGTTAAAAAAATTGACATAACTAAAAATTCTTTTCTTAAAAGTAGATATAGAGAATGTTAATACAAATCGACGTTGAATTTAATTCCCCTTCGTAATATGAAATTAAAAGTAGGTCATTGCGAAACCATCCTGTACGTAATAGAACTATAATAGATATATCATTGCAATTCTGAAGGGTTCTCCTAAAAGTAACGCAAATATCGATGCCCACTTCTTTAAAATAACCTACCACAGCATAATTTCAAAAATTGCGCTAATGGAAATAAACTAACTGAAATAAGGAAAGGAGTAGGACAGGGACACCTGATGAAATTGTATCCAAAATAACATAAAATAACAAACGGAGCATGCAATAAAAAGGACACCATTCCATTTAAAATAACGAAGTTGATGGCGACATCCGGTGTAACAGAAAAAGCAATCATCTTAAAAATATTTTCATTGTGTGAGCCATGGTTCAGTTACCTTAAGTCCAGATTTTAAAAAAAATGAGATTTCTACAATCGGTCTGCGTAGGAAATGCTGACAAACACACTCCAGAAATTAATTTTTGTTTGTGTCCAAACGTCACGCAAAGTCAAGGTAAAAATGAATACTCCAAGGTAACCTACGGCCTTTTTTGATACCGCCGATGGAAATATATAATTTGCTCGTCGCAAAAAAAATATTAACGTTAATTAATTGAGAAAACAGGGTTGCAAAATTAATGATTATTGAACTTGACAAAAGGGAATTACGAGAATCCTACAGACTTAATTACGTTGATTAATGTTTCATCAGACGAAGATCACTGTGTCCTGCTGTTTGCTTGTTTTTAAGCTTTTGCTTTGACTTTCAAATTACTCTGAATTTATTTCTGCTTCTATACGCAGGGGCGAATAACTAAATGTATTAAACATAAACGAGGATAAAATTATTAAAAATTCGCATTGCGCGACTTCTTTCACATTGGTGAAACCGGGATAGGTTTTGTGAAGTATACAGGGCGAGTTGAGAGGAACGGATCAAACTCCAGAAGTATACTGTACATGTAAAAATGTAATGTATATTCTTATCCGATTTTCATTTGTTTTCAAGTTATAATGTAATTGCAAATAAATGAAATGCTTTAAGCCTAAAAATTATGCACGGTATAACGGGGCAATTACTATTCATCCACTGACAAAATTCCATCCGCTTAGCATAATCATCCATGCTCATGGAGTGTGTTTATTATTCTTTTTTGTGGGATGCCCAACTGAGTATCTATTCTTCGTGAGCTGATCGTTGCATCTGCTGTCGTTCTTTTACTAAATCCAGGATATTTGCCACTTCTTTTAAACTTTATCAAGTAGCTCGTTCGGATGTTATATCACCACTGGAAAGCATTCCGGTCTCGCAATTTGTTGAAAACTCTGATAAATACGTTCGCAAGAACGCTATAATTAGAAAACAAATAAAAATCGGGGATTCTTTGCATTATTTTCACGTGTGAACTACACCCCTGGAGTTTGATAGCTTACTACCGACTCACTCTGTATAGATTGCGTTCACGATGAAAGGAATAAATTCAATAATCACACTACAAGGTGATATCACTATCGGGTTGAAAGGAAATGATAGCAGGTATATTATTTTTAATAGAACAGCCTATATGTTTTTATGGTTGCAGACAGAAGGACTCAGATTAGTAAACAATCTACAGGCGGGTTTATTAAAAATAGTGACCAATTATAAGAAATATATAACAGGTGAAAAACTGAAATACTTCTTGAAGAAAATGCTCAAACTGTCGCCCATCTACTTCAAATGACGTAAGTTTTTTTGTAAAATGAATTATTTTTTAAAATGAAGACTTTTTTTACATAAATATAATTAACCACGAAATTTTTTTTATTAAAAATTGGTACAAGGATGCTGTTCATGTTGGACTCTTATAGCCATTTAAAGTGTTAATTAAGCGTATTGTGGGGTGGAATATACAATATTTTGAATTATATTTGGAGATACATTAAAAATATAACAATAATAAAATTCCTCTCCATTCCTTACCGTGTTTTTATTTAATGAAAGCTAACTTCGGCTTTTAAACATCAACAGCTAGAATAACCACCATAAATCCTTACAAAATGCTGAAATAATATTTTTTAAGAATAACTTAAACGTAATTCTATGATAAAGTGCCATCTACTAAAGTTTCTCGTCGTCAATTTGCATTGCAAATGGAGCAATTTCGAAACCTTGCATGTTGATAGTTTGGAATCTGATTGGATCTGAGTCAAGTCATGTAAATGTCCAGATTACCACAATTTCCCATGGCAATTGTTATAGGCACTGGGTTATATTATAGATACCGCATTTTAGATCGGTCCGGTTCAATGTCCTAATAGCAGATGCTATACGCATTTATTTGAAGAAAATGAGATCATATTTAAACGAGAAAATACATTTGTATGTGTCTGGAAATACATTGCTATTGAATTAACTTAAATAATTACTGCCAAAAGCATAATATATAGCAATTTGCTTTTACTACTGCTCTTTCCCCATTGGATTTCTGGTAGTTCCTCCTGGGATACCGGTATATTGACATTAATTAATTTAATTAAATTGAGTGGGGGTACTCCGGAATATTAACGCGTAAACTTTGATTAAATTTGATTAAACTCAAGTAGTATGGTATATGAATTGTTTGATTCTCTTCTTTTTAGCTCATGTAGCACGCGGATCATATAGAGACGCAGCGTAAACGAATTATACTTGATTCTAGGCGCCTCCACCACATATTTCACAGGATTGCATAACTGGTTTATTGGTCTTCCTGTAGCCACTGACAATTCTAAGTAAATGTTCTCTGCGTTATTTTTACTGTTAGTACTACCTTTAAATAACATAAAAATTTGTAAATGCGTTTATGACCGATCAATTATTTTCTGATAAAATATATACTCAAAACTTAATTAGCGTCTGTTGGATACCACGTGTAACTCTTTTGAAATGGCTTCTTCTTCAAAAACCGCATGTAAGTATATTAGAATATTGTTATTCTGTATGCCAATAAGACGTTGTACAATAGTCAACAATTTTAAAAATAGTTCCAGGAAGGTATAGGCAACCTCGAGTAAACTTATCTTAAAATATACAAAATTCGTAGATGCAATACTATAGCGGCTATTCCATTCAAAATAAACAAAGATGGACTTGTTGAGGACTTAACATTTTATTTTCTGATTTATTTTATTTTACAAATGTAACCATTTTTATTTATTTGAAAGTAATATTTTGTTTGTGTCTATTTTATGATAAATTGAATGTTTCTTTTGTTTTGCGTTGTATAAATTTATATATTCCATATTTAGCATAATTTAAACTTTAACGTGTACTATTCAATGTAAAAATACGTTTAATTTCTTATAAAGTTCGTAAATATTTAAAATTCGTCAATGTTCTAATTAAAAATATCTTTAATAGTCATTTATTATATCTGTTTGATGAAGCTCCTGCTAATGCATGTATCAGATCGAGCGCTAGGTAAGGAATGTCCGCCAGTTACCGCCGGTAACGTACACTTACGTACAAGTTATCGAAACTTCGTCGGAAGACGAACGTAGGAACTACCACGACTGCCCGCCTTCTCTCTTTCGCTTGCGAGTCACGCAGCGCTCAGACCCGCACTATCGTTGGTTTCTGATCTTTCCGCTTATACATGGGTACAGCAGCTCGGAGTAAGATACTCGAGGTGGTGTATCAAATAAATACACGAAATAATGCGAGCGTCTGGGTAGCTGTGAGTTGTATAGCATCTTTTTGCGGTAGTGATCGGCTATTTGCTGCTGTCGCCCAAGCAGACGCTCATGCTCCGGTAGGGTTTTGTGGTGGTCCTAGCGTTAGACATCGAATGTCCCGATACATTTGAATGCGTACACAAAGAAGGAACCGAATATGAAATGTTTATTTAATAAATATATTTTGTATATCTACGTACTGTGTTTAATTTGAGATCAACTGATTAAGCGAGTAAACACATAAGAATTACATATAAGCAATTGGTCCTTTCGCCTCACAAGAAAGATACACCGAAGCAGACGACTAGCGGCATTGTTCTTCAAACTAGGAGAACGTAACAGATACTGATTCCCCTTATAACCAAAAGCGATGGGTACATCAAAGTATTATGGGTGAATTAGTTGATAGTGATCTGGCGAATTCTAAAGTTCCGCTAATTTACATTGTTTCAAACACGTTATGTAAAGGTCGTACAACACTTTTACTTCTCGACATTCAATAAATTTGGTTGCGTGAGTGTGGATTTATTGAAGTCATTTCACTATGTGAGTGCGATGCGGCCTTGTCTTTTGGGACTGCAAGGGGGGCTTCCTAGCTGCAGGAATACAGTTGTGTATGTACATGCGTCCTGTAGACCATATTTGGAATATTTCACGTTTTACAAAATTATATGTTTGTAAAAATTAGCGAAAACTTCTGACATATACAATATAACCGAATTTTACTTTTTTAACTTTTATTAATAATCCTACAGATTCTTGGACCTTGTCCCCTTCAAAGTACTTCTCTGCCTATTTACATACTTTTCCCAATGGTGATTCCATCTGGCAAAGCAGTTTTGGAAAGTTTATTTTGAAATGTCTCAAAACGGTGTCCTTTCAGCACTGACTTCAATTTTGGGAATAAGAAAAAAATGTTAGGTGCCAGTTCTGTCGAATAAGTAGCCTAATTGAGGATGTATATATCAATTTCCTTAAAAAAAAATGGGAAATGTAAATACATTTTAGCATAATTTTTTACGAGATTAAATTGTGGTGTTAAACGCCTTCAAAACACGCAGGTTGTTCAACTTTGCCAAATTCGAACATTAGAAACGTCATTTTGAATAGCACCATATGTATTTCTTCTGCATCCACCAAATAGGAAATTTACATCTAACATTTATTGTATATAATGTAATACTGAAAGCAAACGAGATATTTATGTTGAATGGATCTTAATTAAAAAATTTATACCTAATAGTTGTCAATAATTAAGCTTAAGCAAGTAAAGTAATATTTAAACCAAGTTAAACATTCGTATTTTAATTGTATAGCTAAATGATAAGTTGTGACTCAAGTCTTACTAGACTTAAGGACATTTGACTGCATTTTAAAACGAAAATTATCCATTTCATCCTCGTTTTATTCCATTATGAACCTACCGTCAAACAGAATTATCAGAGTTTGCATAAAGGCAGGAAAGATGAGCCGACAAACGAGATTAATTGACAAAAAGTAGAAACGGAATTTGTAATTACTGTTCAGGGATATACGGGGTGAATCGTGCCCGCGGATCGAAATTCTTCGAAACGGTTTTCTTCTTATTAAGATATGAAATTCATTTCAGCTTTTCATCGATAAATATCCTCGAGGCTGCCCTCCTGTCGCGTTTTGTATCTTTGTTCGAAAAGAACAACATACTCACCCACAACCAGTTTGGTTTTCGCAGGGGTTGATCTACGATGGACGCTGTTATGGTAGCTTTCAACTTTGTTTGGGACTCCTTAGAAGACGAGGAAGATGCCACGATGCTGATGTGCGATCTGTCGAAGGCGTTTGATTGCGTATAGTGTGTTATTCTACTCGCACATGACGTTCCGGTTTTGAAAACCGCAAACAATTGGTATATCTGATAGGTATGTTAAGCGAATTGAAAAACATCAAACATGGAGTGGCTCGGTGATCCTTTTTGGGCCCCTTGCTATTCTCTCTTTTCGTCAAAAATCTCCTACAACACATGTCAGATCAGGTTGTGCAATATGCTGATGATACCACACTTTTGTGCAGAGGCAACAATTGGAAACAAAAAGTCGTGTGATGTTATCTGAAGCTAGCAAACAAACTTCTTTTTAATTAAGAAAAAACCGTTAGCTTTCACATCTAAGTGAAATAGAACATTTACGAGCGCCGGATCAGCAAAACTTCTAGGAGCATTCTTGGACACTAGATTAACTTGGAGAGCTGAAATTGATGCTCTTTCTAAAAAGCTTTCTTCTGCACTGTATGCCATATGGAGAATTCCATCAATTACTAATAAAGAAACAGCGGTAGTAGCATATCAAGCACTTTTTCACTCTCGAATGAGCTACTGCATTCAATTATGGACGAGGGCCTCAAAATAGAGGCCGACACAGATGTCTCTATACGTTGACTGATAATTATTTAGCAAAACCGATTGTTTTCCTCCAAGCAAAATAACATTCTAATATCAAGGCTTTAGATAAATCTAAATATTCCAAATTAAATTTCTCTTTATTTAGTATTGATTTCGTGCAACAAATCAAAAGGTGTTATATCGTTGTATTTATTAATTCCAAAACTCTTTGGATTACAGCTTCTTAAATTTTGGCAAAAGCGGGTTGCACAATTCTCGAAATCATTCCTTTTATATAGAAAGGTTTAACAATGGAAACTGGTCGGGAAAATGCTTATATGAAAGAAAAAAGAATGAATACTAGCAGAGATACGTTAAAACAGGTAGAATGGAAACCGAAGAACGATTAACAATAAGAGATGTTATATTAGCGCTTCCTGTAGATTTAGTACTGTTCAAATGTTTAATAGCAATTTAGGCATCGTGTTCTACAACCAGTGATAAAGAACGATGAATCTGCATGTGGTATTTGCATACCCTTGGCAGTAACACCGTAGTTTATATGAAAACTATTATAAGAGCTCCCAGAGTTAAAAATTAAAATTAAATATTAAAATTTATGCGAATTTCACTCTTACAGAATATGCACAGTATACAAGTAATCGTAATAATCACTACAATCGGAAAATGTATCATAAAAGTTTTCAGTATATTCCATGGCTTTGCAAATGTTGTCATTAGCCTAACACCCAAAATTTCATGTGAACGGATCGAGAGGTAAAGGAATTGTGAGACTGTTTATATGCCATATGACACCCGGTATAACCGTAGCAGAGGATGCTTAATATCCGGTTTAATATATAATAAATTCCCGCTTGTGTAATTTCAATTTTATCTATATTGAGAAACGTCCCTCGCATTAGTCGAAACCATAAATTATTCTAGCAGACGTAATTCTGACATAATTACAATTAATGGTCGTCGACATATTAGGGATACTACCGTGCGTATAAAATTTGTATTGGAACACGTAAGACATTTATACATATTTAACCGAATTTAACGCAAATATATCTTATTTTAAATCAGTTTGGACACGTATTAACCAGCGGCGTATTGCGTTTTGTGGTAGGTTATTGGAGACAGATGAGAATGTCAGGATTTCAACGATAATATCGAGAATCAAGATTAAAATCAATAAATAAGTGTCGTTTATTACGCTCCGTATTTATGACCATTTTGCGTTGATACGAAAATTACTTGTCGGTGAATTTAAAAAAATACTTATTTCCTTCAAAAAACTCACAAAGCGAACTTACTTGAAAGTATATTTTTACAAGATTAGATTACATGTTTGTCTCTATATACGGTAAAACCTCTTTCAACGGGCACCTCTCAATAATGGACACGGGTAGTAAAAATTTCCCCAATTCTTATGAAACTTGCCTCTTTATAACGGGCACAATGAGCAAAAAAAATACTGTTCGATAAATTAAATTTGACTTTCTCGCAATGACATGTATTGGACATTTTTCTTTGCACAAAGTTATTATTGTATTACGAGTTTCGGGGCTTAGTTCCATTTGTTTGGGCATTTTTACTCCTTATTTTTATTGCTGTATACAAACAACACCACCTGCTTCAACAATTTCTAAAGACACCCAAATATTACCGGGCTAATAACTTACCTTACCGTATCTTAAATTCATAAACAAGTGGTTCTTAGAAATACAGTAACAATGAAATATTACATATTATATTATGTACCAATAAATGACAATATGTTAAAGGGATTACATCGACTTATTATATTTCCCAATAACGGGATAGTCCGACGATTGTTTACAAACTTCCCAGTGTAGTGTACATAAACCTTTTTATTGCGTGCTTTGGAAGAAATACAATCCAACGTAGGAACTACTAAGTCCGCAGACGTTACGTAAGTATTTGCCTTCAGTGCGTGAGAAGATTGAGAATTATGTGAAAACCGCAGAAAAAAATGAACACAGCAAGGATGTACTGCCGAAGCTGTTCATAATGTATTAGAACACTAGACAACTTTGAAATTTCGCCAAAGCAAGTGTTAATGATGGTTTCCGATGCTGCCGCGGTTATGCTTCGCACAGGTCAATTATTCAAAGCTGTTCAACCGAATTTGCTGCACATAACATGTCTGCTTCATGCTTTACACCTTGTAGCAGACACTATACGAAAATGTTATCCCGATGTGGATCAACTAGTAGCACAGACGAAAGCGGTTTCTTAAATAACCGAAACGTATTCGGCTATTTCGTTCACAGTGTCCTGACATACCGGAACCGCCACAGCCAATTCTTACACGATGGGGTACATGGTTAGAAGCAGCATTCTATTATTTTAAACATTTTCAAAAGATCAAATTAGTGATTTTACAATTGGACGCTAAAGAAGCAGCTGCAATCGACTTAAGTCAAATGCAATTCCAAAATCCTCAAGTTGCAACAGATTTAAAAACTATTAACGACAATTACGTTCCAGTAGCCGACGCAATAAAAAAATTGTAAAACACTTCATTGTGGGATTTCAGCCAGGGAAAAATTTAATACTATATTAGGTCAAAATTTCGATTTTTCTAGACTATACCATCTTCTTAACAATAGTGTTGCGGAAGATCCATTATGCAAAGTCAAAGGCCACTTTAAGTACACGAATATTACATCGCTAGATGTAGAACGATCCCTTTCTGCAGATAAGCAAATATATAGGCTGCAACGGACGCGTCTCAAAGGGTCCACAGTAGAATCGTAGGCTATGATACAGGTGTTGAAGGCCTCACTTCCGGATATCATTTCAGCCATCTAAGCATATCCGGTAAGTTGTTTACTATATTATGTTTGCATTTTCATAAATTCTCTTATTACTTTTTGTTCTAAATAAGGCGCACGTTTATTATTATGTTAACCCAGCGCAGTGACGCTGCTGCTAGCCAATCGACATGTTGCACTCTACTTATTAATGATCCTGAATATACAGATATATTTGTATTGGGTCTATTACGTTATCCATTCTCCACACAATCGGAGTAATTTTACAATTCCAGAAGGTTGGGGTACTCCATATATATAGGTGTTTTTAGATCTTTTTTTCCATCAAAATTCCTAAGCTGCGTTATATACCAAGGTTAAATTAATATTCGCACCGCAAGGCATAACCTGTGATTATAATCTTCTACAGAGCAACAGGCCTATAAAATTCTGTTGTAGACGCAATTTTATAACTGTCATAAAGGCCGTGTATATTAATTCGCGCCTGCTACGCATTGCCCACATTTATACACGAAAATTGGCGTTAATATTTCGGCCTTTAGGGGAGTAGGAAAAATGACATCTCATGATAAGGGATGTACGTTTTTTAGGCCATGTAACTGTTTTGGAAAAAGGTGTTTTAAAAACTGCGAATAAGGATAACATTTCTAATTTCTAATGAATAATTTGCAAATGCGTCATGCGCAAATAATATGGTTTCATGAGACGAATAAACACGCTAATTTCGTGAAGCGGGGTCGTGTATGACTGGATTTCATCTCTAACTATAGCGTTGATGGTTCGGTTAATTCCAGTAGCAAAGTAACAAACTTGAAAGTTCCTTTTAATAAAGGAATTGGACCAACGAATTTTTTATGTTATATGCGGATGATGTTTCTTCTATGATTTGTGCTGTTACAAATGGCAATGTGAAAATCTAATAAATAAATTAAATTCACTGTGCTACATGTTGGCACTCTACCAAGTTCAGATATTTGTGGGGTTTGTCTGCCCTGACGCCGTTTTCGTGGTGCAGAAGTAAACAGTAGATATGCATTATTATGGTTTCTTTAATTATATTTCTAGAGTAAATGATACAAACACAATCACTATTAGTCGATTGATGAATATTCTTTTTTGTGGGTAGAATCCAACATTGAAGTCGTTTTGTTATATGGGGTTCAAGATATAAAGGGCATAAATGATTTTCTTTTGTTGAGGGATAGGTTGAGATCATATCTGTTAAGTGATGTATTTTATAGTCTTAACGAACATTGTAGCGCGTAAATCTTAAACCTACTATCTTTTGATAATCCCTATGTTAAGGACTTTTTTTTTTTTTTTTTTTTTTTTTTTTATTTTATTTTTTGTTTTATTTTATAAATGTAACCATTTTTATTTATTTGAAAGTAATATTTTGTTTGTGTCTATTTTATGATAAATTGAATGTTGCTTTTGTTTTGCGTTTTATACATTTATATATTCCATATTTAGCATAATTTAAACTTTAACGTGTGCACATTCAATGTAAAAATACGTTTAATTTCTTATAAAGTTCGCAAATATTTAAAATTCGTCAATGTTCTAATTAAAAATACCTTTAATAGTCATTTATTATATCTGTTTGATGAAGTTCCTGCTAAGTCATGTATCAGATCGAGCGCTAGGTAAAGAGTGTCCGCCAGTTACCGCCGGTAACGTACACTTACGTACAAGTTATCGAAACTTCATCGGAAGTCGAACGTACGAACTACCATGACTGCCTGCCTTCTCTCTTTCGCTTGTGAGTCACGCCGCGCTCAGACCCGCACTAACGTTGGTTTCTGATTTTTTCGCTTATACATGGGGCCAGCAGCTCGGAGCAAGATACTAGTGGTGGTGTATCAAATTAAGTACACGAAATAACGCGAGCGTCTGGGTAGCCGTGAGTTGCATAGCATCTTTTTGCGGTAGTGATCGGCTATTTGCTGCTGTCGCCCAACCAGACGCTCATGCTCCGATAGGGCTTTGTGGTGACCCTAGCGTTAGACATTGAATGTCCCGATACATTTGAATGCGTACACAAAGAAGGAACCGAATTATGAAATCCATATAGTGTGCTATTTATGTATTTGAATTTATATATATATAGATATATAAGGGAATTATTTAATAAATATATTTTGTATATCTACGTACTGTGTTTAATTTGAGATCAACTGATTAAGCGAGTAAACACAGAAGAATTACATATAAGCAATTGATTTTTTCGCCTCACAAGAAAAATACACCGAAGCAGACGACTAGCGGCATTGTTCTTCAAACTAGGAGAACGAAATACCGTACATATACGTATATCATACGAAAATAAATATTATTATTATTGTTTAAAAAATACGTGTAAAAATACTACAAGGCTGATGGCTATACTTATATTTAGGTTGGAATTACCAACCCTGAGAGTTTTACCGGAGCAATTTAGAAGATAAACTAGCGTTGCGGCCAGACAGTAAATTATACTAGTTTGCTCTGAAAGCAGATATTCCGATAACATCTACACAACAGCGCGAGATAAATGAAATGTTTGCATGTCTGATGAAATTTGCGGAAAACATAATGATGAGACACACAAGCACCTACATTAGGTAATTCGTAATATGTCCGTATACAGAAAATAACAGCAAGCGCAACAGCAGCGGTGTATATTGTATGGCGAATGTGAAGTAGATATATTGCTTCATCCAGAATTGTTTTTTGAAGTGTACTGCTGCGAGCAATCCATTTATTGTTGCTTAACTACCAAATACATCTATTCCGTTTTAATATTATTACTAATTCTGCTGAACAATGCCGTACATATACGCATTCCTAAAGTTAGAGCCGCATTTTCGATATGCACTCCAAACCTTGTTTTAATGCTCATAAAATCGTTTGGGAATCAGATATTTCACGTTGTGAGTTGAAATACGTATATATTAAATTCCAATGTTTTGGTCTCGTTTTATGTATTCTCTGTTTGTGTGTCAAAATGTAGCACAAAATGCCATTTATCTGCGTACACGGAAGGAAATGTTCAGCACCTGCCAATATCAGAAATTCTTGTATTGATTTTGTGTTAGAATTATCTATTATTTGAGTTCCTTTTTTTAGGAGATAAAATGTAAAATGTTTCTGTATAAAGTATTGTAATGTTTTTGATAGATTAATTTAAAGAAATTTTAGAAATTTTTACAAATGTCAGAAATTTACTAAAATTGGGGGTCATGAATCCGGGAATGTCCCTAGCCACTCTTTCGGTAAATGAAAGTTTTGTTTGCGAATAGTTTCAAAACGGAAAACGAGAAATGAAATGACCACTAACCTTAAATTGTAGCCTTCTTCTACATAAACACAATATTCTTCAAATGCACTTTTGAATAACTTTTAAATAGTGGATCGAAACTAGGAAAAATTGGAGCAACTTCTCAATATATTATGTCTGAATGATATATCGAGATAAAATTGCAAATAATAATTAATTATTGTTAGTTTCCTTGCCAACGGTTTTGTTTTCATAGTTACCTATGATAATTCTTAACAATTTAAAATATAGATTATTGAATTGAATTCCGAAACGAACGATTTTGCTGTAGTGTGACACAAGGACGCAACTGCTGCCGGGATTCTGTGTTCTAGGAAGACATATTTGAACACATGCAACATATTATTATTGTTATTATTAAAGGCAAGAAACGTTACTTCTGGCATTTAAATAGTGCTGTATTAAAAAGGCGTGATGTTGTGGATTTGTTAACAGAAACATGAAATCGCTTCATCGTACCTGCCTTTATGCCTAATGGTTTTCATAATTAAAAACGAAAAACATAAAAATAAAAAACGCAGGCAATTTCAATGCTAAAAGGTGTTATCTTCATCAGAATTTCGTAAATGGGCTCAGGATGTACATTTAATTAAAATTAATGCGATAATATTTAAAAAAACGTAGATTACCTTCGTGCTTCAGCCATTTCTTGGAAATGGCTTATTCTGTGGGGGATGAAAAGTATTGTGAGAGTTGTGACAATTTTTGAAGTTAGAAATATGAAAATTGGATGGAATTTTTTATTGAAATTCTAAAATATTTAAAATTGATAACCTGAAAGGTCCTATACAAGCTATCAATTAGAAGAAAACATATTTTATCATTTTCGGAAAATCAGTCCTTATGAGGGTAAATTGGCGGTGGACAATTTTGCATAAGCGGGTTTCGAGATTTGATAATATCTCTAACCGGAAGCCTAAGTACCAGATTTCATCTTTCTAAATTAAAAAATTACTAAATTCCTAAATAAATTTACCCTATTTTACACCTTTAAAAACAAATTATTGCGTGTCTACACACAAGGGGAACCTACTGTCCAAATTTGGGGTTTGTGATTCAATAGTTCCGGCTCTGCATTGATGAGTCAGACAATCAGGGCTTCTCCCTTTATAGGTGGTTACGGACATTCTAATGTTTTTATAATATCAGATGAAGAATCGACTTGAATAACTTAGAAAGTATGGAAACCATGAAATGACGATGTTTCAATAGACAACAGTCTTTGTATTTACAGATTTCTTTCCAATCTTCTCCACTTTCACAATGCTATTCGAGAGTCGTAAGGGTTCCCAAATTACCTGTACATAAGATAAGACTCTCCACATTTGCTTATTATTGTTAATTTTACGTTGGACCATTGATATACAGATGTCTCTACATCATTCTCCTCTGGTCATCGCCATTGCTAAGTACATTTTAACGTGTTTGTTTTGTTCCCTTTTTACAAGTTTTTAATTTGTTTGACCAACTACTGTCTTATTTATATTTCTGAAACTGCTTGGCTATTTACGTCTGTGCATGGATGATACCACTTGTAGTTCTACTTTCAAATAAATAATAGTAATTAATGTTCAACATTATTTTATAAATAAGTTGCATCCTGATCAGTTTAACTACTATGTCGTTTGTTTTTCCCAACGTATCTTAAGTCTTAAGGCCTGATGATGTGTGGTCACCACAAGAAACCAGTCGACACCCAAATATATAATAACAATAAAAGATCAATAATTTTTTTTTTCGTATTACGTTTATTAAATCCATATCTTCTAGATTATATTCCATTTTAAATAGTTTAATATCAAGTGTAATCTTCTCTGAGCTAATTGATTCGTAATACATTGTTACGTACCCTTATTTATTCATCTTCTTACATTTATGATATTTCACCCGGTTTTAAATTCACTTAAAATTATTTTCATCTCTAAAACGACAACATATCCTTATACGTTAGTGATATGCACTATCCTGAACAAAGTAAATTAAATACTTGCGCACCTTTCAAAAGGAACGCGAGTATGAGGTGCCATTTCACATCGTAACTAATTGCAAGTATAACGCCCAACCATTTAAATTCAGAAAAAGGAATAATGTTGCTTTGCTATTTCTGTGAAATTATATTAAGCGTCCACCTCATTTAGGCTTCGAAGTTATTACTCCACTTTGATCTTTATTCCATTTCGTGACGCACGTGAAATATGGGAATGCGTGTTTTATTGGCATTATTCGTCCTCAATGTTCAAATTAGATTTATTGCTAATTGGGGTACTTATCTGCTATGCGATTTATAGGTCCGGTACTAATTCTATTTGAAACCGGCGATTATAATCATTGTTGTCGGATTAAAAGCGCCTTGCAAGAAAAGCTATCGCGTAGATTTCCAATAAATGTCATCGAAAGGTTGAAAGGACTCCAATATGTCAATTTTTGCGAGCAATTAAAACAGAATGTATTTTCAAAGATTATTTACTTATATTTAACAGTTGAAAGTTTCGCATCTGGCTGTATACTACATAATAAATTAATTTTTGCTCCTTGCACTTTGTCAGGCATCCAATTGTTGAGTATTTGAAATTTAAAGGCATTTCTTCTTGAATAAATACGAAGTGAACGTATACTTTACAAAGTTTTGGTAATGTATGGCGTATTATTGATTCGATTGTTTCGCCATAGAAAATCTAGGTGAGCGATTCTCTATGTTCAAGTAACATTCGCTTTTATTTATAGTTATTGTATTTACTTTTTAAACTTAATGTTTTGACTTTTTTTATTATTTTGGGTTTACATAGTTTTACCTCTAGGTAACAAAGTTTATTAACGAATTTCTCAATATGAGTAAGCACCTTCATTACGAAGATTTAATTTTTGGAGACGTTCACTGACCTATACCTTCAATTAGAAAATTTCTTGGTCCCCAAGACATTTAACCTATACATGATCAACGTTACTAAATGTAATCCTGCAATTCAATACGCTGTCACTGCGCAGTCAAATCGTTTAAAAATTGCGTCTGTAGGATACGCAAATGAAATACCCAGAAGATAACACAGTGCTATATGAAAGTTGAAGTAGATGAAACCGGAATCAAGTGACATTTTTCAGAATTCCTGCAGAATTACATTCAAAGAAGAGATCTCAATGAACTCTCCCACTTAAAACGATAGAAGTGGTTAAATGTGATAAAACAGGAAGATTTGGACGAGAAGAAAGTGGAATGTGCTGTTGTATGTTCAAAGCACTTCATAACAGGTTGGAGTGAGGTCGTGAAATGAAATATATAAATTTAGCCAATACATAATTTTGAATATGAACATATTCTTCAGACAACTGAATGACTTGCTCCAAATATAACGATTCATATTCCTCATTAAATAAATGTTAATATCGATGGGCAACGGTGTTTCATGAAATTCCGCATGGTTCCATAACATGCATTAAAACAGATGTAGTTCCTGTGTCCTCAATTTTCTGCAATTATTCCTTCCTCAATCGTTGCTCGTATGTCATTTGACAAAGTAGAACCTCCTTTTACTCTACCAAAAGTCATGCTTTTTACCCATTCACAACGGGCGTTCGATAAAGTTGGTACAGTTTACAAAGAACGAACATCGATAATTTCGAGCAAATGCTGCAGCATACAACACGGCTCCTACACAGCTTCGCACTTCCCCTGTACCAGTCATACGCGTACAATGGGCACTTAATGGCAATACTACTATTTGCATGTGAAATGACCCATACTTGTAGTGGAGGTTCGTTGGAACGTTGCTAAATAATTAACCTATCTTAGGCAAATTTTATTGTAATGCTTCACGTTAACAACAATACATTTACTTTTGCTAATATCACGCAGAAATTCTTTACTGCCATATGTCCCTATCTTGTTACAAAACCGGTTTCAAATTATTTAAAAGCGTTCAAACTTTTATATGCTTTCATTTGTTCCTTTGTGTAAAAGCTCTTTGTTAACACTAGGTAACCGATCATATTATCACATATCGGGAAGTCATAGTCAAGTGGGATAATCTGATGTTGGTTTCTTTAACTGAAAACGGATCCTCCTACGTCAATTTTTCGCAAGTATGGTGGAGCACCATCACTGTATTCAGTGATCTCGTCGATTCCACTTTTTTATTAAAGTATGCATTAACACCGGCGAAGTAATTCTTCCAATTACTGCTCCGATTAGCTACATGTAATACTTTATTTTTAATCGAAAAAGCTACTGTAGTTCCGTTAAATCGAATTATCATTTAATTAATAACAACGAGATACAATTAGCGTTGATTAATTAGTCCTTTTGTGCTGATATAAAAGGCTCTACATCACGTTATAGAACAAAACTATTCGTATAAATCATTTGCAAAATGTCAGTCTTCTAGAGAAGACAACGAAGAATTTTCGTACTCTAATTTCCTAACAGAACAAAGGCTACAAGAGGAAGGATGCGAAAAATAGTTTTAAATTCGCTACGTTTAGTAAGTAAACACAGTACAATGTCTTAATGAGCGTGAATATCTTGACTAATCCACAAAGAATTTTTTGGTTTATTCTTATTTTTCATCTCAGTCTTCGCAAACAACTTCTTAATTAGTTTTCCAACGAATCCCTCTTCGCCTTCAAACACACAATTCGCCCCTATCAGTTCGCTGCATGTTTTCCTCTTTAAATATAAATTATTCCGAGCAGAGTGTGCGACTGATAAATAACACCTAAGAGCCGTCTCGGCGCTGCGGAGGGCAATAGAATTTAATCCCGTATTGTTGGGTACACACGATTGAATTGTTAGCTATTGATCATTTATTACGTATCGAATACACTGTTTTCTTCTTCTTTCTGTTGCTTCTTTTTCCTAGTTACATTTTTCGCTAATTACAAAATGTTCAACTTTATTTGAAATTATGTACATCGCATTGTAAATATTATTTTATTTACTGCGAGAAAATTGTGGCGTTTATATATTATCTTGAGAGCAAAGTAACCATGCCAGTTAAAACTGGAACAAAGGCTGAATTGGGAAAGCATTTTTTGGGCAAAAATGAAACATATTTCCAAAAATTAAATGTATATAAATACTATGTAATAACTGGACAAAAAATACATAGAATCGTGATGAATCGTGATGAAGCTCCAAAATTAGCAATGTGGCCGTACCAATCCAGTACGGCCACCTAGATGTAGGAAGTGAAAGAAACAAGTTTTCGGTGTACTACTTAGCTGTAATTGTTTTTTATTCATCCAATTTAGTAGCACACACCAGGCTTGTAGTTTTAAAGCACCACATACTAGCTCGTTGCTTCTTTGTCATTGCTGGTGTTTCTTAGTATTTGGGGATCCATATATGGGACACTTTTAGGAGGTAGATAACGCCGAAAAACAGAATATACGTTCCACACTCGCCGCTGTTTTGGAAAAAAACATGGTGTGCGCCATTCCTCAAAAGTTTTTATCAAAACAAAACCACTTACCTCTAGAAAATTTACAATACATTGGACATTAATAAATGTATTCCTTATATCAATTAAGTCCGTTTATTGAATATAGTGTGTTCATCGATGTAATAAACAGCCGTTTATTAAAATGATAAAATCATTCGTTGGCTCAAATTTTGATATAAAATTTAATCAGTCTTTGTAAGTTATAAAAATGTGTTGCGTTTTCCTGTTTTCGTTTTTAGCTCCTATTTTCCCGGTTGCTGGGATACCACATCGGTTATAGAAGTTAATCCCGTCTGTTGGATATGCGACCGTATTGAAAAGTATTGATCACATACATACGTCTGGGATATATACCTTTCGTTATGCGACCTTTTCTTTTAAGGTAATATTTTGCTATATTTTCTTCTGAAATAATATTAACATCTACTGCAATTTTCTCCATAAAATACGCGAACGAAGATTGTCTGCGTTGGAAATTTATGAAAATGTTTCAATAAAGCACGTCAAGTGATTTAACATACAGAACGTAATTTATGTAAGGCCGAATATTATTGAGACAGAAGGGTCGTTGAGGATTTTAAATTGTTTCAGACATTTTAGTACTCTTATTATTTTTTTTCTGCAACATTTTCACTAAAATATTATTTCGACTGAATAAAATATATTGAACTATGAATATGGTTATGGTTATGGTCATATGGTTAGTTGAACAAAAGCATGTTAATCAGTAAATTGTGCTAGTTTAAGAAAGAAACTAGTGGCATTAATACTAATTTTGAAATGATATTGCAGTCGGATGCAATTGCACAAAAGCTGCACTTTTCTTTCTGAAACCCTCATCTTTACATCTGAAGCTTGTATATGGTTATTTCATTCTTTTCAAGAAGTTAGGCGTCGTAATTGCAAGAGTCTGACGACGTTTCGCTGTCAATTGCACGGAGCTTCTTCTGGAGTGCTGCATGTTGTGAGAATTGTGGTCGCTAGAAGTACGGTTTTTATAGGGGGGTACGGTAGGGGCGCGGGGCGATTCGGACAGGAGAGATTTTTACTAACACGCAACCATTGACTCTATTGCGATTGTTGGAATATTTGTAGATTTTGATAGCTTCTCGGATTTTTCACGGGACAGAAGTTTGGTATCGTCAAATAAAATCTGGTCGCCGGTTTCCAGCTTGTGCTCGGATAATACAGAATCGGATATCCGCTGCAATCTACTGCAGCACTCGTGTTCCGCTATATGTGTACCGACCGACCGCCTTGTTTCCCCGACGTACACTTTCCCACAGGAACAAGAGATCCGATAAACACTCTGGGTGTGTGCGGGAGTTTGGTCTTTGACTGACGGTAATAAGTAGGAGATTTTTGACGGGGATTTAAAAATTGTTTTGATATTATGTCTCTGGAGTAGCTTATCTATTTTATCGGTAACATCTTGAATGTAGGGCAGAAAAGCGGTGCTGACCGTAGGACGTTGATTAGAAGTGGCAGGCTGTTTGGGAGTACGGTGACGGCGTATCATTTTTCGGATATCTCGTTTGCTGAAATTATTTTCGATGGGGGAGTCGGTCATACGTCTCAATTTTTGGGCGAGAGCACCGGGAGAAATGGAAAACGACCATGTGTTTATGATCGTTTGTTTTTGTGCCAGATGATTGTGAGAAATGGCGGTCTATGTGGGTCGGCTTTCGATAAACTGCGTGTCCTAGTTTGCCGTTGGGGTAGAGAGATACGAGGATATCTGGAAATGGGAGTCGTCCATTTGATTCAACTTCCATGGTAAAACGTATGTCCGCATGGTGGGTGTTTAGAAAGGTGATAAATTTAAGTAGGTATTCTCGTCCATGTGGGCAGATGACAAAAGTATTGCCCACATATCTAAACCAACATTTCGATTTTAAATGGTAGGATGTTAGGATTTGTTGTTCGAACGCTCGAATAAGAATGTTACCGACCGGAGAAAAAGAGGAACCCATGACAGCTCAAAAAGCTTATTCATAAAACCATGCAATTGGAAATTGATAGAAGTTAGATATGCTTTTACCAATCCGGCTATACCGATAGACTTCTCGTGCGCTGAAATATCGGTGATAATTCTGACTTATAGTTTTTTCATTCCTTTGAAAAAACTACACTGAGTGCCTTCTGAGTATTATTTGTTGCGTTTGATTGATGTATATGGTGGAAATAAAGGTATGGATGTAGGTCAGTGGGTGTTAGTAAGGTATTATGGAAAATGTCAGTTAAATACTATGTCGAGAAAATATAAGAGAAAACGAAATTGAAGATATTGGCTACATTTCCGAGGAAAGTGTCGTGTTAGCTTTACCTGAACCAAAAACGGATCGCCGTGGAACAATTTTGTTAAAGACAAAATACCGTAAACTATAGGAAAAACCATAGTTTATGCTTACAAATATTCTATACACGGTATATTTAAAATTTTGAGCATTTTGAAGATGACCCACTTTAGTACCGTAAATTTGCTTTTAGCTATGAGAAAATGCGTCTACTTCGCCTTATCCTAAACACTTTAAAACCGCCAGTGTTAGGTAAAGAAAATGTCGTGTGTAGAAGATATTGAATAACCATTTTACCACCGATAATTTTACTCGATTTTTTGATATGAATAATAATTGAAAGATTATTTTTCATGCGTAACCTGTGACGCGTGTAAATATTTAACGACTCCTATTCCACATTAGCTAGTGGTACATTCTTCGAATAAGCCTGATTCGCTGTATTTTGACAGCAAGAGTTTCATTATTTAATTTCGTCTTCTTCTTCTGAGCCAGCGGAACCACAGCTTTCATTTTCTGCCGCTCAAGTAGGTCTTTTCTTTGTTTTAGACAATTCTCTTAAGCGCTTCAAAAATTCTAAAAATTAGCATCGCGACACAGACGCGTTTGTGATGTTTTCTCTCTTAAAATATTTTTATTTAATCTAGGCGTATCCAGAAACGTCTAAACTTCAAATTCAATTAATTTGACCTGTATGTATATAGTGCAAGTTTGTCCTGTTATATTGTGGTTAGTTCCAGTACTTGTACAAATGGCAATTGCAATTAGGTGCTTTATCAAGCGTGTCTTATTGTGAATAGAATCAATAGGGTTTGAACAAGTTTACGGAACGGAATGAAATAGGATTGTAGCAAACAGTGCGGACGGTTAACATTTGCTGGACCATACGAAGTAACATACGAAACACAATACGTTCGATACTGCATCTACTGATGTACTTGATAAAGTTTCAAATTAAAGAATTGTAATAAAACGCTAGGGCTAGGGCCTCTTAGATTCGTGAATGTATGTATATCCAATTGGTCGTATAACCTACTTAAATTTGTTATTTGCCGTAATTGTCGTTATCCTACGAAGCGATCTTTAACCATTTGTGTTATACCTTTCATAGGGCACACAATTCTAAGCTTTTGGAGACCTTCACGCAATATTTTCATCTCTCATGCATTTCACGTTCAGTTCATATTACCCTTCAACATTGAATATAGCATAATAATCAGCTTTACTTGCCGTTGGAAGTAGCTAGATTTATCGCGTAATTACTACTTTAGACCGAAGAAATAATATTTATTTTAGGCATAGACCGCATAAATTAGGTACTAGGCAGATTGTAAAATAAATTTCATCAGTTAAGCATTGACGCTTGATTGTGTCAACAATGTTTCTATTCTATGTATGAGCAAATACATACAAAGTTAGAGGAATTAATGAAATACACTACCCGACAAAAACATAGACGCGGTATCGTTTCTATTTACGAAACAAAGTTTATAGACATTATATAAGATGTAAATGAGGGTTATTAATACTTGTTATGTAAATAGTCCATTTATAGATATTTCTGGGTATTTATTGCTTTATGAGGGGTAATTGAGATTTTCCCAGATCAAAATAGGAATTTTAAATGCGACACAAATTTAGACCCTGTGCATTTATTACATTAATATAAGCAAAAGTGTTTCAATTTGATACTTCTCTTTATATGCAGCGGTTGTGCTGGTAAACTGTACACATTTCACCACGAGAAATTATATTTTATAAAGTGTTTGCAATATGGGTATAAAAAAGTAATTATCCTTAAAAGAAATGGGTAAAGTTCTAGCCTGGCACCAGGATGGTGTTAGTAAGAAGGAAATTGCTCGTCGGTTACGAAGAAGCGAGCATTGCGTTAGAAATTTCCTAAAAAATCCGGAAAATTACGGAAAACCAAAAGGCCAGAGGCGACCCAAAAGCTGTAAGTGAGCGGGATAAACGCATGATATTGCGGTGTGCATCCAATTCTTCTGTGTCGGCGAGAGTTATTGCAGAACAGGCGGGGGTACAAACGCACGTGCGTAATGTTCAAAGGATTTTAAAGGCGTCACCGGTAATATCACGGAAGAAAATATTGAGAAAACCGCCACTTTCGGCGAAACACAAAGAAGCGAGGTTCAGATTTGCTGAAGAACACGTATCCTGGAAGAAACAATGGGAAAAAGTTATATTTTCCGATGAGAAACGTTTTAATTTGGACGGACCGGATGGGTACTCGCATTATTATCATGATCTGAGAAACGTACCAAAAGTGAAAATGACCAAATAATTAGGGGGTGGATCTGTGATGATATGGGCAGCGATTGGATTTCGCGATAAAAGTGGGATAGTGTTTTGCACAAACAAAATGACGTCTGTGACGTATAAAGACTTATTGCGTGACAATCTTCTACGTTTTGGAAACCAATGGGCCGGGCGCTATTTTGTTTTTCAACAAGATAACGCGCCAATTCATAAAGCAAAAACCATTACTGAATGGTTTAAAGAGAAAAAGATTAAAACTTTGCAGTGGCCGGCACGATCACCAGACTTAAACATTATTGAAAACATGTGGGGTGAATCGACACGTCGGGTTTATGGCGGAGGCCGTCAATATTTCACGGTACAGGAACTGAAAACTTCAATAGTGACTGAATGACAGAATATCCCTCAAGATTATGTGTTAAATTTATATAAATCTATTAATAACAGAATATTGGAAGTGATTAAGAACAATGGAGGATCTACACATTACTGATCACTTATTTGTTGATTTTTGTTTTACATTTGCAACAGAGCGTCTAAATTTTTGTCGCAGAAATTGTTTAAACATTGGAGTAATAATTTATTATTCAGTTCATATATTACTGGAGGAGATATTTTTAAGTTTATTTTACTTTTATGAATAAAAACTTAATTAGATATTTTGCTAGTTTCGCAAAGAAATGTTGTAACCCTTAAAACCCGTAAAACATCTTACCGCGTCTAAGTTTTTGTCGGGGAGTGTATATTTGAGGAAAATAATACTTAGTAATTGTGTATGGTATTATTAAGTTTTACATTCGTGGGTAGAAACCTACATTCTAGCGAAGATGCAATTATCCGCAAATATTTAATAATTTTCCTTCTTGCTAAATCAGAATGCTCTCAATATTTTTGCAAATTCCACCATTTTGCAAAATTAATTAACATAGTGGAGAGAAGGCAGGTGCAGTGGCTGGAATATATAATGAGAGTGGATGACAAAAGAATAGTTAAGCAAATCTGGCTTAGGCAGAAGGCAAGCAGTGACAAGAAACATAAAGAGAGTAAAGACGAATTTTTGTATTTTATTTTAGCATTATTCATTTAAGGAATTGCTTTCCGACAGACTCGTTGTATACGCAGCAACTGTTATGTATGAACTTTAAAAAAACAAGAAACAACTGAAAAAAGACAAAACACTAGAACTTGCTAATATCAAAGAAAGCTTAGCGAGACCTTCATACTAACCGTGCGTACACTATGCTCCTCCGACAATTAAGCAAAGTGCTTTCGGGACACGCGCGATAAAATAGAAAGTGACGGAGGATAGACTCTAATTACCTTCCCCCAAAATGTCGGCGTTTTATACGATGTCGTTTGTTATTTTAAGTGGCCGCTTATTTAGAAAAAAGAAACATGCCATTTGAGTAAGATATTTTTTGTGTTTTAATTTCGTGCTAATGTAGCCCGCATTAAAAATTTGCTTGCGTCCGTCGAGTTTTTCTTTGTGCTTTGTTTCTTCATCCGCTCCTTGGCGGCACGTACGCTTCTGGGCACATCGCCTTTTTGTGTTGTTGAAAACAAAAGAAATAATAAACAGGGGAATTTAAAAAATGTGAAATGTAGCTTTTGCTAAGGTCGCTTGATTTTAATTTTATGCACGGTGTCTCGAAAATATGGAATAAATTCATTATTTCTAAAATATAACATATTTTGGAAAAATTCTCAAATATAATTTAATTTGCATATCTTGTCCTTTATTCTTGAAATGCGATTAGCAACGTCATGTATATCTCTCCATTTTTGGATTCAGCACACGAACAACGGATTATAAAAATATAGTCCGTGTAGAAAGTATCCGGTAAACAAAAAGCACAGCTATAATTTGACGGTATATATTTTTATTACTTGAATAATAAAATCACAACAAATAATTCATCTCATTTGCTAATACAATCTCCATTTAACTGTAAACACTTAACTAAACGTTCAGGTAATCCCGAAACGAGGTCAACGCTATACTTTTCGGTGATAGTGGTCCAGGCTTGTGAAACTGACCGAATCAAATCTTTATTTCGTGGTGCTGCTCGTTCTACTTCAATTTTCATTAGTCCCCATATGTTTTCGATGGGACTAAGATCTGGGGAAGCTGCTGGCCATGGAATTGTTGCCAAGTTTTGTTCTAGCATCCAAGCTTTAGTGTAGGCAGAAGTATGGCATCTTGCATTATCCTGTTGAAAACGCCACCCTTCGAGATATAACGCGCGAGCCATTTCAAGAAGAAAAGTGTAGCATCACGCTGGGAGATTGCTCTCCAAACCATTATTTTTGTGGGAAATTTGGAAATTTGAACGGTAACATATTCTCTTGATAGGATTTTTAAATGATTTGCACCAAGCTGAAAACAATTTTCGTCAGATATAAAAACATCACTAAAATTATCGTCTCGAAATCGTTGGCAAAAATCTATTCTTCGTTGCTTTTGTAGAGTTGTCATTGCAGGGATTTTTTTTTGGTTTCCTTGATAAGTAACCTTGTCTTCTCAGTGAAATGCGGACAGTTTCTGGACACACTCTTATTTGACGTTGATTTCCAAACCTGTTAGCCAGTTTTCGAAACCCTACGCGCGGGTTTTGTCGTCCTAAAGTCACTAAAGCGTTTAGATTGTTTCCGCTAATCTTACGCGGTCTTCCAGAAACTAGTCCGTGGCCCATATCTCTCCTATTTTTTATCGTCTTTATTGTCTCATATACTGCACTTCTTCCGAGTTCAGTCAATTGCACTAATTTTTTAACGGTTTGAACACCTTTTCTATACAAATATTCCACCAACTTTCTTCTTTATACTTGCGACATTATTTCACAAATATCAAGCCTGTTGATAATCAACAACATTTGACAGCTGGTGTTGTTATATGATTTTTGCCATTGCCTACAGTCGGCACAACCTACTTTTGTCTTAGGATGTAACAAAAAAGAAATATATTAAAATTAAGAAAAATAGTAAATTCCGGATACTTTGTAGACGGACTATATATCGCACTTGCTACGGTCTAAAACTGACCGTTGTGAAGATTGTGGATACATATTTTAGTAAGTCAAATAATCTCCACCATATGTTATTGCATTATTAACTAGGGTTCGAAGACTTGTTTGAATTATTATGAGCTGATTTACTACTCAAATGCTATTTGTTCAAATACGATTTTTGCATTAATTCGATACTTCAAACTGATTGTATCTAAATAGCCTCATCTTAGTAACTATTAATTTTGAACAATAGGTGTGGTAACTTTTGTAACCAGCGACAGAAATATACAGGGTGATCCAAATTAGCAGGCAACTATTGCTAGCTTCGTTGTTATTGGTCCAGCGAAAATTGGTTCATTTGGAAAAGTGGTAGGGTTGTTATTGTTGGTTAATAAGCAGTTGATGCAAAACCGGTTGAATAACGCGCTTTTATAAAGAATCTAAATTTATTATTTTTCAAACAGGGAAACAATGAAAGGTAATTCAGTTTCTGACATAAAATCCATTCTTATCAAATAAATAAAAGGAAAGCTATGGTCATTTCTAGTTTCCGTTGAAAATACACGTTTGTAGCCTAATATTTATTTGTAGCAGGATGTTGTAATCTTATGCCAAACTAGGCAACTCACATCTAACAACAAGTACATCTAATGTTTATAGGACGTAAAATATTCAGCTGCATATAGCATACTACAAATGTGCACTTTTAATAGATACTAAAAGACACTGTAACTCTTTTATCATTCATTTTTGGTCATGGTAAATCAAAATTTCGGTCTGCTGACGATTGATTTGAATTGCGTAATAACTTCAAAGCAATGTTTAAATATATTTAAGCGCAATACGAGGAGCTTCTACGTGACTGGATATCGAATACGTCACTACACGTCCACAATCAAAGGTAAGTCGGCTAAATGGATTTTTCCCGGCGAACGTGCACTAAAGAAGGCGAAAACAATTTCAGCAACCGGAAAAGCTACGGCCATGATTTTTTGGGATGTTAATTGATTATTTGGATAAGGGGAGGACAACTAAAAGACGGTACTAGGGATCTATTCAATCCATACGACGCTGAGCTCATAATAACGGCCCGACATACTCATCGGCAGTTTCACGGCAAGCAGTTGAAATGAAGGGATCATTGCTGAAACAGAGGTCTATTTTGCAAAGTTCGATGGATCTACCTAATGACCTCATTTACAGTACGGAACTGAAAAGAACTATTGACATGAATGCAATACTCACCGAAATAATCAGTCGTCTGCCAACCGATTTTATATATATTTTGTCCTTAAATGCACGCAGTGGGAAGGTTTAAAAACAGATTACGTAATGGCACTTTGTAACGCGTGCTTGCCTCTATAGGCAAGGCAGGTACTTTGCTCTTGATTGTTACAACATTTACAATATCTGGAAAAGTAATTTTAATTGTTTTCTTAACAAGCTGGTTCTGCTGTAAATGAAAATTAAATTTTAATCACAGTTGCTTGCACTCAACGTGACAATAAATCTCTATATTAGAGACAATAGCGATATATAAGTGGTTGCGCCTTTAGTAGCAGTATTAGATTTTGTCATTAACCAAATAGTTTCCACGTGAATGAAAATTCATATTATTGATTGGGGACATAGAGTTTACGTTAACTGTGGGTGCAGCGGGAGTAGGTACCGTTCAGAGTTCTTTGAAAATGAAACAAGTGAGTAACAACAATTCGTTATATTTATAAAAAATCCCACGTAGGACAGCTCGAGCCGTCAGCATTGTGGGTTACGAACGGATCTTGCCCGGGACACCTCCCGTCGTCTAAGAGGAAAATTAAAATTAAATAAATTCGTGCGGACGGTCGATGGTTCATCACAACAGGTGAAATACTAAATAATCGGTAAAGTGAATGTAAGTGATGATCTTAATTTCAACACAGATAACCTTAAGTGTTTAGCGGCAGTATTTAACGACAATGGCTTCGCTAATATAACTTTCCAAAACGAAGTCATCCTTATTTTCACTCACGAGTGTAATGCGCAATATAGCGATCTTCAGCTCCTCACGTTGCTATTTATAACACACCAGCATCATCGTGTCTTCATACTTGACCCGGATAGCGAATTTGTCGAAAAACTATTTCGGGACCGAGCGAGGGTTATGCCAAAAAACCAGCTCGAATTAGATGCGGGAAATAGCTAGGACCGAGGGGTGCGCTCTCGGCGAGCAGGGATTGCTACTAGGGCATCCTTAATTCCGACATTGTTCAATTTATACACTGCAGATCTGCTAGAAACGTTAAATGTGTTAGTAGTCGCTATAGTAACAAGGGATTAAATTAGAAGTGATGCTGTAGTTTAAGTTACTATAAATAAGTTAGAAGCGTCTATAATGAAGCCTATGTAAACCATTATTGTAGTCAGGGAGCTGGTGGCAAATTCGGTATTCGGATTTAATCGTCGTTGCAAGTAATATGTAATACAGTTCATATCTATGTGGCTTAGAAAAAATGGGAGCTGAGCTGATTCTTTTTTTTTTATGAATTTTGAAACTGTAAAAAAAAACAACTGTCTGAAGATAGACTTTTAGATTGCTGATCTTTCTTTAATAATAAGGACAAACATGTAAAAAAGTAACTCTATTAAATCATTCATCGGTTTTTTCTTGACATTCTTATCTTCAGTAGAGTCTCTAGAAAGATATAAAAAAGATTGCAACTTTTTCCAATTCCAATTCCAATTTCCAACTTGAAAAATTGACGGAACTCTCACAATACCTCTCGAAGTTTTTAAAATACTTGATGCATTTTAGACATGCCAAAGACGCAATGCTCCGAAAGTAATCTACGTTTTTTAAAAGTTTACGGCATGAATTACAATTCAATTTCAAAGTTCCATCCTGCGTCCACTGCAAGGACTTTTAGTCCGTACGTATGCGGTATTAGAAATTAGAAATCGTCTGCCTTCCAAAAATCAGTCTGCCTTTTCTATTTTTATGATTTTTGTAATTATTAAAGCTGTTAGGCTTAAAAGCACGTTGAAATTACTTTTTTTTTAACAAATTTAAAATATCGAAGTTTTTAAAAACACCATCTAGACGGCAGAATTAAAGTTTCTTGCCTTTGGAATATAATTTTAATAATTAACGCAATGTACCCGACGATGAAAATTTTTTTTTATACCAGCAGGAACAGCGTCCGCCATTTACATTAATTTGTTTTTAGAGTTAGGCTAATTTAATAAAAACAAGGCAGATCTAATGAAATTTTTTACTGCACTACTTTTCTTCAACATCTTTGACAAGCTCTGATATTTTATTTTACTCAGCTCTTTACATTCAACCACGCACAGCGTCGATGTTTTTTGAAACAACCACTGATTTTGGTCGTCGTTCATGAAATTCATCACTGACAAAAGCAAGGTCACGACGAAGTTCTGCAATACCGTGTTTTCTGGGTTTATTACTAAAAGTTGAACGAAGCGGTTCGAGAGAAACGGTTTTTTTCAAATCCTAGTAAAACATTTCAACAGTGTTCAGTCTGTATATGCAAACGTACCGTGTTACATACGATCACTATAATATTCGCAGATGCCTGACCAACCTAACAGTGCATTCCTGCAATATACAACACGCTATTCAAGTTAAATCCACGTTGTAAATTCAGCAAATTCCATACTTCTCGAGGTTTAAATCTGGCTTTCGTACATTACTTTGCATCTTTGAATATTTTATTACTCCAACGTCGCTTCCCGATTGTATTAAGGATCCAGCTAGAATGGCCAATGGTCAACGCTGGTTAAAATCTTTTAGCCAAAGTGATGATTACAATAAGCGGAGTTCACTGCAATTGGTATAAAATAGGAATACTGGCACTGCAAGAAGTGAGATAAAATAACGAGTGAAGTATGGATACAGGAAAGTACTCTGTACTTTACAAACAACGAAATAACGGAACAGCGTTTATGATTAACAGCACCTTCAGAAACAAAGAAAGGGAGATAATTAGAAGAACTTCCGCCCTAAAGAAAATAAATGGAGATTAGTACAGAAGACTAACGAATCGGTGGTATGGACACATAAATATGGAAGAAGAATCAGTCGCAAAAAAGATAAATTGGAAAACATAAGAAAGAAGACCAAAACGAAGACACGAAATTAGATGGGAAGATCAAGCAATAAATGATATTAAAGCCATGGGAATAATTAATTGGAAAGACAGACGAAACAAAAGAACACAACTGTCGATAAAATAGAAGAGGTATGACGAGCGCCCCTATTAACAACAGTCAGAAGAGCTTAAAAGAGCGGGTCTAATTCCAAAAGAATGTACAGCCAATTATACACATATAAGACGCCATCACTAGATTAGAAATTAAATACAAATATTATTTTCCGTTCATCGTTTTCCCAATGATGTATTTCATGTTTGTTAACATTATCTCAATGAAAAGCGTATTGACTTTTTGTTAAGTTACGATTCGTAGTCGTTGTTGAACCCAATGATGAAGAAAAAAGAAATAAAAATATATTGGAAGTTACTTGTATCTGAGAAACTGAGGGATGCTTTCAATTTTTCTCGAACAAAAGATATTGTACTTTTATTCTTCGTCAATGATGCGACAGTCCTAATAACGGACGTCGTACCGTTTAATGGCAATGAAAAGAGTCCAAATGAACTTGACGTCACTTCTATGGAGTGAAAACGTGAAAGACGTGCTGCACGTTCCTCGGAGTCTATTGGTACGGCTATTTCAATTTTCCTAGATAGGAACTTTATGTGAAGCTCATTTACATTACAACGGTTAAAAGCACGCATCCTTTGATAAGTGTACGAGCTGTAGTTAAAATAATATTCGTTTATTGTCTGCGCCAATTGAAGAAATAATGATTTCGACGTTCTTCGATTTTGTTAAAAATAAGGACAAATATGAGTACGGAAAATGTAAGACAGCAATACACTGACTGCAATTAAACATGCACCATCTCTAAATTGTTGGAGAATTTTGCTAAAATGTCAATTTAAAAGATTGTGCGTTGATATAGTTTGTTTACCTGCATTTACAAGAGTTAGATGTTCTGTAAATATTTTTACAGGAACACCTGCTACAATCCGATAGTTACTAACCAAATGTACAAAAATGAGTAAGACGCGTGCAGTATGTTTCAAGGAATCGTGAATGATGCTCCACCTCATAAATAATGAACCCCCTCGATTATTGGGCTACATGAAGTCGAAGATTCCGGGAAACTGCGTGTAATTGTAATCATTCGACTGTACTACGGTGTTGGAACTTGTGGATTTAAAATCAAGATAAAGCACGTACAGAAGGTTTAGGCGCACCCAGAAGGACCACCTCCCGAGAAAATTTTCTCTTGAAGCGCTTGATAGTGCAACATCGGTTTCATTCGGTTATATTTTTTGGATATCGGTGGCGGAACGTTATCGACTGTAGAACATCACTACGGACAGTTTACGTATGGGGTTCCGTAGCTACCGGCCTTTATTGCGATTACCTTTAACACCTGAGCATAGACGCGCTTAACGAACCTTATTTACTTTTCTTTTGTTGAATTGTCTTTCATTTACATGTTACTAATGAATATTATTTTCGCTTTTAAAAATGAGATTTACCAAATTGACATTTGTTCCGATTACGTTGTTTAGTAGCGAGCTCTTTGGATGATTTTGGCTTCTAAGATCTCACCGTTTAATTTGAAATGACTTTTTTGCTGTGTGTATGTTCTGCATTAACGTGTAAAGAAGGATTTTTTTGCTGTAACTTACCGTCTTCTCTATTATGATACTCGACAACCAGGTATGAGATTGATTTTTTTTTGTAATGTTCAGTATGTTTGTAATAAATGTTTTCATATGTTGGCTTTCGTCGGTAAAATGTGAAAATCAGTGATGGAATCAAACCTGATGTCTTCTGTTTGTCGGGCAGGTATGCTAACGGAGTCTATGCTCGTAGATGCTAAAAACCAAGGAGTTCACGGATTTCCACATTCCATCGACGGAAGTCAATATACACAGTGAGTTAGAAGTATGGAAACTTCTTTTTTTTGACGTTATGCATTTTATATAAAAAGAAAAATTAAATAAAGTTTTACAGAAAATTTGATGTAATTAATATAAAATATTTTATATTTTCAAGTGTTTGTTAGCTGTGACTTCATCCGATCTTTTTTTTTTACACGCACCTACTATTTTTCTTCAATTCTTTGATAAAATATAACACCTCTTTCATGGTAAAATACAAATATCATGGTGTTACAGAACAATTGTTTCGAGAAAAAGCAGTTTAAAACGTGATACTTTAGAATTAAATTACAGTTGTCAGAGAACATTCAATAAACAACAGAATGTATTAAATGTACACTTTTTGACAATTTTATTCGTTTTGCATACTACGTTAATTATCAATTCTGTGTAAGAATTATTAGCATTAAAAAATTTTTATGATGTTGAGTTATGGAGATAAGCGAAGAAGTTTGGGAGACGTTGCGGTTTGAACAAATATGTACGGTAAAAAATAATCCCAAGCATGCAGACCACAATTAGCGACAAATGATGTCAAACGATTAACAGTAATACAAGGTTCAGCTTGTTCATGAACTGGAAAATGTTACAATTCAAAATTTCGTAAATAATATTATTTTCTCAGACCAGGTTACGATTTGCCTGAATGGACATAACTGCAAATGCGTAAAACCTGAACTGGGTTGTAGAACATTATTCTCCGTTTTCGCTGAAGATTATGCTTTGGGTTGGAATTTTAGACATAAACGTTATCGGTTCTTTTATTGAAGGTGAGCAGATATTTGCAATTATTGCAAAATCAAATTGTACCTACCTGGGTGCCTCTTTCGTAATGAAATGGATGTTAATTGACAACAATTTCTGGTTCTAACAGGATGATATACCTAGACCATGAACTTCTAAACACTGGTGGACTGGGAGACGAGGACACATGGAGTGGCCAGCCCAATCACCAGATTTAGACCCATTAGATTTTCTTTGTGGGGATATGTGAAGTCCAAGGTGTATAAAGATAAATCCAATAACAAGCTCTGCAGAGTTTTGCAGATCGATTGGGTCGCTGTTAACTCGTAAATGGGAAACAATTTGGGAACATCTAATTCATTAGAATTACTTTTCTCAACTATTTGATTTACTAAATTTCATTGTTTTAAATGACATCTAACATCATTCAATGTCTACTTATCTTACTTTACTCAAAACACAATCCGCTATTTCATAACCAAATTGATATATGTTAGTTTTAGGCTCTAAAAGGCATTTTCTCGAAACAATTGTTACTTAACTTTATTTGTTTACGTCACCACGAAGAGTGCTTTATATTCTATCAAACAATTGAAGAAATTGATAGATTCGTAGAAGACCGGGTGACGTAATAGCTAACAAATAGTTGAGGGAGAATAATGTCTTTTATACCGACAAGTATTTCCTGCACAACTTTTATTTAAAAATTTATTCTGTAAAATGTATAATAATGACAAAAAAAGGCATTTGCATACTTCTAATTCACCCCGTATAGTTAGTGTAGTGCCTGTCAAGATATTATAATGTATTTGTATGCATGAATAACGTCTATCTATAAGCGGAAGATGTCAGGTTCGATTCCTTATCGGTGTTGAAATTTTAAAAAATTTATTTACCAAGGAAATTCCGGATTTTATTAATATTTTTTTGTAATTGAGCTTATGCATTTGCTGCTGAATTTTGTTTTGTACCACTGATTTTTTAAATACATTTTACAGTTAATAATGATAGCAAGGACTGCGGTGTAGTATTGTAAACAACACAAAAATATCGGTAAGCTCCGCACCACACAAGTTTAATTAATTAATCCGGAATGGCCGTTTCGAGGATACGAATGATCCACGGATGTTTATTTTACAGTTTTTTGTTTTTTGTTTTTTGTTGATAATTGAGAACAATGTAATACGTCTGCATTACATAGCGCTTAATGAAAGCGAATCAAATTTGTGGAAAGCCGGTACTCTGTACAATGAATCGTTTGCAATCAAATGTACGAAAGAGGATATAGCGACTATGGAGGCTTACAAATGAATTCCAATACAATCAAAACCAAGAAACAATTTAGAGCAAACAAGCATATAGACATATGTGCACACAGGCCTCTTGTGTGGGTGGATGATTTGGTTTAATAGGTAAACGGACTCTGCGTGCCGCTTCCGACAAATTTAACCGTGATCAATTAAATCCTGGTTAATCAATATTGTAGTGCACGCACCTGGGGAGGTTAAGTGGATTGTCGTGTCTAGAACTGAACTTTGATGGACGTGGGTCAAGTGGGAGTGCTTGAGTTGAGCATGAATAGTCGCGTGAAATCGTACATAGTTATATGCAATGTGTAGGGTGACCAATGGCGTGTACTTTACATCAAATAGAACTAATTTGAGCCAAATTAAAGGCGGTAACGAATGCCCATGTTTCAGTGTTCTTAAATTACTGCACTCTAAAAAATATCTAACTAGTTAGGCTAATTCTACAAATATACAAAATTGTTAGTGAATAAGTGTTTAACTAAATGACCAGCGAAATTTGTTGTTACAGAACTCAACTAATTATCTATGTCATTGTATCTAATGTTACAATTTGGAAAAAAAACAATTTTTTTCGTAGATTTGCCGTGAATGCAGAAGTATCAACTTGATACTATTTCAGCAGTATGGTAAAATCGAACTAAAATGAAGAGTTAATAGCTAACTTTGTCATTTGACGCTTTACACGTCCTTTCTACTTAAACGCGCGTATATAGACGTGTTACTGTTTGGGGCTGCTCATGCCTTAACCCTTTCGAGCCTATTGGGTCATATGTAACCCAACAGTTTTTTCAGCTGTCTGTTGGGTCAAATTATTCCCATTTTAACGTATATTGGGAAGAGTTTCGTCCTTCTGAAACCCGTTGATAAAACAAAGTGTGTTATAACCTCACATCTCAGTTTATTCGTTATTTTACCGCGTAAACACGTGTGTGTCGGTTGTTTAGAGTGTTTTGTAGTTGGTAAAAGTGTTCATTGGTTAGTCTGTTTGTCGAGAACGCTTTAGAAACAAGGTAAGATATTGTTGTTGCTCACCTTATATTGAAAACAAAAATCCGGGACATAGATGTCCCACCAGTCTTTTTACTTGGGTTAAATGTTTCCCAACAGCCTTGTATTTTTACAGATGAGTAAGAAGTGGTTGTCAAGGAAAGAATTAGAAGAAGAAGCCGCAAGACTATTTGATGATTTTGATGATGGGGAGGATGAGGAGGATGATCATTTTGATAATAGTGAATCTTCTGATCCAGATTATGTTGCTACCGATTCAGATTCTGAAGATAATGAAAAAGAAAATAGTCTTGGTTATAGTGACGAAGATTTGAATTCAAACGCTAATGAAACAAATGAATCTGAAGATCTAACTGAAGAAGTACAGCATATCCAGGAACAAGAAACTACACGAGAATTGTGGTTCAGTAATGATGATAGATTTGTACCTAGACTTTTAGTACCGCAACAAAAAAAAATTCAATGCCATCTTTCTCGTGACTTGAGTGAAGTAGAGTTATTTTTGAAAATGTTTCCTACAAGTCTCTTTATGTACATAGCACATTGTACAAATTTGCGTTTAGCAAAATTTGAACAAGACACTAAAAAAAAGAGAATTCCTACTGATTACCAAGAAATTATGATAGTTATTGGCACTTCACTAATCATGTGCTACAATCGGGTTCCTACGTTTAATAACTACTGGTCTAATAACGATTCTCTAGGAAATACAGCAATAAAAAAGGCAATTTCAAGAGATCGTTGCAAGCTTCTTTTGTCAAAGATGTATTTCAATGATCCAAAACAACCTGAAAATGCTAACAAACTGTACTATATAGAAGAAGTTGTAAATTGCTTGAAATCTACATTTGCAAAATATCGAACGGAAGCTACGTACCAGAGTATAGATGAATCGATGGCTAAATTTAAAGGAAGATCATCAATAAAGCAATACATTCCGACGAAGCCAATAAAGCGAGGTATCAAGATATGGGTAAGAAGTGATGCTTCCACCGGTTATGTATACGACTTGAACGTATATACTGGCAAAGATACCGAAGAAACGGTTGGTACCCTAGGCGAAAGAATAGTAAATAAATTATGTAGTACTATCAGAGAAGAAGAAATAACTCTTTGTTTTGACAGATTCTTTTCTTCTGTTTCATTAGTAGATTCATTACCTTTTCCGGCAGTAGGAACAATCATGGCAAATAGAAAGAATGTTCCTAAATTTTCTACAAAGCTAGATCGTGGCCAGTCAGAATTTCGCGTGAATAACAACGGTACAATAATTTGTCGATGGAAAGACACCAAAGACTTACTGGCAATAAGTAATTGTTTCTCAGATAATGTAGTAGAAGTATCGCGAACTCTAAAGGATGGAACGCAAAAAAAATTTCCTTGTCCTGAAATGCTACAATTTTATAATAAGCACATGGGAGGTGTAGATTTGACAGATCAGATTGTTGGTTTGTATGACTTCGACAGGAAGTCAGGCAAGTGGTGGAAAAAAGTATTTTACAAGATACTTATGATGTCTGTTGCCAACGCACATGTCTTACATAACGATCTACATCGAACGAAAACTGCTTTTTTACCATTCCTAATCAATCTAGCGGAAGGACTCATTTCATTAGGCAGAAAAGGCGCAAGAGTGAAGAGGAAATCGGCATCATCGCTAGGACGGCCTTCAGCTAAAAAATCAAAATTATATAATGTTGGAGACCACTTACCCATTGAAGGAAAAACAAGAAGAAGATGCCAAAGATGTTCTCTTCAACTAAAAAAAGAGAAGCGAACTACCACATTATGTCAAATGTGCAACATACCTCTATGCAAAACATGTTTCACTCCTTTCCATTTAAAATGATATACTACATTAGATTTTTTTTTCAATAAAGTTGCATTTCGACGACTAATGGGTAAAATTTTTCCCACTAAAAAAGTCTGACTGGGATATATATGTCCCATACAAAATGGCGGACTTTTTTTTCGAATAACATTTTAAGGTGTTTATTTCACTTACCTTCATCTTGTTGTTGTTTAAAAAAATTACAATCTAATCAGGATTTAATAATAAAAAATCCGGATCGAAAGGGTTAAACCTTTCTGCGCACTTCTCATAGAAATAATCTAATTTGATAGTTGTAATGATTTGTTATTATCGACTGGTCAAATAGGGTTAGTGCCTTTAATTCTGATACCTTATATATTATTTTCATTTTATTAAAAAAAACATAAACAATTTGAATGTAGGCTTTCACGACCGTAATCCATAGTAGAAATGTCTTTCGGGTGATGTCGTGTAGTTAATATTTTACTTGACGTTTCGCTGAC
>LR737384.1:3252697-3331694 GCA_902655005.2 Marronus borbonicus | reverse complement strand
TAGAGAGTGCTTGATTTACTTGTTCTGAAGTTATTTCATGCTTAGATTATTTAATTAAGCAGCAACCGCCTACCGGAAGCTTTAATGCGAAACTTGGAACATTTTGTAGAATTTTGCAAATTGATGTATGCTGGAATACAATCGTTCATATACGAGGTGTAGCAGAAAAGAAATTCGATTGTATACCGAAATTTACGATTCTGGATTAAAATCGCACCCTGTATACTGTTATTTACGATTGTGAATTTAAATCCAACCCTGTATCTTATTCTAAACAATTTATTAAACATTGAATTTTTCGAGATAAGGACCTTTCTTTCGGTACCTCTCCTTCAATTTAAATTATACTCGTACAGAGTCATCACGGATTAGATTATAAATTGAAATCACGCCCTGTATATTAAAATTTACGGTTCTGAATTAAAGTCGTACTCTGTATATCGATATTTCCGATTGTATATTAAAATTTACGATTGTTATTAAATCATACCCCCTGTACGTTGAAACATAGCTAAACTGAACGCCGAACACCGAACAAGACTACCAAGCCATATGCGTTTCACTGTATTCCGTTCTTTAAAAGCGCATGAATAAAAGATATCTTTTGAGCTTGTAAAGAGCTACAATTAATCGATTTACGATGTATCGAAATTCGTTTTGCGCATGCTTTTTGAATTGTAGGATGTCTAAATTTGCCCTTGAAGTATTGGATTACCCTGTATATGACTTCAATATTGTTTTATAAATCTTAAAAGTATATTTAATTGCGACTTATATTGACTAAAGTGGCCAAAGCCAACTAAAAGTTATTTCATTACTGCAACAAATTTGTCCGGTTACTGTATTATTGAAATATCACACTGTGCGTCGTTCCTATTTCGTGTCGTTTAACCAGTTCTCTCCATTTCTTACTGATCACGAGATTTCTGTGGCGGATGCTAACTGGGACAGCCTGTATTCAGTCGGAATGCCTCGATTATTAGAAGGATACAGAAGCAAAAAATACAACAAGCACGTATGGTATAGTCTATGTAATTGGATAAAGGTATTTGTTTCCCAGAGGTTTATGTTCCGCTTTTAAGCTCCTTTACGGAAACTATGTCTTGTTTTCGAACAAAATATGTTTTTCCTCGAAATTTTGGTTCAGACAAAAGGGAAACCGTACACTTTAAATGAAATTGGTTGTCTCCGTTTATAAATATCATCCTTGTTGCGCCCTCTATACACATTTCGTTCTTTATCAATAATTTATTCTGGCATTTTCCAACAAAACCAAGCGAACCGTATAGCTACCGCACGGGAGGGAAAAAAGTTCGAACATCTTATCTATTGTTTTCGTAAAAAGCGCGTGTTTCAGATAAGAGGAACCGCTTCTTCCTTTATTTGACGTGCCTAATAATTAATTTACTACTTTCGTACGTAATACTTGAAATGACAACAAAACTTTTTTAATTAGTGCTTCTATCTCGTGCTCTAAACTTCAGGAGCGTAAACTGATTAAGAAAGTCATCGAAGTATTTACGGTGCGCTGTTCGGCGCGAAGTTGTCCCAATTTAAGACCTGACACACTGGCGACCGAATGGTGGCGACGATGCGGTGGCGAATTAAAATTTTCGCTACACCGAAGTATACTCCAAAAAAATTGAGGGAATTTCACTTTCGTTAAAGGGGTTACATTCACTCAATTTAGTCCGGATCCTTCCCTCTTGTGGAGGAATCTAAATATTTAGTTTGAGAAACTTTACAAAGCAAGATATATTGTATTATTTTGAGTGCAAGTTTTTATGTGATAAGGAATAAAATAGTGTGAAAATGACTCTACGCCGACACCATAACATGAGTCGGAAATTACCTTAAATTCGGTCGACACGCAAATTAAGATAATTTTGCGTTCCGAACAAACATGATTATATTGTTTTTTTAATAAATATTCCATTTCATTGCAAATTTCTTAAATAAGTCTGCGACTCCATATAGCCAACATTAGCTATAGTTCTTAAGGCTCGTTTTTGCAAAATTAAAATCCAATGCATGTAGCTTGACCCTCTCCAAAATAAGATGCCAAAACATAAAATGTTGTAAAATAACCTATAATACGCAAGTTTATTTTACAAATAGGGCTAAGTTCTTTAATAAATATATGCAACTAGATAATCTAACTGCAATATTATCAATGTGTGCCTCGCAGGTCAATTTATTATCTTAAAAAGTTCCTAAATATTTTACAGAGTCCGTTGTAGAACTGACGAAAATTAATCATCATAGTTTAACGTTGATTTCGTTTTTCCAAAGTAAAATTTTGTTTGTGAAAGAGTTTCATTAGGAGGTACGTTTATATCAATATATGTATATATTTAATTTTTAGTGGATATTAGTGTGCAAGCGTCATCATGCTTAAAAGGAATGTAATCTGTATTTCCACTGTCAACAGTTTGATATCTGTCTGTTATGTTTCTAACAAAGGAAAGCGCATTTCCTCTGATGCCGATTTGTTCGATCCTTAAAAGTGTGGTACATTATCGATGGTCTTCGTAAGATCTAAAAAATGTGCCACAACTGTTTTCTCTTTTCCAACTTATTTGTAGCATGCAGCAAAATATCTATTCATGCTGTTTTTGTGGACTAATTCCGCCTGTATCCGTGCTGACACGTCGCAAGGAATTCATTATTCTGATCTTGAAACACAATTCAATGATTTTAGACAATACGGTAGGTTTGTAGACAACAATTTGACTTATATTTCTCTGTATATTCTTTGTTTTGTTTGGAACCTAATAACTTGCAACATAACAACAATAATGCCTAACAAAGCATCTACATTTCCATGGTTGGATCAGCTACAAAAGAAAATTTTATGGAAGTTTACCACTACAATAATCGGACAAAGCGCATTGCATCTACGTTGAAAATGAAGAATTAGAACCAGTTTCTTCTATCAAGTCAATTACCAAGTAAATCTTTACAATCTGGACTGATCGTGAGAATATTCAAAGTCATCCTTAAATATGTAAGAAGCTCTTTTCGAAATTTTGTAACTGGTGTCGGTAATGAAGGAGCGAAAGGACGCTATCTCAATCTTTTTGTTTAGTCCAAATCGCCGTTGAGTGGAGATATTTTTCGCCAAGTGTTTTATTATCCAAACAGCACATGCACTTTAATTGGTTAGTTTCTTTATTATTCAATTTCAATATACACAAAATATTAAATTTTATTTGAACATTTGCACAATTCGATTTCGAATTTTAGTTAGTATTTGAATTCTGGCATTTTGATAATTTCTGTTATTAATTCTTCGTATTAAATTAACATTACTTTGTATGGGGTAAATTGAACAAAATATTGCACATAGGAAAAAACGTGGATTATAAATGGTGTCAGCATTTCTAGCCATACGACGCAGAGGTGCGCGTAGTAGCAGATTTATTCTCAGCGTCGGTTCGTGGAATGTTTCTGCAGTCCGTGATGCGAGACGAGGTATATGGAATTTCACTCTGCATAGAAAATTAGCTCAATCTATTTCATTGTTTAAAAGCTTCCACAAAAATCTTGCATTGTGAGACACCCTTCTTTGGTTTAAAGATTGGAACTGGTTGTCAGTCATCTGAAGGTAAGAAATTTCAAGAGTTTGAGCAAATTAGTTTGCGTGTTTTAAAGTAGATATCATATTTTGTACTTCACCACAAAGGCCTGATAATCTCCGTGTTTTGAATGTTTCTAGATGCACGAACAAGAAAGCGTAATATTTGCCATACTGATACCTCCTAGGTGTCAGCCGAAGGACAATTTTGAGCCGAAGGTTATGCCAAGATCTTTTAAGAACGTATGTAGGCGTAATTATTATATATTTAGTAGTGGCTTATTTTCCTTACTCCAGGGACAATTGTGTCAATATTCTTTTGTAGGGTGTTAATGTCGTTAACGCTGGGTATTCGCGAGAACAATTTAAAGTCGTCTGCATAGGCTATTCAGGAACATTTTAACGATGAAACCGAATCACTCACGAGGAGTATGGAAAAGAGGAGTCCTAAATTAGAACACTGGTGCACCCTAGATGTTGAAATGAATTCATACGATCTAAAACCATTATAAAGTACAAAATTTCTTCTATTTTCCAAGTATGTTGATATTAAAGTAGTAGTTGAATATGGGGAAAAACCAAAGGAAGATCATTTCTTTAACGATATTTTTATATAGAAATAAAAACAATTACTTAACCACCATTCTTTTCATTTCACCCACAAGGCTAAAATCACCCTTACTATAGGAGATCTCCTCCATTTTGGATGATTTTTTAGGGTGTAGATCGACTACCCGATGGCGGAGCATTAGCATATTCCTCATTTGTGACGAATTAGGAAATCATCGACATTCGAACGCAGATGCGGGAATCGTCAAAGTCTGGGGGCTCTTTAGCGACATTAGATACATGCACACAGCATTGTCGGCGCCGCCGTCGCCACCACGTCATTATTTAATATTCTCGACGGCGTTTGATATGCTAATCCTCGCGTGAATCAAAGGATGTCGATTGCTTAGCGAGTATTGGAAAGAGATCTCTTCGAGTTGACGCTGATTGACTAGATTTTTACGTTATCAATTCTGATATATGCAGGATCAATCGCAACAGCATCTTTCTCTTTGTCTGAGACAACGAAATTGTAGTTATTTCAACTAAATTCTAGGTTGAATGTTTTCGGAGGTAAATAGTGTTGTTGATTTGGTTTGATTATCTGAAAAATAGGTTTCGTTAACTTAAGCAAACTAAATGTTTTATTTAAATGTAAAGTATAGTCATGGAAATTATTTAGTATAATCGAAATAGTTAAATATTTAATTTAACTACAGCTAAATATATTTATTCCACTATTATGCTTACGAGAGAAATATATTTTGTCTTAAAAAAATTTAAGAAGAATGTATTGATAGGAAATAAGTTATAATAGACCAATTTCTATTCTATTTGACTTGTCTAAAATATTTGAATCGATAATATATGCAAATATATACAGTCCTTTCAAAAACTCATCCTTTTCTGTACAATATGGAAAGACCCACCACGACTAACACCAGCTGTTTCACGCAATACGCTTTAGGACCTTCAGAGAAACAGGAACAAGTTGATGCAGTCTACACCGATTTCCAAAAAGCTTTTGACAAAATAGCCCATCATGCTTTAATCAAAAAAGTGTTCACAACAGGCTTTGCGGCCGGCTTCTGTGAATTGATTGTGTCTTACCTCTTTGAGCGCCGTCCGTATATAGCATATCGTAATTTTACATCGGAAACATTTATTTCTACATCGGGTGTCCCTCGAGGGTCTAATCTGGGCCCGGTTTTGTGCCATTCTTATTCACAAATAGTATTCTTACAGGAATACTAATTGTGCGATCCATAGTCCTAGTAACAAATTGTCCTCTGTTCTCAGAATTTTCCGAATTAACTCGGATTATTAACTTAAAAAATTTTCACCCTTCTTCAAGGAACATAATCGAGGAGGTTTAGATCTGGCAACTTCGATAGCTAAGCAACTGCTGCACCTCTTCTAATGCAGCGGTCTGTATAGTTTTGATGAAGGATAAGTTGTTACTTGTCTACCAAAGCGAGAATGTACACTATCGCCTTGTATCTGCATGCATCGTCTTACATTAAAAGGAACGTCACCCAGTAATGTTGGAAGATCATTTTCCAGAAAATGCTTCAGCAAGCTGTGACAATCATATTATGGAACATCCGATATAAGGGAAAATACTTCTAAAATACAACATCCTGTTCACCTTCACAACTCAAAGCAATAAACTCCATGCACCAGTTTATTCTTGTATAAACGCACGCTTAAAAACTACATAGCCACTACGAATTGTTGGTTATTAGGCAGGCTATGCTACCGACATTATTACCATGTTTTCACAAACACGTCCAATCGATCCGCTTCGAGAAAAATAAGGCGGTTCTAACCAACAACACCCTTATTACATAGTAGCGAAGAACTCAAAATGCTTAGACTATTGGAAACGCATACACATGAAAGTTATCGCTGTTTTCTAGGTTTTACTGCGAACGTTACTGTTATTGTCTATCTATAAATCTTCCGGAAAATGCAGAAATGTATGGCGTGGCACAGCTAAGCGTTGCTCCATATCGAAATTAAGATTTATGTCCGTTACGCTGTAACAGGTTTCACGTTTCATGTGATATATGCATATGTAGCAAGAATTAGCGGTATACCAACAGGAAAAAGAACGAACAGGATGGAATGGACCCATTGTCTATATGTAATCAGAAAACCTCTACACTGCACACTGTATAAATAGTGCTAATTAGCCATCCCGTAGTGGATACATAAGCGTTACAAGTAATATAAGTAGTTTAGTTATCGGCGCGCGTTATAACAGTACATAAAAGGATTGCTGTCCCAAAATCTTTCCCAGCGTAATAATTGACTTCGTAACACAATTCCAGAGGTTGGCGCTCATAGATTAATCAGTATTTATAAATCATCGGATTTCAAAATGTGTTTATCTGTAGCACTCGCTTCGTGGACTGAAACTTGCAATATTCTTGGTTTACATAAAATAGGAACTTTTCCTATCAATGAAAAACACTACTAAGGAAACTCATGCAACACTGACGTAATTTGCAGATTTAATTTGTCTGCAAATTCTCCGGGAAGAGCTTCTAATAGGTCTATTGTGTTATATACTTGTTAGATACTTGGAACTAATGATTTTATATTCCTTTTCTTAAAGTGTTTTATTGTTGTTATTGTGTTTATAAAATTGTTATTTATAAACAACTCGTTTAGCAAGCTGCTATTTGGTAAAACTAATTTACATTCAGCGGTATTCCTGGTGTCGTCGGATAACTGCAAAATAAGGTCTTGGAACGCTTATTATAAAATAGACCGCAGCAGTTTTGTTAAAGTTTCAGCAACAATATTGCTAATTACTAGAGCATTTACCTCTGAACTTATTTTTGGAGGTATTAAGTAGGGAACACTGTGAGATGTTATGTAACACTAGACTTAACTCTGTATTGTACAGTAATTAAAGAAAGACAACAATGAGGAAGCGGTTAATCTGTAATAGAAAGACAATCGACGTGATCGACAATTGAACGTTCTATTGGTCCCTGAGCTTTAGATGTACTCCCCATGATAACCTCTCAAAATAAATTAAACTAAAAAAATAAAAATGAAAGTCAATCCTTCTTCTTTCCGAATTAAATTAATAAAATTAAACTTGCATAAGAACGAATATTAATAAGAAGGTTAAACTCTGGGAAAGGAAACTAAATGCAGATACCATGACAATAATTTGAACGTACGAATAATTTAAAAGACAAGCAGCGTACAAATAGAATTCAATACCTGTGTTACCTTGCACTGTCTATGCATGGCTGAATTTGTATACTTTTATTTCCTGCCGATAAGCACGAACGTATAGCAACCACGTGTTCTCGTACCGGCTTGACCAGCTTTGGTGACGACATAAACAGGAGGGCGCGAACAACGATTCAACTTCCTCGTGTATTTCCGTTACATATTTGCTTTAAGATAAATGTTATTTTGAAATTAGTGAGATTTCAAAAAAATAATCTGCCGATATAAGAAAGTACATTATACATTAAATAAATAAGCTAGGAAAATTCTTTTCTGTATGTGGAAAAGCTTTCTAATTGATTTTTTAGGTAAATGACCCATCCTCCTCATATCCATAATAATTTTAGCAATTGTTTTCTTAGGTTTACCATTTCCGATGGTTGCTTACTTGCTACTTATTTCTGCTGGTTTGCTACTTATTTCACCGGTTTCACGAAATTTAGGGCAGCTGATAATTTGTTGATAAATCCAAAAATGATAAACAAAAAAACAAAGTGCATAAAATGCACCCAACATAAAAATTAATTTAAAAAAAAACGTCCCTCTTGATTACGTTTTTTTATGATCAAATTGTATGCTATCCACCCGAAATTATTAATCGATTAAAAAAACTGGTTTTTAATAAACGCTTTACTTGATTTGCTGTAAAGCTGTAGATTTGGTTCATACGACCTTCTATTATGATGTCCCCGTTTTGTACATTGTACCTAAAATATGAAAATACTCTCAGCTTGAATATTTCCGCACATACAAGCAATACTTGTCAGCATCGAATATTTGACGAATATTCATTCACAGTGATTTAACTTTACAGAACATTAACATTCACCCTCTGCGATAAAATTCAATGCAAAAAGCTTATCTCTCGAACCTGGAACATTAAAACAATAAACGGAATTAATCGAGCAGAAATTATTTGTATTAGTACCATATTTAATGTAAATAAGTCCAATTTCACTTTCGTAAGTTTTCGAATTGAAATTTCGTATTTGTTTAAGAGAAGATGAGATAGAAGATTTGAAAGGGAAAAGGGTGTCGGATTCTTGTTGGTACCACCTTGACTAATATTTTAAATGGATTATCCGTTTGTGTTATCACATTATTGAATTCTACATAACCATTTTCTAGTTATTTGGAAAAATTAGGCTTATTTTTGCGGATTTAAATACGTTGAGCAGACTGTAATGGCTAATTTGTTTCCTGTAAGCAGGAGAAAATATTTAAATTTATTAGTTTCTGGAATTATCTTATTTATAACATCTGAATTCATTACTCGTTTTTTAATAGTTGCCAAAATAGTCCCTTGTTAATCCTAGCCAACCTATATCAAAATTAACCTAGATTCACGAATGTAAACAAAACATATTTCTTGTTCTGTTTCACCATTTTCGCAATTTTCAATATTAATACCAAGTGACGTAAATGGGAGGTCAAGATCAATGCTTCGATTATTCAACGGAAATGCACGAGGGAATCTAAGTAACCGTTAATAATATAAAGATCCTTAATTAAAAATACAGGGGCATATGTCTTATAGAGCACACCTTAAAAAAAGATAATAGCAGACATGAAGAATATAATATAATTTATAATACCCTTCGTTATTTAGGGACAGCCAGTTTTTTTAATAAGGGTTATAACGATATTTGTTAAAAAGCACATACTAACTGTAATGAAGCTCATTAACATGGCGATAAGTATTATTAACTTACTTTTAGGTTCTGTATCTATTTATAATTAATGTAAAAAATATATAAACGAAGTATCGCTGTAGGCATCCGTTAAATTTCGAAACAAAAATGAGACTAGATCCATCAAGAATAAATGAAGATGGGTACATTCTTTGTTAACAACAGGGTAATATTAGATAAGGTTTCCTTATGGAAGTATATTACGCAATAAAATACCGGTCTTTATGACGCTCCGAATTTTATTCACGAACCAGGTAGAGCATTTTCCCTTATAGTCATTTTTATAGCGAAAGGATTCCTTGTATCTCGGAAAAGGATTTTTGGCTTACAGAAACTGACTTAAATATTTAGTTATGGATTAGCATGTTGATGAATTTGCTTTTGTAACGATTAAACAACTTTAATCATGGATTATATTAATATGTTCCTTAACGTATGCTAACATATTTTAGTATTGCTAATGTTTATGCAAACAGTTATTTTATCATTAATTAAATTTTAGTCGGATAATAACTTAATTCAGGATTAAGGTGTTTTGCAAACCGGGAAATAATATTTTATTTAAATTCTTTTTAAACCATATGATCTATTCAGAAGCGATTTCTTATTCTGAAGATAATTAAGTTGTTCATTGAATTATAGCAGAATTACTACTACTAAATCAGTTAAAAAGAAAACAATTTAATATTTAATTATATTTAATCAATAGAATATAGGAAATAATTAGCAACAGAATTCCAGCCAAATAAAACCTCGCACAATTCCTTATGCAACATTATCCCTACACACTTGCTTCAATCATCACCAATGTATAAAATGTTGCTTCATTATATGTATGTTTTATGTAAGTAATAAGCAAATTTTAGAGCAATAGCAATGAGAAAAATTGAAACGAAAGCATTGTTTAGTTAGTAATAATAATAAAATGTAATTTTAACACGAGGATAGTCTAAAAAAAAAGATGAAAAGATATTTGCTTGAAAAAAGTTGACACCACCTGTAATGAAACGCCGTAGACAAAAATTAAAGAAGAAGAAGCGCAAAGAAGAGCTCTTTTCGTTTCCCTCATTTAACGAACGACCTATACCCCAAAAGGAATAACCATCAATACTTAAATAATTATACCGAGGTCAAGAAAAAGAACAACAAGAGTATTTACAATATTAACTTCGCTTCTTGTCTTACACGCATACACACATAGCCGGAAGGAGACTATGCCTGCCAATCACTAGTTCCACGTGGATGGGTTCACACCATGGTACGATTAAACAATTTTTGGAAATAACATATTTGGATGAGAGTATCTAATTAAAGACACTCTAATCACTGAAAATGCCGTATTAAATTGCTATATCGACCTCTACAGAAGTGAACAGTAACGCCCCACGATCTGCGAGGGTAGTATGCTCACGCTACCACCACTAAGCGCTATGTGCTACTATTGGATACTCTCATCCAAACATGTTAGTTCTAATATCGAATATATACGACAAATTAAATTACAGTTGCCGCCTTCCATATACATATGTAGGTGCACTGATGAGCTGTGCTGATTAATTTAAAGAAATTTTCGAAATTTTTACAAATGTCAGAAATTTACTAAAATTGGGGGTCGTGAATCCGGGAATGTCCCTAGACACTCTTTCGGCAAATGAAAGTTTTGTTTGAGAATAGTTTTAAAACGGAAACGAGAAATTAAATGACCACTAACCTTAAATGTTGTAGCCTTCTTCTACATAAACACAATATTCTTCAAATGCACTTTTGAATAACTTTTAAATAGTGGATCGAAACTAGGAGAATTGGAGCAACTTCTCAATATATTATGTCCGAATGATATATCGACATAAAGTTACAAATAATAATTAATTATTGTTAGTTTCCTTGCCAACGGTTTTGTTTTTATAGATATCTATGATAATTCTTAACAATTTAAAATATACGATTACTGAATTGGATTCCGAAACGAACAATTTTGCTGTAGTGTGACACAAGGACGCAACTGCTGCGGGGATTCTGTGTTCTAGGAAGACATATTTGAACACATGCAACACTACAACGTTAAATGGTGCTGAGAATTAAGATGATACGAACCGAAAGACATTTAATTGACATTTATAACTTTTGTACCACTAACGTATGCCCTAGAACTTGCTGTAGACATTTCTAATGTTAACTTTCCAAATAAAGAATGATAGAGAGATATAAGTAGTTAATATACGTCACCCCACGCTTGTCGTTGGCTGGACTTCTATTAATTTTAATATTAACTTTATTATTTTTTACGCCCCAAATATATTCGGCTCAAACCAGGATTCTTTCCCTAGGGATCGGGCTTCCTACCAACAGCTGGACCATCATTCCCGATAGGTGTACAATGTGAACTTAGTAAAGAAGAAGTGACTACGGCGCTGATGACAGCTAACCTCGTCGTTTTTAATATCATTACAATATATATTCATTTAATATTAATTACACGTGGTGTGATGCCACTAAGGCGAAGCATGCTACCTTCGCAGATCCCGGGGCATTACTGCTTACTTCTGTAGAGATGGATATAGTAATTTAATTACAAATTTGCAGTGATTAGAGTATTTTTAATTAGATACTCTTATCTAATATCTTATATACACGACAAATTGAATTAAAGCAGTCACCTTTCACATATGTAGGTATACTGATGAGCTGTGATACAGCGAAACTCGTATGCGCATACTACTTCGTGGTAGATGGAAGTATTGATAAATCATACTTTCTTTGTAGAAGACCGCTTTCGGTCTCCCCCTGTAAAAGATTTCTAATCAGATTATTTTAAAAATTCCAATACCAGGACAAATATACAAAATATATGCACAAAAAGCACTAAACGTACGACTATACATACATAAATGTAAGTAGCACCATAGAGCACTTACACTTTGTCTCCAACGAAAATATCGCTGTAGATGTTCTTTGCATTAAAAATGTAATAATTTTATTTTTTTTTTATATAACAACATTAAACTTTAAAACTAAAAAATAAAATTATTACATTTTTAATGCAAAGAACATCTACAGCGATATTTTCGTTGGAGACAAAGTGTAAGTGCTCTATGGTGCTACTTACATTTATGTATGTATAGTCGTACGTTTAGTGCTTTTTGTGCATATATTTTGTATATTTGTCCTGGTATTGGAATTTTTAAAATAATCTGATTAGAAATCTTTTACAGGGGGAGACCGAAAGTGGTCTTCTACAAAGAAAGTATGATTTATCAATGCAACAGCATAACAATATGGGTAACATAACGATCTATAAAAGGCCTACAGTATTTCAGTACGGTAGAAGAAATACCATCACAGCAATAAGCGCTGGTTCTAATATTATTTAGAACTGAGTGTACTGTCAACTGTAACAAATTTAAATTGTTTGCGGTAAATTGGACGAAAGCGATAAAATACGGATTAGTTTTAGAGACATGACTAACAACAACAAATCAAAAAATTTAAACGAGACTTAATATTAGCATTTGAGCAACCTTTATAGATATACTTTCTGTAACATGCTAGTCTAAGTAGAAGCAGTGATTACAATCACTGCTACATCCCTTACAGCGTATCAATCAATACAAATGGCACATGGTAGTTTCCTGAAATTTCACAAAATGGAGTATAAGAAAAGCGATATATAAATAAATATATAAAATTCCTGAAGAAACTTTCAGTGTTAGTTCAACATGCCAACGTAATCTTTCAAGAACCTAGTCGAAGTATATTGGAACAACAGGTGCGTTGCAGCAACTCTCGTCAGTGTTTTGACAGTTTTTACTTAACCAACCGTCTTGGAGTTTCTAACGAACGTATTTCTAATTTTAATTGGACACCCTTCAGAATTGGACTAAACAACAACTGCGTCTTAAGGACAGATTTGTTTTAGATCATCAATGTCTTCTGTCAACTGTACCTTCAAGTAACTACTTAAAATTTTAAATAAAAAATACCAGAATGTTTATTTAACTCTTTCTAATGTTTATCCTAGCGTTTAACTTCATCGGCAAATAACAGTAAGTAATATTGTTGATTATAAATCAAATATTGTTTGGTGAAATTGCGTAGCTTGACGTTTTTAAGATGTGCATTTTGCGTTGGCTCAACAATTTCTTTTCATTAGTGCACCCATTTGTCAATAATGCTGTTACACTAACAATAATGTCACACAGCAGGAACTAATAAATGCGTGCTATTAAAGTGAAATGTTTAGAAATAACATTTTTTTAAAGGATGGATCTGTCTTGTTTTACGGGTAATATTTTATCACAACACTCTTACAAGTAAAACAGTAAAGCTGTATTATACCGAATATCCATCAACCGGGATTAATGTCTCTTCCACCACGATATTTCCAAACTTTGTGTCACTATTCTGTATACGCGCATTAAACTTCTGCAGGAAGATTTCGCCTGCCACTCCGGACCAATATGCAGGAAATATCGTAATCATGTTAGAAAGGGTACACATAAAAATTTATCGTTTTCGAAGAGAAAAAAAATTAATATATATATTTTTACTTTTATAAGTTTTTCTCGTGTACCAAACAGGAAAAGAAGATTTATGGATGAAAGTTCGGAAGCATAGCGAAACATATTATCCGAAGTTTTACATATTTTTAGAAGAAGGGAGATGAAACAGAAGTTTCCTTATCTGTATCTTTTCGCAATTTATAAAAACGATGGATGTTATTGTTTAGATGTTCTTTGATGCGTGCATGCCTACGTGCGATAGAGGAAAACGTATCGATACTGCAAAGGGAGGGTTTCGGGGTTTTACGCCTAAAAGACCGTCAATAAATTTTATGCGTTCTATTCAGTTTTCTAAGTTGAATATAAAGAATTTTACAAACAGAGGGAAACCCGGCGATCCAATATTTTCTATTAAACTGACAGCCGTTATGGACGCTGATATCTATTCCATTGTTGAGAATTTAAATGCATAGCCTTCTCTTTCATACTGAAGCTTTTTGCATGCACCAACGACTTTTTGCTTACACTCGCCGAAAAGTAGCGCGTTGTACTAAATCATATTTAATTACACGACTAGCTCAATTTATTTCTGCGAGTTAATACAAAAATTTGCGAAATTACGGTTGAAGAATTAATCGTAAACTTAGCACTAGCCTTGTTGATGTGAAATAATGGATCGTGATTGTTATCTTCGGGGGTTCCTGTATAACAAACCATAAATATTCAAACTTTTTAAGAATACCATATCTGATGAGGGAATATTAAATTCTTATGCATAAGTTTAAATAATGTTTCAATGATTAACTCCGAGCTTATAGAAAAGTGAAATAAATATTTAATTATGGATTAACGTGTTAATCTCTGATAAATTTCTTTTTGCAACGATTAAACAACTTTAATCATCGATTAAATTAATTCGTTCCACCAACACCACCAACACCAATTTCTCAATACTAATGTAAAAAAAGTAAAATGCCAATAATTAATTGAATAAATTAACAAAATTATTTACCTAAATATAAAGGTAATTTATAATTTAATTAACTCATTTAATCACTAATTAACTTTTAGTCGGAGAATAATTTAATTCTGGATTAAAGTGTTCTATAAACCAGGGAATAATGCTTTATTTAACAAATAATGTTCTATTTAACGATATTTTTATACGCGTGATATGCACAGAAAATCTGCAAGATACCTAAAAACCTATGTACCATATGACAACGGTTTACTGTGTCGAGAATAATAGGTGATTAACTTTTCATTGAAAAATTCGTGCCTTTTATAGAAAAAAATTAATAATGTCTTGTCGCAACACGTTAACGAATACTTTCTGCTATTAACTTAGGCATGCTTCTAATAATATTATCTACGGATTCCTGTGAAAGCTCATTCCAAGTAGCTTTTAGGGCACCATAATTGCATTGGAGGGTTGAAGCATTCCAATTCTTCGATCTGTCGATCAGGCGGGTAAGACATTCGAGAATGTTGATGTTGGCCTCTTGCAGGAATCGTAATGTAACTGCTGCAACATGAGGACGGCCATCGTATTGCGTCGTAAATGCAGTCTAGGAACACAAATAATACACTGTGCTATTTTAGTGTAAAAGTAGTATGCAGGACGGTATTAGTTCCAGACAATAGGAAATCAATCCAAACGAGTGAATACGGGGATATACTGTTTATCTCAGGCAAAGAAACATCTCCCACGCTGGAATCCTTAAGAGTGATAAAAGCCGCTGCGGAAGTTTTGTGTCACCCTCTCTCCCTCTCCCTATTCTGTCACTTTGGCCACTTTTTTCTGTTTCATAGGCTCGCTCGGAGGACAGAGATTATCATATAATGGGGAGAGCATCACATTTATTTTCCACAACTACTATTTGGATGAATTAACAAGATCGTTGGGAAAACTGTGTAGATTTACATCTGTTGAGAATTTGACAAAATATTTTCAAATTATCCTCCTATATGGTAAATGTAAGATCAGTGACTAGAAAGAAACATGTGAAAGCACTAATCAAACTCGTTCCATTAGTAAACACATTATTACCAATCTGCTTATAGGTACTAGTAAGTCGGATTACATTGGTTAGAATACCACTAAACAAAAACATCATTATCCATATGTCAAGTTTCAGAAATATCCCTTGGCGGTTTAAATAAACTCAATACGCTTGCATTGAGGTCCGGACATAACATCGACGTATCTGCTTGCCCTTGACCAAGCAATATATCTTTCAAAAAAATCATAACTTATAAATCCGCCATTAGAGCGATAGGCGGGAGAAATATACAAAACAACACGATAAATCACAGTAAGTCAAGAGTGAAAGAAATATGTTTCCTCTACGCCACTTCTATGGTCTCGTTCCTATTTTCTCTTATATTCTCGTTTAGTTAGCCATCAATACTATCGTATTTTCGCACGTGTAATAGCGGAAGTCGCAAAGTCGTCCGACAGTGTATAAGATGAGGAAAATAGATTAAGTGTAGATGAAAAATGGTAGAGAAACAAATTCAGTTACATTCGGTATTGAAATTCAATCGATGCAGAATTCTATCCTAAACAAGGTAAGAAGGTATGAAGAAAAGGTTACTTAAAACAATTTTTGGATGTGGGTTTAGGGTATTAGGTAAAACTATTAAGGAACATGTACAATATGTAGCTGAAGATTGAGATTTGTTATGTACCATATGCCTACAATTCAAATTCATGTCACGTGTTCCTGGTTTGAAGAATAGATGTCGTTAATAGTTTGCTCTGGCGTATCTTCTTTCTAGAAATAATGAATCAAAAACCAATCGGTTTCCTTAGATGTTTAATATTAATATATTTGTCTCTTTGATTGCTTGATTAGTTCTTTCGCAATGAAATACAGAAATTGAAGGAAAAGATATGTAGTTTCTTTCTCTTATAAAAATAGATCCATCTAGTGCGTGAGAGGAAGACAACTTATTTCCTCAGTAATTTTAATAAAAAATTTCAAATAAAGAAAAAATCGAAATGCACCACAAAATTATATTCAGGCACACAGGTTCTACTGCACACCATGTAGTTAAGTCTGATTTCATCGTTAACATTTTCTACCCCCAATTTATACTCTTAAGAACTGGTTTTTCGAAAATGTTCTTTTTCTGACTAGGGGCTTTTCGTGTTATTGATTTGAAATATTTTCGAATTCCGATATAAAATTCCATCACCCCCTAATTCTGAAAAGAAAAACACTAAAGCAGTATCTATTACAGCCCTTTTGAAGATGAATTTCCAAAGAAACTGCAGAAATGCGAAGGTAATCTATGTTTATGGCGTGAATTTCAGTTAAACGTCCATCCTGTGCCACTTGATGAAGGTAACACTTTTTAATCTGTATCTGGAAATTCTTTGTATAATGAATTACAAATCGTCTGCCTTGCAAAAACCAGCATTGGAGTTGTCTGTCTGTTTTATTTTTATGCTTTTTGCAATTATTAAAATTATTAGGCTTAAAGGGAGGTACGATGAAATGATTTCATATTTATTTTGTTTTAGTAAATTTACACTATCGCAGCTTCTTAATAAGCACTATCTACAGAAGCAACGCTTCTTGCTTTTTATAATGTAATTGTAATAATTAACGCAATCTGGCTGACTTCTTTTATACTACAATAACTTGAAAAAAGTCATTATTCTTAAATAACGTATTCGAATACTGTGGCACTGGAACACTGAAACATTTCACTATTACCCCTTACCACAAACATTTCACTGAAACTGTACGCACGTTTCGATAGCTAAGCTATCATCTTCAGCAGCTATACGTACAGTTTCACTGAAGTGCTTGTGGTAAGGGGTAATAGTGAAGTGTTTCATTATTCTTAAACCCAGCAGGAACAACGTTTTTCGTTAACTTAAAGTCGTAGCCTAAAGTGCGGTATAATTCGAAATATCTGTTCTCCAATGAATATAGTTTAAGTAGTTAAGTAATATTAGTAAGTTATAACTGAGTCTTAGATTATAGAACATAAGTCTTACTCAATATAGTATAGTCCGACGTATCGATCTTCTGACGAAATTTCGTAGTGCTGCCTTCGACCAAATTACAATATTTAACTGACTTGACCTGCTTACTTTCTTCCTCTAATGAAATTAACACGATTTTTATATTACATATATGTACACATGAATATTGAAGTACGCGTACGATAAAATAAATTTGTAAGTGTAGCACTTAATAGCTGTTAGACGATATAGTCCATCCGCCATGAAAATCACGCCAACAGCTGCTCTGGAAGTCGTCCTAAATCTGAAATCAAAGGGAGGCCAGGTCAATAAACTACAGACCAATGAATGGCCAACTTCCTGTATGGTGCAAACTGTTAAAGGAATTCACGGTGGGGCCAATAACTAGCATTCCAGGGACGCCATAAGTCCCAAATACAGCTTCGACAAGTGCTACAGAACGGTAATACCAGATAGAGAAGAGTGAAAGAAAGGCCGCCTGTAAATGCCGAATCCATCTGGTACATAGACGGCTCAAAGACAGAAAATGGAGTCGGAGTGGAGATTTGTGGGAGTAGACCTAAAATATCTAAAACACTAAGTCCAATCCAAAGCGCCACAGTATTTCATGTCGAATTAGTAGCGGTGGTGGGTGTATTGAAGAATCAGACGGGCAAGCAGATTCAGACAGTCAAGCAGTAATAAAAGTGCTAGACTCCAAACAGGCGAATTCGAAACTGGCGTGGGACTGTATGAATGCACCCAATAGTCTGGGAAGCCGAACTGAGGTGACCCTGGCCTGGGTACCAGGACGCGAAGGCCATCGAGGGAACATAAAAGCAGGCGAATTAGCCCGTCGACTGCTGAAAATCGCCCAATGCTTTCGGTAGGAATGGCATATACGGTAGTAAAAACAACCACTAAACAATGGAAAGATAAGAAATCTCAAGACTGGTGGAAGGTCATTCCGAGTTCCAAGGGACAGGCCAAGCAATTTCTAATTGGACAGAAGCCTACATTTACAGCGGACTTACTATGCAGAAACAGGAAGTCTGTTAGAACAATAGTGGGTCTGCTAACAGGACACTGTATGCTCAAGAAGCACATGAGTAATCTGTGCCTGATAGAGGAAACAGCATGTAGAGAATCTGCCAGGTGCAAGAAGAAACTGCCGCCCATGTGCTGCGCGAATGTATAGCACTGGCGGAGTACGGCTCTTAGAAATAGGTTCGGAATACCTAAAAGCCGAAGGTTCACTTACAAGGCTGCTAAATCTAGAAAAGAAAGCAAAGCTGATCTAATTGATTAAATGAGAGAGGAATCACAATAAATCTGGAAAGGTCGCAGTGGGATAGGTCAAGAACCACTTCGAGTAGTAATCTAATATAATTTAATCTAGACAATTGGCAAGTTTAGACGGTGTTAATTAATATTATGAGGTTTTGTTTCTTTTATTATTTTTATTATTATCAGTAGGACCACAAATAGTTTTTTTTTCATTATATGCAAAACAAATGATAAATGATTCAACTTAGAAAAAACATTTTTCGCCCGGCGTAAATTGTACTATCCACGGAACTAACCCGGAACACTAGAGTTTAACAAAAAAGAGATGCTAAAAGTGTTTGCAGTAGTACTACATCATTGTCGATTCAATGTCAACGGCAACGTATTTTTAAAACAAAACCTGAAGAAATAAATGTACATCTGAAAAACGCCGCCCATATATTCGCGCTGTGTACATATTTGCCTAAAAAATCCCGTATTCATTTCATGTAGGTGTAATATTACCTCTTAAATGTGTTGATACAAATGTTTTTATAAAAAAGTATATATACGATACGTGACTCGATTACCCGATACCGCTGTATATTGAACAAATAAATTCCCGGAGCCTTTTCGGTGGCTACTTCGCTGGCAACACATGCATAGAATGTTACACGTGGAACTGATGGTATATGATAAAACATTGTGTTGAAGGTGGACCTAGAAAACATCAGATTAGGATATTACTTTTAGACGTCAATACGATATTTTGAACTGGAAAGATATTCGCATTAAATTAAGCGTAACTCCGAGATATATACAGTATTCAATGAGCGGAATAACGTGTAAACAACAACGTAACATAGTTGGATATGATATTTGGTAACGTTGAACTGTTTATTATAACTTATTCTATGACATAAGTTTCACTCGATTTGTGCAACTCACGTTTGCAGGATGCCCCCATCTTGTTCTTTTTTTTTTTTTAAGAAGAACAAGATCAAAGTATGGCATGAGCTGACGCTAATTTGAGTCTCCTTGCCATTGAGGTAACTTGTGCTGGTCAATTTTTCTAATCGAAAGGTACTTAATTTGATTTGATAAGCTTAGAAGTAGCTGATTTCCAGAAAGAAACCGTATAAACTTAGCGTTTATGTATTAGGACTTCGCTATATCAGGTTAGTTTTCGTTTAAATTTCTAATATTCATTTAAAAAAGTTAATTCATCTCTTCTAATTAAATTTAAATTGCTGAAAGAGACATTCCCGAATCCTGCGATTCTAAACTTCATCTAAATAATTCTCTATTTAGACGTTAAGTTTTGTTCAAAGTGGACGCATTTTTTTTATTTTGTATTTCCTTTCGTCAGTTAACTCACAGCCTGAAGATGGGTAAAACAAAATTCAGCACTTTTGAATTTAACAATAATGTAAAGATTTAATATTCCCGATATTTCCAACTGTACAATCAGGATAATCAGACAATTTTTAATGGGTATCTTAAAAATCTAGTAGCCTTCCGCTACATTTATTCCTACAGATTCAAATGGGTCAGAAATCGTATTTATCTTCATCTTATTATCCGTTGAGTATACTTTTGAAGATAATAACATCGACGAAACTTTTACAAGGAAGGACGAAAAAAAAAACCAAATCGATTAAGTTAAAACCTACCAAGCAAGTTAAATCTGAGAATTCTTCTCTACCTTACGCTCCGTCAGCAAACAGAATTTTTCCAATTAAATTTAATGTTTTCGCGGAACGTTTCCTGTTATGTGAGGGACGGCATTGTACGCCCGCCCTGCTGCAATCTTTTCCCTGGGAAAAATTAAATTCTCTTAATTTTAGCATTCCCTCATATTTTTTATGATTTTATTGCTGAAAGTGGGTGACTCTCATTTACGTCGCTGTGCAAATAGATTGCACTCCGGTAGCGTTTTATGCTCGTGTAACCAGGCAGATACAAAATGCAATTGAAATTACGACGTCGTTTGTTCGTCTTATGTTCACTTCAATGAAATGCAATCCTCAAATTGTACACCATGCTTCACGAACAATTGCTCGGTTCCTATTTCACGTACAAGAATTTGCTCTACAATCGGACAATCTTGAGGATGTACTAAAAGTTTTAATAGGTACAACTGATTCTCAAGTTTTATGATACTTGTGCAAGCAGAGACAGTGTGTATGGTATAGCTGTTATACATCAATGTTCGCTGAAAAACCCATTTATTTGAGTCAATCAAGATATAATTGATCCAAGTAAATTCCATGTTTGAATATAGACAAATAAATATTATGTTGTTTCAAGCAAATCGAGCCATGGTCTCTGGCAATTTTTTCTGAAAGAAATATGTTTGAGCTTAATATATTTATACTCAGTTCCCAACGTTTTTTCTCAGTCAGTAATAAAAATTCGACACGTGTTGAAATAAGCTTTTTGGCTTCAAATGAACTAATGCTCATATTGACTTGCTCATTTACTTTTACCCAAGGATGACCATTTTAGTAATCCATAAGATTCTATTAAAAGAATTCAAACCTTACTAAATTTATTTCGCTAATATATAAACACTGGCAAAGTTGAACAAGGAACAAGTACACTAGCGTCGCAATTATTATTATTACCAATTTGGCGACTATGTTAAGTAGAGTCACGGCTTATAAAATTGGACAGTAACTTTATCTTCTAACAACATTTGTCGATATTTTGGCGTTACAGAAATATCACTTTGCAAATTTGACTTTATGGTTTCCTCGGCAGCAATGTTCTTGTCCGAAAGAAGTTAAGGCACCCATTTCACGCGACAAAGTGCGCGCTACCTTTATTAAACGTGAGACTCGGCGAACATTAATTCTCGAACTAGTTTAGTTCTCTCTACCGTCTGTTAGTCCGTCTGACAGTGCTGCCACGGCAGAAACTAAATTCGGCACCCGAATAAGGGCTATATGCAATGTTATTAAATCATTCCCGGAACATAATTTGCAAAAGTCTCCCTCTTCCTCTCCGTTTCCTCTATGTTTTCTGCGTTGGTGTCAGTGGTGTACTGCAGCCAGGTAAACGGTTATTTGTGAAAGGTATGTGTTGAGTTCTCGAAAATGAATGGAACGGTTCGGTTAGTGTTTAAAGCTTCCAATTTGGAGAGCTCAGTAATAAGGGTTATAGGTCTAAGAATAACGAGTCCGCTGCTTGGCTGCACTTAGTATGCTAACAGGATCTTCAGTTACAATGCAGCTGCGTTATCATGACAATTCTCGGAGTCTGTGCGGCGAGGGAATTCGCAATTAATTTAATTTATAACGCAATAATGCCGTAGCTTTTCACCTATGTACGTGAAATTTAAGCGGTCTACATAGTGCTAGAACCAATAGCTGTCTTAAGTTACCGGTATAATAGTATAAAACACGGAGCAAATATATCCAGGCTATTTCACTTGAAAAATGGTATTACGAAAATTAATAACAGTTGGTAGAAATTAACTAATTTCAATGAAAAAGAACACATTTGTTAATCCTTCTGTTTCTTCTCTCTGTATTAATATGATCCATTTTCAACTGCATTAGTGGTAAGTCAATAATAACAAAGCTGGCAGAATAAAAGAGTTATTTGCTAGTAGAAATAAAAGAAGAATTTAACAAAAAAAAAACACGGTTATCGAAATATTCAAGAGGTTCATTGTTTGTAGTGTTTTATGAGCTGTGATATTATCTTATTGGAAGTATCCATCCCTTACTTCAGCGTCATGTAACAGGTACAAAAAAAATTGTGATAAGTTATTAAAAAAAAATAGACCAGTAATTTTTGTCCATCCATGCACTAAGCTTTACGGAATGCAATGCCTTCTGTATCATTACATAAGGGTTCTCACTGGACTATACGCGCATGGTTTGTTTGTTGATATAAACCAAGATGTGATACTGCAAAATATTTAAAACGAAGACGAATTTCATCCATACATAGTTCCATAAAGTAGAGTTGTTTTGGCAGTCACGTTAGGTGCCTTTCACTTTTTTTTTCATTTGTGAAAACTTAGTATGGAAGAATTAAGTATAGATAAACATGTTGTTTATAATCATGAAGGGTGAGAGTAAAATTTGACGAAAACTATGTTCAAGAAAGCATTTAAAATAGACCAATACCAGGCTCGCCTACTCAAGAAAAATAATCGTCTTTTAGTATCAAATATCGCATGCTTTATTACTATAGAAAATAAAAAAGGGCCAGTTACGTTGAATTGCTTTGATTAATAGGAATTTGCTTAAATAGAGGCTATTTAAGCAAATTGCTTCACTCAAGTGAGTGGCGTATTATTGACATCGCCACTCCATAACACCTGTTCGAAGGCATTTATTTATTTCTATTTGTGTTGCGTGCAGTCCGCCTATTTATGTCTTCGTATTTCCGCGAAATCGATACATTTTAACATATTTACGCAGTAAAGCGTACAAATACTTTCAATATGCACGAGAGACAATGAAGGGAATAGATAATGGAAGTACACTTACATAATTACTATACAGTGTGTCGGAAAAGTCTGGAAACACTCAAATAACGACGTAATGTTTTTCAAACGTCAGTGTAGGTGCCTAAAAAATATTCATACCATTTTTGAGGTAAATGTCATAATTTAAAAAGTATTCATAAGAAAGTTATAAGTCTCGAAAATGTTGGGTTTGGATGTCTTGGCAGATAATAAAAATCCGCCTGAACGGTATGTATTCCTTCTGGAGTGATTTCACGTACTTCATAGTTCGTAGTTCGTATTCGTTGTTGCAATTCGTGTCCATATTGTGAGGTTTACTAGCCACTCGATTAACCCTCTCCTCCCAATCCATCGGTTAGAATGCGTGACACCGACCCAGAAACACATTTTGAGCGAGAATCAAGAAACGTAGATTTCTTTCGTGTGACTAATCATGTACATCACATTCAACGACCATCTTTAATTTTATGTGAACGTATTGAACGTTGGCACATCTTTAATTCCTCCGTTTTCATTCCAAACTGTAGCCACTTACATTACTCATACATCATATGCTTTCGCGCAGCTTGGTAACACGAGATTTGATCTGCACTCTAGAAAACGTGTCATCAAGTTATCGACGTACACTACCGTCCATATTAGTTCGGACACCTACTAAAATGTAAACTCTACTAAAAGACGACGAGCATATAAAATTGCTGAGCAAGCCAAATAGGAGACTGACAGCACCAGAAGTAGCCGCCGAAATGAATCGCGACTGTGCAAGAAAAATTTCTGTTACTACAGTGAAAAGAAGATTAAAACCTGCAAATCTTCACGGCCGCATTACAACAAAAAAAAACCTACTTCGACGGGAAAACAGGCAAAAACGGCTACAGTGGGCAGAAGCACATAGAAATTGGACAGTGGATGATTGGAAAAGGGTGCTATGGACTGAGGAGTCAAAGTTTGAGGTGTTCGGACAATCAAGGCGTGTTTTTGTAAGAACAGCGAAAGGCGGAAGAATGTTGCAGGATTGTGTAGTGCCAACTGTCAAGCAAGGAAGAAATTCTGTGCTTGTTTGGGGTTGCTTTTCCTACGCCGATTCAGGAGACTTGAACCGAAGGTATTTTGCGAAAAGAAGGTTATTTAGAAATACTGCAAGAAAATGCAATGCCATCGGGACAACGTCTAATCGGCGAAAATTTTGTATTCATGCAGGACAACGACCCCAAACACTAAGCAGTGATATGTAAAAATTACTTAAATGAAGAACAAGATAATGGCACTACAAATAATGACATGGCCGCCGCAAAGCCCCGATCTAAACCCCATCGAGATGTTATGAGATGAATGGGACAGAAGGATCCGAAAAGTATGCCCTACCTCCGTAGGCACCTGTGGAACATTTTACAAGAGGAATGGACTAATATGCCAAATAGAGTCCTTGAAAAACTAGTGGAGCGGATGCCTCGGATTGTGAAAGCTGTTCTTCGCGCAAAAGGGAGTTTCTTTGATGAACGGAATGTTTAAGAAGTTTTTGTTTATTTTTCGTTAGAATTACTTTTTTTTTTACTTTTATACTTTAATTTTAATCGCTATTAATAAAATGCAATAAAAATTTTAAGTTTTGGAAAAATGAATGTTTTTTCAGTTTTCTTTTCAGTGTCCGAATATGGACGGTAGTGTATATGTCTTGTATAATGCGAAGGGGCCACCTCCCGTTGCATCCATATTCCGTGGTTAGGTAAAGACTTTCGTTATTATGGTAAAGTACTGCTAACTCAGGATTTAGTTCGTCCTTTAAAGACTGTTAAAGTATACCCGCCCATACATTTGCTTTCTCAGGATACTGAGTATGTGTTTCTCATGTGCCGTGTGTGCATCCTGATATACCCAGTACTTGCAGTTTTGTCTATTAACAGTGCTATGTAAAGTAAAGGTAATGTAAAGTAAAAGGTAAAGGTATGTAAAGTAAAGCCAAGTCGGAAAATAAGATATTTTGAATAAAATCCGGGTTGTTGTCACACATCGGCATTATTTCTTCACAAAACTGTAGACGTTGATCGAAATCATCTTCACACAACTCGTGAACGACACAGACTTTGTACGAATGATACTTATTTTTTCGATTTTGTTGTACTAAATTCTTAAGTCGAATGTCGCGTGGTATCATGTGGACAATAATACATTGAGTTGCGTACCTCCATTCCCAGGCCGGTCACGGACATGCCACTCTTTTCGAAAGTTATTGTAAATTTTATTTACGGCGGAAATACTAATTGAAGCACGACCTGGATGCGTGTCATTAAATAAATTGAAATCTTTTCTAAATGAACGGGTTCTATCTCCAAAACCAACCATTATAAGTATTTCGATACGTTCTTCTTCTGTTAACCCCATTGTTCATAATTTCCAAATGGGCTTAATTGAATGTTAATGTATTTGAGTGAACGTGGTTACCACAGCGGTTAGATGAAACTACTGCTGACTCAGGATAGGTCCCTTTTATAGACACCAGCACCGGATACTTGCAAAAGAAAGGTTCCTTTCCCTTGTCTTCGGCTTCGTAACCCCTACAAGAGAGGTCATCCTAAAAAGGCGCTTGTTTAACCGACGAAGTCCAGCCGGAATCCTTCTAGCAATACGAAAGTCCTTTTTGGACAGTGCGGATTTATAGCTTACCGTTGGTGTTATATCTAATGTTATAGCCAACGAATTGTCATGCGTAAACCTTTCCAAGCCAGGATCGCCATTGTATTACAGAAGGAATCTTGTGACTGTTAGTAGAGGTATTGATATCTGCCTGAAGGCTTGAGGCCAGTTTGGTAGTCGTGGGAAACCAAGTAATGGCGCCACAATATATTACCGTTGGTGTGGCTACTGCAATGGAAATCCATATCACTAGTTTAGGGAGAGCCCAAACCTCTTCCAAGATTCTGTCACTGCATCAACTGCAAAACTAACGTTGTTGGTCTTACTGCACGCGTGTGAAGTACAGGAGAGCTTTCTAGATAAAGCGAATAAGGTTATCTTCGTATTGGTTGGATTGAAAGGTATTTCGTGGCCATCTCACACAATATTTCAACACTTTTTAGCGCTATATACATATCGTCACAAGACCTTAATATTTGGTTGAAACAAATTATGTATACGTGTTGAAATCAGTGCTGGGTAAGATAGAGGAAATGACGACAACACGAACGTCTTCCTATGGGACGAATAAACACGAATATACTTAGTGGCTGCAAAAATTTAGTCGCGTCCTCTGCCTTGCCCATCACTGGTTGAAATAACAATGACAAGAACAGTTGATAACTATCATTACGTCATTACAGAAGTTGATGCATGCAATATAAGCAACTGGAAACTTTTACGAAAACAATATTTAGTACGCAACAATGAATAGATAGATTTGAAATATTACAGATCTGAAGATATAATTGTGATGTTACTGTCAACGGCTTATTTCTCTTGTGGGTCCAGTTGTCTCCACATCCACGATGATCCTGAAAACAGCACAGTGCTGGTGGATGATTGCTAACATAGGGCCCATATTTCTTGTCTTAACGAATAGAAAGATAAAACCCCTGCTTTAAAGTCAGAAGTGTAATTTTAAGAGACAAACTACTTTTTGCGCAACATTCAATTTCACGGTAAATCTCAGAACGTTAACAAAGGAGACATACCAAATTGAAAATACGTATATCTGCGGTGAACTGCTTTTCTGAAATTGAATCATCCCCGTTTTAAGTATGCAAAAACAGTTCGAAAAATACGCAAGCATTCCTCACACGTGCACCTTATCCATTCAATATTTAAATAGCTATAAATTATACATAGATTTTCAGGTCGTAGAAAGCGGCTGCGGAGGGATATGCATGTCTACCAACTTACCTGTCCTGGGGGAAGTAATTGATTTTGTTTCGCAGTGTGCATACAAGACCCGCGTATCCTGCAGACAAGGAATGGACGTGAGAGACTTTCGTTGTCAATACCCGCAGGGTGTATTCGGCTACTCGGGGGACTAAAGAAAACTTGCGAAGACGTAATGGAAATTGCTTCAACATTCTACTTCCCAGCTACTCTTACGACTCCGTTTTGTGCTTTGTGATGCACGTACTTACACATTACTACATCTACAAAACGAGTTTAAGAAAAGGAAGAAATAAGGAATAAATTGTATATATTGCAGTAACAGGGTGCAAAGGTGTTCATGTGCGAAGTGTTATGACATGCCCTTACGTTGGTCGCTAAATCGCACAGTCCCTAAACTAAATGAAATTGTAATAAAATTACTATCTACTTTTAAAAATTAATTGAGAGTATTTTTGTAAATTAGCTCCTCAGCTTCTCAGAACGTGTTGTTCTCGAGCAAAGAGTAGTCATGCACTAAAAAATGAAAGAACTGATGTCAAAAAAATAACACGCTTTATTACGAACACAGTGCGTATGAAAAATATTACAATTAACAACAATAATGACAGAATCTACAAAAAATAAGATTTATTATTGAAAGCAGGGACCCCGAGTATAGACAGAATTAAATATTTGTTTTATTAACCAATCAGAATTTACAACAAAAAAATATATACTTTAAATGATTCCAAGCAACAAGCTTAAAAAATAAGAAATAAATATGAATATAAAAATAAACAAGAGAATGTATGCAATTTAGCGTGATTATAGGTGCGGTCCCTTGGCGGGAAACCGACTACGTTCTACTGGTCGTCCTAATGGTGGTGGCCAGCTTCATTTTGTGTACTTGTTAATTCTGTCAAAGCACTATTTAGATTGTGTGCATTTACCTCGTGGGGTACTTGCGTACCTGTGTACGACGCAATGCGACGTAATTACTTAACACTTCGACCGTGGCTCTGCTGGTCACGACGGAACGCGAATAAATATTTCCTTTTACGAGATAAATAGGATTATTTAACCTTTTCTCTATTTCTTGGATATTTGGTGCTTGATACAATCAACTGTCTATATTTAACAACTCTCTAACACTCTCACATTCCATCGCCTTAGATCGCTGGCTTTATAATCACCTTATAAAGTTCTGGTGAGTGGCAGCGTCTTATTATAGAGTTTGTCTGTGTAGCAATTTCTCCTCAAAAAACACTTAAAAACAAAATTCGTCAGATCAAATTTGCGGTATGGTGAAGCATATTTAGTATGCCCGAAGAAAGGTTTTGTTCCTGTAGTTCTCTACCGAAAACGATGGAAAGGAGATTATCGCCTCAGTCCCGTAATCAATAACTGATAATAATAAGCAGGCCAATACAAATAGAGTACTTCGTTCCGTCCGTACCGTTATGTGGATGCCGATATAATGAGCACCTATTCACTTGATATACGGAAGGTTATTCAATTCGGGGGTCTTTTTTGCCGTACGTTGATTGCCCTTCTCTTGATCGAAACGTGTAAATAATCGGCGTGTAGAAATTTTTCTATACACCGGGGAAATGAAATTGAATTAATTTCAGCGGAATGGCATATGACGAGGTAAACGATGAGGTAATAATGCGTTCGAAATTAGTTTATACATCAAAGGGGGAGCCTGCGTTGTTGAAGGAAGCGTAATGTAAACTGCACCTGCGAACACAATCTATTATGTTCAAGAAAATTGTATTCCACCCCCAATATAATTGGTAATATAATTTTATTTAAAATATACAAAAAATGCGCGAAGATAATTGCAACAATGTTAGAGGTACCTATGATTTCGTATTTAAAATTTACATAATTGTAGAAAGTGGCGCTCTCATTAAAGAGCAATTTTCATTAAAATATTGGACTAACTGTGTTGTCGTAAAAATGCCTTAAAACTAGCGAAACTTTGCAAAAGCTAGCCTGGTTCCTAATACTTGAGTAAAGAAATATAACTTTCTTGACATGGGTATAACTATTTAAGTAGTAGTTGCTTTTTTTTTGTATTCGGGTCTCAGGCCGTTTATTGGAAGGAAGAAAAAGTTTACGCCTCTTCTATTTTTTTTATTACAACGTTTTGTCAACTTTCTTAAGCAATTGTCTGGACAGACGTTTTTGACAAACAGTTACCTAACTTATTTCTCTGTCTATCTTACTCTGTCATCTTTTTGTTTCTATTAATAGCATAATAGAAGTAGCTCCTAGGACCTTTGTAACATTATGAACGGTTATTAGGTTACATTTATGAAACGGTCGAAACATATAACGTCATTAACCAAAATGCTTAAGTACAGCAATAATTAATTTGCGAAAAGAATTATTCACACTTCGTATTGCCTAAACGTAAGTTTACAAGTGTTTCTAAAATTAAATGCATTAAATTACTACCGCAAATAATGATGAGATGAATGATAAATTAAATGACAAAATTAAAAATGAAAAATGTTACAAATTAAGAATTAGTTCTGACCGTGAAGTCCACCACTTCCATGATTTAATTCTATACGTAGTCTTCAGCCTTCCCCAACAATTGACCAACCAGAACCTGCCGCAGAAGTAGATATGTATAAATAAGTTTGTATCAAGAAAAAAAGGAGGTAAAAGATCAAGAGCTAGCCCAAGAACCTTGATCAGATGAGGTGTTCTAAAGAAGAAAAACATAGGTTAACTGGGACATGTTTCACTTTCAAGAGCCCAATATCCAACGATCTTGCACAAGTTAAGAACTTAAATCCGCTCAATCCATAAACGATACTCGTATATCATACTTACAATTAGTATTTGGATCCAGTTACACGATTTAGTAGGCACACAACACAAAGAAAACCGTTTAAACTTTACAAAGGTTGAGAAAGATATTCTGCAAATTTCCACGCGAAGAATAAAATGAAGCCGAAGTAAGAGTAGGGAGTAAAGGGAAATAATCACATCAAATAAGCAATTTGATGGCGTCTAAATACAAAATTATCCTCAAATGGAAACATAAATGGAAAACGAATGAAAATTCGGTAAAAATAATAAATTTGCAACGAGTCCTATTAATAATCCAATTATGTGACGCCATCCATGAACCAACGACCAAATTGCACAAACTAAACCTGAACCTCTAATTTTGCAGCGGAAGAGATATCTATCTCGAAGACATTTGCAATTGCAACTTGCGCTGAAGTCATTGCAAAAAAGAATAAAGTGACTGATAATCAGGCCGCTATCGAAGCAGTTACTTGGCGGTTACTAGGTCGAAGCTAGTAAAGCATTGTAAATAGATTGGCACGAAATAATAAGTTACATTTGATCTGGGTGCTGGGCTAAGAGGGTATTAAGGGTAATGCAATAGCTGATGAAATAGCCAACAAGATACTTCATAATACCAGACCCCAGGTTAAATCCACACTAATGAAGTAACAGGAAATAGAGATACTACGTTCTCTGTTAAGCTAATTAGATACAGCAAGAAAAAAGTTAAAACCATTACAGTGTTGGTGATTGGACGATGCTTCCTGAAAAAGCATCTACATAACAAGTCGAGCAAGTAAACCTTGCGAATTACAAGAGGAAAAGAGTTTGGATGTAATTTGCACATGAAAGAAACTAAAGCATTCAGACAGAAGCATTTCAGCGAGGATCTAGTGCAGCCTGGGCAAGATAATGGCCTTTATAGAGGACAATAAGTTGTCCTCTGTTGAGTGGAAATGGGAATTCTATTGGGGACGGAAGTTCAAGTGCCCAAATAGCATGAATTAACGAAATGACTGCGAGGTCAAATTAGAGATGGACATCGGTATACAAACATCATCTCAACCTTTTTATTTTTAGAAAAATTATTTCTTGTTTACGATCTCGTACATTTTCATATCTGAATATTTGCCAAATTAGTTACACGCTCTCCCAGTTATAATTAATTGTGTTACTGGGTATTAATTGCGGCTTTGTTTCGCGTGTATGTACGTGACTAGCTAATTAATAACGGCGGCTAATACGTCGTACCCTAAGAACAATGAATTGTATTTTCTGCATTTGTTTTACACTTTTTTTCTTGTTTCAGGTAGGTGTTAGAAGTTTACAGATGTTATGAGACAATATCTACTAAGTCAGTGGCGTTACTATATTAGATGACCGCGCAGGATGCAAATTCAAATTTATTTCAAGAACGTTCCTAGAGCGTAAGTTATATATGCAGATGGTGCATGCAAGGGACACTAATTCCGCCATAAATCACTTTCAACCAACTGAATAGCACAATACGCGCAGTGTTGTGTAGCGTTTAGTATCACTCGAACTTACGCGGGTAGTCTGAAAAGATTCCCAATCAGCGATGTTTTCATCTCACGCATTGTCTAAGCGGAACAAACCTATCTGTATTTTGAAATCCGGTCGTCTTCTACAATTTCTGCTTATCATTGTTTTTCTTTTTTCAAGATCGATTAATACAGCTCCCCGACTATCCCAAAAAAGAGTCGCCATTTCTTCCCCAGCCAATACAAGCGTCTTTCCTTTTTGCGGAGCCGATTAACCATTATCAGTCCACAGTTTCGACTATAATTTGGCTTTAGAAGTGTACTAATGCTTCCAAGTTTCATCTACAATTAATCGACGCCAAAACTCTCGAATTTTCTCGCTTAAACTGGTTCAACGGGGAAATTTTAAAATGTCCATCCCAACGAGCAAACGTATTCTTCAGTCAATATATGATAAACACGTTCTTTCGAGAGCTCCATAGCTTCTTCTCATTTATCTTAATTCGACGGACATGCAGTACCGTTTGGTAAACTTTTCTGATGTTATCGGTAGTGGTCACAGTTTTAGGCGGGCCCGAACGTTCATCGCCAACCAAGCTGGTACGAAAACGTTCAAATTCAGCTGCCCAAAATTTCATTCAATTTCAATTTCATTCAGTTAATAGACCAGCCAAAATATTAACTTAAAATCCACGCAGAAAATCGGTTCTTCCCACAGCATGCGAATTTTCTAGTGGCCAAACACGTTCTCTTGGAAACTGAACATTTTATTTTTTGTAGATGTGACTTTGTCGATAACCAGTAAAATTCTGACAAAACTCAACTTTTGTGGGATTCTTTCTTTTGAGAATGGTGCAGATAAAATTGTCCTCGTCGTATAGTTTTCCGCATATTACTGTAATCCACTCCACGATATACACCTGGTGCTCGTTGTTGAATTGTTTTCGAGCTTCTTTCAAATTCTGCCCTCACTATCTTTTATTTTACGCGGGAGAGGTTTCCCCGCATGACCTTGTTTGCCTCACAAGGTTATAACTTTGTACGTATAATCGAAATGTTGCGACTGTAATTTTTTGGCACTCCTCGAGCCATAAAATTACATCCACAAAATCTTCATAAATGTGATAATAAAGCCAAAAACTCTGTGGTTGCACGTACTACTCAAGACTGCCTAATCCAAAATCCCGTAGATGTCGCACTTAACGTCTCGAATTTATTACAAAACAAATAGTCATAACCCTATCAATCGCAAACAACTAAAAAACCAGCATCAGCACGTTGTAAAATGCGATAAAACCGCAATGCTTTTTGATATCTCCTTTATTTTGCAACATTTATGTAGCTGATAATAGCACATTAACCGGCTAAAACGTCGTCGACCAGGAAAAAGAGGAAGATGTACATACACCACTTTATTCAACGCTCGCATTTGAACGCTTGTGCGTTTGATAAATTGATGATCTTTTTTTTTTCCTTCCATCATAATAATTACTTATTCCAGCGGAAATAAACTCTTTTCGCTTGTAGCTTCCTTCTATTTCATTAAAATTATAAAAGGAAACCAGCTGCGACAGGAAACGGAAATGCGCTCTACCAAGATTTTTTAATAAGGAAAAATATGAATAGAGATAGACGGTGTATAACAGGAATTAAGACGTTTTAACAGTAACGAAGCAAGGAAAAGGAAAACAAAATAAACTGCAAAGAGTATTAGGTAATTAAATTGACAAACCACTCTTTTTCAAAAATAATCCTGCTGGTAGGCTTTAGCGATAGGCACTCTTTTTGAGTAGGTATTTAACTTTTAATAGCGTCTTAGTAATCAGAGCAGAGAGGAGATATAGGGTAATAAGTAATAAGTTTGGTTTGCTTTCAAACTAGGATCATATTACCGGATCTCTTGTTCGTGTGGTGTTAAGGTACTATAGAAAGGTACGGAACTACTATTTTCGTTAGTGTACTTCACATACTGAATTGTAGAAAAAAGAAAATGTTTCTGGTGTGCGTTTGAGAATCGTAAAACCACTTCTTCGTAAAGTACTTACAGTTTACAGCATTCTTCTTTCCTAAAAGAAGTAAGTACCCAAGAAACAGGAAATACAATAGCGTCCCCGAAATATATGAATGTTCTCAAAGAATTAAATGATGTAATCTCACAACCACCGGTTGTACATTTAATAAATGTACTATATTTTGTTTCTAATCTATAGCGCATTCTGCTCGTTCAGAAAACATCGAACCGTAATATTCTTGGCAAGTAATCAATATCACATTGCAAGAATAGAGGAAAAGAAAATTCAAAGAACGTTACCGTGGAACGGCGGTAGAAAATTGATTGCGCCAGGATTTCATAATATATGTATTTACGAGCACATTTGAAGCGGATCCAAAAAGAAGTGGAGTTCAAGTTTTTTGTCGAGAGTCTGCATTTGATGATATTGCGGCAACTCTTGACACGTGTCAAACCATGTGGTGCGCAGGAAATTAAGTAGACTGTAAGAAAAAATTGCTTTTGTTGTATGTTGGTATTTATTAAGAGTATATTAAGGAAACATTGAGAGGAACTACTTATAAAACAAAGCAAAACCTCTGAAAAGTCTAAACAACTAGGAGGTGAACAACTAACTTTTAACAAGTATATTTATTTTCTTCCTCGGAAAGTAATGGAGATAAAAAGTTGCAGCAAAACTAAGTGAAACTGAGGCATTATTACACATAAAATTCTGTTGCTATAACACTCTTTATTTGAACAGTTTTTTACTCTCGTCTTTCACTTGTTTTTTTCAAATAAATCTTTTGGCAACCAACTTAAACATTGCTGATGAATAAAATCCATAGTTAAACAAAGATGCTATCTTCAATTTAAGCACTTACCTTTCATTCTTTATAAATTATTTTTTTTTAACATAATTTTTAGGTTAAAACCTGGTTTGCCTCAAATTTCAGGTAACATTCAACCATTTTTGGGTTACAATTACAGCAGGCAGTGGTAACATTCCTGAATCTTTTCACAATGTAGCCATGAAGAAGGGAACAAAAAAGTGATTTGTCAAAATATCCACATACTTACTCCAAGTAACCTATAGCCTCAAAAAAATCTTTCTGTAGGTCCTCGAAAAACTCTTCCACCGACACTTTGAAGCATCCATTCGAAGAAAAGCGCCGTCCTTTCAAGTGTTTCTTGCTTGATTTAGGGGCGAGTCGGCGCCAAGCTTAAACTGTAAGGTGAATGTCTCATCTCTATGACCCCGCGGTCGTCGATTGCTTTTTGAACTTGAACTCTCGCATTGCCATGAAGCAGGATAATCTGAAGCTTACAATTTTGGAGGTATTTTTTATTGATTGGCAGTTTAAAATTATAGAATTTCCCTATTATTGTAGCACCTTAAATATTCAACAAACCATGTCCCTTCTGCTTCCAAAAGCACCTTAGCTATCAGTTTTCCGGTGAAGACTACGTTCTTAGATGATCCATTGCATGTATCTTTTTCCGTTGGTTACTAAGGTTCAGTCTCTTCAATGGACTAGCTCAGTGTTAAAGGATTACTTTTTTTGGAGGAGCATGAGAACTTTTTGCTGATAGTGAATTACTGGAAACTAATGAAAGATATACATTTTTAATTATTATATAAATATTTATTCAATTCAATATGTATAGAATATCTGGTTATAATGGTACATACGATCTATGGGAGGGTGAAGCGACGATAAAATAAAACAACGTGGTCAGATTTTATTAACATGTTGCTGGTTTGCACACATACGGATTCTTCACGATGGCGGCGATCCGGTGTGTGAACTCCTGGGTAGACAAAAGGATCATAATTTGGTTAGTAAAAACTTCTTAAAAACCACCACCTACGTGTTTGATTTCAAATTTTAAATTATTCGACAAGTTTGATCTTGATGAAATATTAAAATTCACTATAAAAAAAGAAATAAAGAATCTATAAAAAAATATCAAATTGAAATATGAGAATTAGCAGCAAATATTTAAGCAAATAATAGTGCCGTAGGCGCAATTGCAACTCTAAACCAAGTACAACTAACTACTGGATGGAACATGCACTAATGATGCGAAGTTTAATTAGAAATCCATACGCAATAAGTAATGACACCAAATAGCCAAGCAAACTGGCTGAAACTAACAACAAATGAATTTAATTATAGTTCATGCGGTTATCAAAGGAATGTGCTTAGCTCACATTAACATCAGCAGTGCGGGTGACAGGTTGCTCGGCGACGTTTTGAGTGGTTGGCGGGGTTTAGTCGTTCGGGCAGGTAAGAATGACTTCGATGACGGTGGGCTCAAGGCCACTGCAAATTGTTAATCGGGATCCGGGATGATAGCTGAAGAAAAGAACAGAATCTCGAACAAAGGATCGCCAGAATAGGGGCCTGGTGCTAGATGTGTTGAAAGCTAGTAGAGTAGAATATGATGATCGGTTACTAGGTGAAACGACTAATTAGTGAGTATTTGAATGAATTATGAATGTAAAGAAAATATAAAGTAACCTATAAGACAGAAAAATGCAAGTCCTTTCGTCTTCTTCTATTATATGTGTTCTACAATTCGTCTTGCTCTTTACGTCTTTTACTATATCGTACTACGCCTTTTGTCGTACGTTTAAGGTCTTACACATAACTTCCGTTATTACACCTTCTTGTCCTCATTCTCCTTTCCTCTCCTTTTCCACATTACGTACAAATTGTACGTAAATAAGAAAACTCGTAGGCGTTTACGCGGGATATGGAAATACGTGCTATTGTAGGTATCTTATATGTATTTTCAACAGTATTATAAACCAAAGTGTAGCAGAGTGTATCCCAGTGATATATCCACGCTTCATTACCCGTTACAATCTTTGAGAAAGATCTTTGTCGTCAGCCAATGTTGCCAAGTTTTCCTCACAAATTTGTTGCTGTGACAATTTCTGATCAGGAGCAAGTAATTTCAGAATCTAACATCCTAACACCCTGTACATTCCTAAATTTTCACGTAAGAATTTTTGAACTGTAGCTATTGATATCCCTACATCAGCAGCAATCGTTGAAGCCCTTATTCTTTGATCTTCTCTCAACTTTTTGGATATTTTTGTTCAACCGGTTTTCCGCATTTTGGGCAACCTTGAGTCGATTTCGTGTCCCATCGAAATTGCTTACACCAAAACTTTTATTAATTAATTATTTTTAGATTCACTTTTCAAGTCGCCATCACTTGTTTTTTTCATGGCCAGATAGATAATATAAAAATCCCCAGTCTTGGTTGTTGCAACAAAGCAAGTAGTTGCTGTACAAGTGAATTTGCTTTGTTTTTTTCCCCATGATTGAATGAACCGGTTCAGAATCGTACAAAGCAGTAAACTACAAACTTTATCATACGTCAAATACCATGATTTGCATTGGTGAAACATCTTCAGCTGTTTAGAATCGTTTCAAACCTAAATAAGTTTAGTTGACTTAGCGTACTTTTATCTTCTATAAAACGTATCGCTGTTCTCTCAATATTTTTGATAATTTGCCTCTTTATTTATGTCAAGATGTTTTTATAAAAAATATCTTTTATTTCAACTGTACACCAAAGGTGCGTCGATGAATTTTAGACAGATTCTCCAAAATATGGATTTCTGGATGGACAAAGATTTCTTATCTTCCTTTTAATATACGTAAAACATTAACCAGATACATCTACTTGCAATCGTTTTCTATTGAATGTCTACTTTATAAGTCTATCAGAATTTAGGAATTGAAATGTTATTGCGAGTAATAGAATAGACGCTTGGGCGTCTTATGCAATAAAGGAAGGTTACAGTTAACGAATTTAGTCAGGAAAATGTCCGATGAAATACATGTTATCTTCCTCTTCACATTAAGATCGAATACGTCTGTTTTACACTTTGAACTGGCAATCTCAATTTCAACCGAGTACGCGAAACTTTAAATTGTTCAGAAATCACCTAGACGTTGCTTACGGTGAGATGCATTCCTGCGTACACATTAATCGGGCAGAGTAGTTACACTCGAAATAACTTTATCGTTCAACGAGAAAATTGAACGTAAATTCTTAAGAAATTTGTAAAACTGAACGTGCCCGAACTAATAACCGACGTGGAATATCTGCTGAACTCGAAAGAGAAATGTTTGAAACAGTACTTTATGTCGCCATAAAACGGGGAAAAATATTCGCTTCCAAATGATTGAGCAAGCGGAGGGTATGTAACAATTTTATTTTCTTAATATTTCCCTCGAGAATAATATCCACGGGACGAATGGCCGCATATGTGTTTTACTGTTCCGCTGCATTGTTTTTCTACAATAAAATTACAGATCGATCTTCGGAAACCATGTTTAATACTTTTTGTTTCTTCGCTACATAGAACTGCCTTTTATATGTCGCGTTAGCGTAGAATACCTCTTGAGTGTAATTAAAAAAAGGGGTTAAATCCTACAAATATCTTATTCTCTATTATTTCTCGTTCTAATTACTATAAACTCACGCCGACTCATCAACTTTAATACACTAAAGTACATTTTATTAGACACCGTAGGGTGCGCGTTGTCGTTATTTCGTTAAAATTAATATGACGAATGATAATATTATGACATATAGAATATACAGAGTGTTCAGTTTGAACCCTGTTGTATGGGTAAGTTTTTTGTTTTTAAAGATATAAAGACGGTTAAATTACGAAACAATTAATTTTTTTGCTGTAAATTCAGAATATCGTATTCGAAAACAAATGATTTCATCAGTTCACCAGAAATGACTTTAACTTTAATTTTTTAAACGGAACACCTTGTATATTTTTACATTTTTGGAACCTACATAATTCTGAATCTGAACGCATCGTTTCAGAGAACAACATATTTTTACTGCATTAAGAAGCATAAATTGTAACACAAATACAAAGAATAGATAATAAAATTCTATCATAAGCACAAATTAGCTCTACTTAGAATGTTGTTTCTGATTTTTCGCAAAGTTCGGCCTTCAATACTTAACAAGAAATTTTGCAAATAGAAAGATCGCTGTCATGGCTCACTGGACAGATTGACTCATAGATTTTGAAAATATTAAGGAATACAAGGTGTTCAATTGAAGAAAAAATAAAGTTGGTGTCAGTTCCGGTGAACTGGTACAATCAATTGTTTTTCCGATACGAGATTCTGAATCTTCAGCAATAAAATCAATTGTTTTGTAATTCAACTGTTCTTGTATCTTTAGAAATAGGTAAGTAAGAACAGGGTTCAAACTTAACAGCCTGTATATTTTAAAAATCTTGCCGAATTTGTTTTCGAAATATTTTTTCTGAAAATAAAATTTACTTTAACAATTCTCGCGGCAAACATAATAGCGGTAGAAGTTGCAAACTTTAATTAAATAATGACACCATTTAGGGCAATACTTATTACTTCTTCCATTATTATTTTAATCACTCGACGAATGCAATTAACTCGAGGGCTTAGCGAAAAAACAGCATTCTGTCGAATTTATTAACTTCCTTGAAGTTTCCTTGCCGTTGCCTTTCCAACATTTAATGAGGCAGTAGTTACTTGTTTCATGAAACTTCTACGAAAGATCTGAAAGATGAAAGAAACTAGATATGACTAGTTTATGCTTCTTGATCAAATTGTACGTAAAAGTTTCGCTAAAAATTTGTATTGACACAATCAATTTCGTTGCACGCTGTAATATATAAGTTTGCGGAGGATATACGAGCACTAAAAATATGTTGAGGCGGTTAATGATTTTTTCAAAAGTTCAGCATATTTTCAAGATACTTACTTTAGAACATTTCGAAATCGATTATGGAATAATAATAATAATTCTTTAAGTGCATTTTTAATTGAAATTCCAAAAATATACAACTTTCATAGATAACTAAATGGGACGGTAACAAATTTTATCAAGTAACTAACTGTAGTTAATGTCTAAGCAAATAACTGTTAATTTTTAGAAACTCATTAGTGGCCTCTCTACTTTACACAAAGTACGCGAAATTATTGTATTCCAGTGTTGTAGAGGAAAATCGTTAAAGCAAATCACTCTTGAATTAAGAACGGCAAAATCTTCAGTGGAAAACATTGTTAAACACTATAGATGAACTGGAACTATCGAAATTATAGCAAAAGTAGACCTACAGCAGAATTATAATCGAGGGAAGCCAATGAAGTTTGGTCAACATTATAACACAAAATACACATTTTACACAGACATGAAGAAATTATTTAATTCAACATTTTTAGGCATTTCTCTCAATGACTATTGAATGGGCTATTATAATTAAGCTGCTGGAGAGAATAAGGTGCTTCTGCATAATGTGTATTTTCGTAAATGTTTAGATTTGTAATCGCTTAAATTTTCCGAGGTCATCCCCATAATTTCTTATTTGTTAAAGAACAGCTTTGAAATTTAATTCATATTAAAGTGTAGTTTATATTTCAAGCTTACATTGAATCAATGTCTTCTACAAAGCTATAAAGAATTCGTTAATAACTTGCTAAATGTTTAAAATTTGTTACACATAAATCATGTTTTTTCTTCTGAAAAAAATTTCTGAGGTTCTAAATTCTTAGAGAGATGGGCTTTCCTCTAGATTGTTGACTTAAAAATAATCACCTCATTAATACTTAATTACAGTAAAAACACTCCACTTACAATTTTTATTCTTAAAAATACATTATTTGCTATGTATATTTGTATAGTCGAGCGGAAAACATCTATTTACGCAAACACCACCTACTAAAGTCCTCTATATTGATTAAGAAAACCTGCTGAAGTAGAAGCAAAATTACGTTGCAAGGATATGTTTGCAATAGACATGGATGTTCGGGACCGGCATATTATCATTCCCTATTTTTTACTCTGAACACTACGAAAATACACACCAGCCATTCCTTCGGCTAGTCAGGTAGCCGCAGGCTATGATAAGTTGGTGAATACTGGGCTATGTACATTCTTTTTTTTTACATACGCCGCTTCACTCTAAATAACACTGTATATGAGCAAAACATGGGTACTACATTATCTATTTCTATTTGATGGAAATGATAAGAATAACATAACACACTAAAATATTAATTAAAAATTATTTACGAAAAACGCTACATCACGTGTAGTTTCGTATAGCTTCGGTTGCATAAACCGAATTATCGAGCTTTGATTCCCATTTAATTTGAAAAAAAATGTAGATAAGTAACTCATTTAGATAAAAAAAAGAAAAATTAATTGCTATTCAGAAACGAAACCAGTTGATTTGAGCATAACCAAAAATAAGCTGTTCGGAAACGAAACCGGTTGATTTGAGCATAACCAAAAATAAACTGCTCAGAAACGACACCGGTTGATTTGAGCATAACCAAAAATAAGCTGTTCAGAAACGAAACCGGTTGATTTGGGCATAGTCAAAAAGAAATTGGACTTTTAACGATTGGAAGAAGGCTATTCTCACTGACGAGTGACAAGCACGTTTATATTATGCTCTCAAAGATTCATTTTTTAATTGCTCCAATTCAGTAGTAGAAAATATTATTACAGTGACGAAGACACTTGCAGCCAGGTGTAATCAACCTATAGTGTTAATAGTGGATTATTTATCCGCCTTATTTACACTAGTATTCGTCGCAAAAAGCCTAATTGTGTTAACGATAATATTGTCTCAAACGAAGTGTCTTTTAACTTTTATTATTAAATAAATGCGAACCATTCTTTCCAGTAATCTGAGTCCAGTAGTTCGAGACACTCAGTAAGGTTCTCCACAGCGCTTCTTTGCTAGTTGGGAGTAATTTTTGCAATTCTCAGTTATAATGGGGAGGATTACTACAGTGGCCTACTCTATTAACGAAAGGCCACCCGCCTCAGTTTCTTTCACACCAAATTTCCTTACTACTTTTGCAGTGTGTTTAGGTTTACGGTCCCGTTGAAATGACAATTACTTCGCGTTTTCTAATTTCGGCACGAACCCTTAACCCAATAACCTTCTTTGGCAATGTCCTACCGATTTCCAATTTGACTATCTTCAAAGCAATCCTAAATCCTTCGTTCTCCAACTCGATCATGTATAAAACTTCTGACGTTTGAAACCGTACAGCTCAAATTCTATTTCATCGGACTACAGTACCGTCTTGCATTGATCTCGTGTTCGATTTCCACGGTATTTAGTGCACTTGATCCGTTTCTTTTTATTGTAAGTCGTTAAGCGGTGTCTACTTATCAACAAACTCCGCTTATTGTGTAGTCCGCCGAAGTAGTCCGTCCCACTTAGTAAGGTTCTTCAAAGTATTTCTTTGCTAAGCTTACTGATGCAGCGAGAGAAAGAATTCGTAAACTTGTTATCCTAAGAAATTGATCCTCGCTTTTTATAGTAGCTCGTGGTCGTTCATCGAGTTTGCGGCTTTGTAATTACACCGGTGCTTGTTGCTTTTGCTTTATTGTCGAGTGCATACAATATTCAGGAATTTTTGTTTACCGTGCATTTTGGAGGTTGAATACATTGATTTCGTGTAAGAGAAATGATGGCTCCAGTTTCTATTTCGGTTTTTTTCGGCGTATTTTAAGTATGTAAGAATTCATTGTTGAAAACATTGAGGGACAAGATAAGAATAACTTCAAATACATATGTCTATTAGCACCCTTCGTCCTTTCTCTACACTAATCAAAAATAATTTTCTGCTTTAAAACTGTTAAATTTTTAGGATTTAGGGTAGATTATCCATAAAACTCGACTAAAATTCAATTGATGTGGCTCCCGCATTGCATTTATTGGTATTACGTACCACCTTCCCTGGCAATACAATTATTGCATTCTGGACGTACCACATACCGATGATGATTAGCGGTACATAATCCCAATAAGTGAAAGCGTACAACCGCACATAATACCATGCAGTAATACGCAGAAACTAGCGAAGCGACGTAAAATGATTACTCGATTCAATAGACTAGATTATACTGCGTAAACACAAGATTATCTCAAACAGCACTGACTGCATATAATCTGATTAAAAACACTTTGCAGCTGGATTGCTACTGTCTATTCAGAAAGGCACCTGGACTTGCTCTCTGCTAGTTGAGCGACGGTAACAATTGTTGTAATTTACGAAATGTTCTGTATTTATATACGTGCTTCTTGTTAAAGTTAAACCGTTAGTTTTTCCGCAGTTCGTGAAGTCTTAATTTTTGCTCGTGTTTTAATTCTTAAACTGCTGCTGAGGCATATCAAGTTAGTACTCTCGAATTCGCGGAAAATCTACTCCGTATTAACATTTTAAATTTAACTTTACAACATACTTGGATTTCATTTATTTTTTTTTTAGTTATCTTCAGGAACCTCTAAAGAAAGAAAACCTTATTTTATCTTTCTAACATCAAGTTTCTTATATTTATTATCTTTGCTACCCTTATCTGCACAAATAAAATTATGAAGGTTTGACGTCTACACACAGTAAAATCCATCGTAATACAAGTGAAGGAAAGCGTAGCGGGATGCTCGACACTTAAATGAATAATGAATATACGGTGCCATGATTCTAACAGATTTATGTATATAGATGTACTCCCTTCTTTTATATACATTTCTGTCCATATTTTTTACTGCTTGCGATTTACTTACGATAAAAACAAGAGCATATTTATCTTTTTATTAGAGCTGTTCATTTGTTTATAACAATTATCCTTCCAATGTCTAAAGTAATTAGTTCCGTAATGCTAAGAAACTAATAATATGAGAAAGCGAATTATGGAAAAATTATAAACGTTCCTTCGAATTTCGTAGTTGTTTCCAGTCATCAAGATTCATTTAAGTAACGGTTAATTCTGAATTATGCTTCATTGCGTGATTTAGCTTTCTTTATTTACAACAAAATGTAACTTTTAGTATTTGCATTTTATTAGTTTTTATGCTCGCTTTACCATTGCAATCATTCTCATTAGTGTCGTTCTCGCTGTTTGCATTTCATTTCATCTATTCGTTACTGTTATGTAATTTTCTACTTTACCGTTCTCTTTTTCTCTTTTCGTGCTTGTCTCTTGAATTCGTGTTTGTTTGCACCAGCAATGGTAATTCCTGAATTACCCTTGCATTTTAGGTCTTTTACAGTATTTGCAAGAAATTTAGCAATAGGTAAATGAGTGGAAGATTAAAGTTAACGAATTTGTGTCGGTTAAGTTAACATTTTGCTAATCTTGCCTCCTAATCCTGTTGAAATGAACAAAAAAACGGACTCCGTTAGGTGACCCTCAAACGCCTTGAAATGGGAGAAAAGTAAAGTTGGATGGCTGGAAAAAAACGAAGTAGTGTGAGCAGTACAAACAAGGCTCACTTTCGTATAGGTTTATTGCGTATCGTTTTTGCGCCATTGCACGTAGTATGGATAATGATTGATTCCGTTCAAAAGCGGCGTACTATTGCCAATGTGGTCTGTTTTTTTTTTTGTTTTGTGTAGAAGTTTATGTGGAGACATCCAGGCACCCCCAGCAGTTGTTTAAAAACATGAATTAAATTAAAAAAAATAAATAAATAAATTGCGGAAATGCATTTTTATTTACAGCAATAACTTGTGTTGAATCAAAACATAAGGTGAACGAGCGAACACTAAACATTCGCAACAATTGTCTTCCCACGTTTTCAACTCAATTTTTTTAACCACAGTCATCCTTCCATATTAAGCGCTTCTGTTGAAGAAGTCGGCGCCAATTGAAAATTTTGCGAAGAAAGTTTTTGCAGCGGGAGTTACACATGATGTTTTGAAAGAAAGGTAAATTATTTTGGTACAGAATGTGCCTCTTCAGTTGATTTATTTCTTTTTCCTCTTCTTCACCGTTATCTGCTTCCACTATAATTTGAGCCATATTTGTTTTAACTGCTGCAGGAACGTTGTCAACAAATTGGGACAAAGCCATAATTTCGAGAACTAAGTACCAGAGATGAATGGAAAAATTTTTAATTTCAGTTTCCGCGTGAAGAAGAAATCACAATAAGTTGGTGTAATTGCTTCTGATGACAGAAATTAGGTTTGAGCCTACATCCAAGCAAGAAAATTACATATTCTTCTCAAAGAATTTTTCTCTCTATGAAATAGCTGAAGTTGCTCTTGCAACAGCAATATTTTGAAGGTATAAATTATCTGTCATTTAAAACTAAATGTGTTCCGGGTTTGGACCGTGTCATATCGTTTTCTGTTAAACGAAAACTCGACGTTTCATCCACAATCATATGGGGCTTCTTCAGGAAAGGGAAGGGTGGTAGGCAACAGGTAGCATGATAACTCAACGTGTAAACCACGCCAGAGGCGAAACTAACTGAGCGGGAAGCAGTTGATCACGGTAACTTTGCATGTGAACCATTCCAGAGGCGTCTGGCATTGTTTACACAACCTTCCCTTTCCTGAAGAGGCGCCATATGATTGTGGGCGAAACGTCGAGTTTTCGTGTAACAAAAAACGACATGACACGGTACAAACCCGGAACACGTTTTAACTGATTCTGGCTGTGAAGCCACGTTTTTATATATTTGTCATGCCCGCTAGCTTGACGTTATCCACGCAGGTCAGGCATCAATGTCGATAAGGAATGCTTCAATAATACTTCTTGTACCTGGACGAAAACCAAATGATTTTATTACATTTCTTGGGATTAAATGAGCATTACTTTTATCGAAAATTTAACTTTTTATTGCCCGCGTAGAAAATTATCGCTTCGCTTTTACCTGACAATTTTATGATCAAATTTAAGTTTCCTTAAGTAACTATCGACGGAAGAAGTACATTAGATTAGTTCGATATTTGAAAGTGTGCCATCTGGTACAACCAACATTTTATGGGCATCCTGCAACAAAAGGTAATTTTTCATTACATCGAAACAAGATACATACTAGGCAATGAAAATAGAATGGTATGCAACAATGTTGTTTGTATAAGATGTTCCTTGTGATAAGCTTTGTTTTTCGAAAATATTTTTGCCCTAGTGCGTAATTGCCGAACGCAAATTATTTTGACCATACTTTCCCACGATTTACATTAGTATAATTAGACGTTTAGTAATGAAGAGTTTACTGTTGCCTATAAAATGTTTTGCACGTCTATTTACCCCTTTGCTGTGAAAAGCTATAATATACGAGAAAATGTTCTGAAAATAATAACTGTTATTTCCATTAATAGACACGTTTACCTGAAATTTATGCCTTCATAAAATGTTATGTTGCCATTACGTAGAATGTTAACGATCAATAAGATATTTCAGGATAGAAGAACTATCTGCTGCTATATGGCAATACGAGGAAATTGTCAAATTGAAATTCCCTGGCTTTTTAACACAGACGTTAAAATTGTCTAAATATTACATATAAAGGAGTAAAATATGTAATCAAACAAAATAATTAAATTAAATTTGCCCCTCATAGTTTCGACCTGAAGGGCTATCTGCAAGGAATGCTGGTTGCTTGCTGTTGCATATTGCTTCATGATCTAGTTTAATATATGTTTTTGCTCTGAGTGTGTGCGTGTAATACGATACAATTTAAGCTATGCTATACACAATTAAAAACAGCGAACAATTTTCAAGCTTTATACTTTTTACATACTGATTTAAGCAATAAAGCATTCAGAGAGCAAGGTAATAAAATTGTTTCGAAGCGACTGATTGTTAGTTTTTTTTTTAAGATTTTTTCCACTATTGGAATCAAATATGTTATATTAAATATCAAGTTCATTGTAACAAAGTTAGTTATTATTTATTAGACTGCCTTAGTAGCGGGAAATTCCAAAAGTTCTAGTATAGTTTTTGGGATTAGTCTTCTTCTGAGGATTTTACGAAAATGTAGTTAAACAGATTCGCAGCTCGTACTACTAACGGCCTTATTTGGGTTGTGCTTTTCTAGGAAATGTTGCACTTTTTTCCATATTTGGCACGTTTCTCTAACTTTATTTCCTTCATCCTTCCCCTCTTCGAACGCATTCTTTTTCACTACCACTTGCTGTTGTTTGTGATGCAGATCTATCACTTCGTCCGCCATCTCTTGAATTTCGTTTTCATTCACCTCTGGTCCCATGGTCATCCCCCAAGATATAATGTCATCGACAACTGAGGGCCCCTGTTTATGAATAGGCCCCAAGAAACACAGTAATTAGGCCACAGCTTTTTCCAAGCAGAATTGAGTTCCATTGGTGACTCCGCTGCAGGCTTTGTCGATTAACTTGAGGCAGTCTACAAGATGAAAATGATTTTTCCAAACGGAGAGTAAGGTTTATTCTTTCAGTCACCTCAAAGCACTTCAAAGCTTTTTGAAATAGAACACGACTTGTTAATCCATAGGCTGAAGTAGTGGAGCGGTGTTGGGCTTAACGAATTCAAATTCCTTTAGCAAGTCACCTTCAAAGCCTAGAGGACGAACAGGAGCATTATGCATAACCGGTAAGACTTTCAATGGTAAAGGAGGTATTTCTTCACTATAGGGCAAACGACCTTGTTAATCCACTTAACAAACAAGATGCGAGCGATTCAAGCTTCACGATTGGACTGTTAAATCCCTGCTTGCGTTAGCATACAAGATGAGAGTGAGACGGTCTTTCATTGGTTTCTGGCATCGAAATCTCTTCTGGTGTAATGTAACTCCTTCTCGGCATCTTTTTCCAAGAAAATCCTGTCTCATCGCATTTAAACACATGCTACGACAGATAATTCTCGGAAACCATACGTTTCTGAAACTCGACAATGAACGCTTCAACTGCTTTAGAATCAGAACTCGCAGCCTCTCCGTGCCTCACAAGGCTATGGACACTATTTTTTTTTTTAAGTTATCAAACCAGCCCTCGCCTTAAAACCTTCTTCGTTTCCTGTCGACGTACTTGACAGTTTACTAATTAGATCGGCATATAAGCCTTTGGCACAGCATCGCCTGTTTATTGTTCTTCGTTTATTGACATATCCTCCAGAATACGCGGCTGTTGTTTTGATATTCGCGTAACCTTTTTTGGTGTATTAAGCTCCTTTATTTCTAATTTCTTCTTTGGTGTTGTACAAATTGTTGACATGGATTTGTTATAAAATCGTGCATTGTCTGCCATTCGCATACCTTGATCGTGCTTCTCAGTAGTTTCTTTCTTAATTGTCGCAGTAATCATTTCTTTCTCCTTGCCGCCTTCCCTATCGACTTTTTCTTTATGGGGGACATTGTTTTAGCATAGTTGCTAAAGAACAATTATTATATTTTGTCATAAAATAAGAAAACTACTTTAGGCACGTATATTCTTACACACGCAGTTGCAAGCTAACAGTAAAGAATGTGGATATGTTCGTACATATATGTATTCACTATGCGAGTGAGCGCGTATGAACACGGAAAGTTATGACCTAAAATTGCTGATATGTGATCGCGTGACTCTCGCTGTGTACGTACTCGCCGTCTATCAAATTAAAATTTATTAAAAGTTTTTGCTCGTCTTAGACTAAGTTACTCGCAATTCAAGGTTCTGCTACAATTCATAAAAATTAATTAATAATGGTTATAAAGTAATCTCAGTGAAGAATAATGCACCTGTACCAGACAAATCCTCACTGCTTTCTTTTTGAATTTTCCTGGATTTTAATTTTTTCGATCTTTGTATTCATTAGCTCTTAATTTTTTTTGCAAAGTTGCAAAATGATTTGAATGAATAGCGAACGTAACCAAATAATATTTTTTAATAATTTCAGCAAACTCACATAAGTAAATATCATCTAGATCTTTACATACAACGGATGATCGATGGAATGGTAGATATCCTGTTCGATAATTGATAGAAAAAAAAAGAATTCAAATGTAGCGAATTGTCTTTTTCCATGAAACAACTTTCATTGCGATATGCCAATTATAGCTACCGACGTATGTACAACTAGTGAGCTGGAAATGCATATTCATAGAATTATTTCCGTATTCCGCATGTTAATTTTTACGAACTAATATGGGATCGTACGCGAATATTCGTGACGCATGACATATGGCAAAACCGTTTTATTTTCGTTCCTAATACTACCGGTTATTATTTATTACAGCCACCTCATACCGGAAATTTATTTCTTTATTTTTCCTTTTATAGTATCTATAGAGACTACACAAATTCATTTCATGTATTACCTATATTGAAAAAAATCCCGTTAAGATAATTGTAGGAACGATTTTGTCTTGAAAATCCACGTGTAGAAAGTTGTACCATCGTTAAAGGGTAATTTTCATTAAATTATTGGAATTACTTTACGTGCTGTAATGAGACTCCTTTCTTAAAATGAAATAAAATTGAAGTTTCAGGGTTTCTGAATACTTTAAAAAACGTGGGATCTACTTATTTTTTTTGCAAGTTGAAAATGATTTATGTTCATTTTATTTAAAATTCCCCCCTTACAGAATTTTCAAAAATGTCTTTTAATAATGATATGAATACAAAAGCCGAATTTAATCCCTATCCGATATCTAATTTTGAATAGGTTATTAAATTTTAATAATTGTGTGTTTAAGTGAAAATTGAATTTAAGTTTTATTTTTGGCCGAACGTTTAATTTTTCGGTACTTCTGACATCTTAGTCTTCAAAATCCAAATACCAGGTGTCCTTCCCAATTGCGAATCCGGATCCGAGTGATTCCGTTGGTGGTGACATTTTTTTGTAGTAAATGGTTCAAACGATTTTACTAAATGTTTAAATGTACTGTTTATGCAGAAGATCCCATCAAAGTATTTTAAATTTTAAACTTTCCTCGAGGAAATTTTGTAAAGGTGTCGATGTTGAAAGATAGTTGTTTGTTTCTCTCTCGATTATATTAAGAAAAAAAGAAGAATTTAGGCATTCGCCATTGTTTCGATTTAAACAATTGTAGGAGAACCAACGTTAAATGAATGATATATTTCCTGAATTTCTTTGATAATCCTTAATTTCTTTCTTCTTAGTATTTATTTTGCGATTTTTTTTCCTGCTTCTAGCGGTTCTTCATTGAGTTTATTAGAGATTTTGTAATAAAATAGTTTAACATTTTAAAATGTTAAATGTGATTAGTTTTACATTTTAAATATCAAAAATAACTAATTACTTGTTATAGTTAGAAATAATTCTAAAATATAAAAATTATTGTCTAATAGACTCAATGAAGAGCTGGTAGAATCAAGAAAAAGTTTTAAAATAAATTTCCTGTATTTGAAAAAACCTAGGAATAGAATTGCGTCATTGTGCCTCTACGATGGCACATTGAGGAAATTATTACCTAATAAATTTAAAGATTTCGTGCGATTGTGTCACGTTACCCCGTATCGTGGAGGCTTTATATTTAGTTAGTTTTTTTTTTACCTTAAATCTTGCCTGAGCACTAAAACTTCCAAGTACACTACCAAATATAAAAATTCCATTAGGTAAAAAGGAACTTGTCCGTATATGTTCGTTTATAACGTTACATGGTTGTTTCTTACAATTATACGTATTTCTAATCGAATTATTTGACATAACTAATTAAAAAGTTTACAAAAGCAATTAAGATGTAAAGACGAAGCAAGACAATATAAGAACAGCATTTAAAAAATAAAATGAAAGAAAGTAAAAGAAAGAAAAAGAAGACTAGATTTAATGCAACGTAAAAGCAAAAAAGAAACTGACAGGTCTCTTTTTGTTTTTATTCTTTTTGTTTAATTAACGAGAAACGAAGATGAAGTAAAGAAGTGGTATTTAATAAAACAACAAGAAAATTGCAGATTGTTAAAAAGTAACATTGTAATTGATAGGCCTCAGAAAAGAAATTTCTGTTTTCTTTAACAAAGAGTTAGAAACCCAAAGCAAAATTATCGTAGAATAAGTAATAGAAAGTGCATGAACTAGATGTTCCCTACTTCACGACTAGATTCAGAATATCGTTGATTATTCACCAACAGATATCGCAACGAAAACTTTATATAATCAAATCGTTTTCATCCTTAATGTCACTCGTTACGTAATGCCTAATTTACCAAGATATCATTCTCGGAGTCTGAGTTTGAGCTTCGGACTTGTAACATTTTCAGGATGGTGAGGTCTTCCGTAATCTACTTTACTCCTCCAAATAATTTGGATATATAATAATAATATTCTCTACGTGGTGCAGCCTGTTGTGAAAATATGGAATCATTATTATTATCGTTTACCGTTCATTCAGCCACTATAACTGTAAGAATAATTTGCACGAAAGATATGTACTGCATTCGGAAATGATGCTGTGAGGGATTGGATAGCACAGAAGTTCTCTTCCGGAGATTTCAGCTTGACCGATGAAACCTGCTTCGGAAGACCGAAGATCATTAATAACGAGGACATTCAACAGATTGTGAGGGCAAATTTTAATTACAACATGCTTAGAGGATGCAGAAAGGTTTAATGTGAGCGATGAAACAATTCGTTAAATGAACTGTTAAATGATAAAAAATTCAGCCGTCTTACCATTTGTTCGGCAAACATTTCACGCACGATAATGAGCCTTTTCTTGATCGGTTGTTCACTTGCGACGAAAAGTGGATTTCTAAGCGTTCGTATCATTGGCTCTCGCCAACTGATCCAATACCACACATTTCCAAGGTTTCCTTGCACCCAAAATGGTTTTATCGTGTGTTTAATAGCCAGCAGTCACAATTGTCTATTATGAACTTTTGCAAACGGGTCAAACCATCATTGTTAACTTGTATTGTGATCAGCTTGAGGAACATAAGCAGCATACATCCAGAAACAGCCTTCTTTGATCAATGGAAAGGAAGTCCTACTCTTACAAGACAATGCCAGACCTCAATAGAGGTAATGGGAATTAGCTAACAAGAAAGCATTTAATAGCTGGCGAAATTCTAGTTAATTCTATAAAAGTAATAGAATCTACATTCCGTTTTAAACTTGGTCTAATTAAGCAATTTGTTAAAGCGTTGGACAGAACAGATCTATTAGAAGCGAAGGTTGAAGAAGGTATCTTTATTGGTCCTGAAATTAAAACCTTAATGAAAACTAATGAGCTTGGAGCGGCAATGAACGTCACCGAAAAAAATGCTTGGAGAACGTTCGAGGAAGTTGTAAAGAAATTTTTAGGAAATAATAGTGGCCCAAATTATGCGGTCATGGAAAAAATTTGAAGAATTGAGTTGCCATATGAACATTAGAATTAACTTCTTACATCCACATTTGTATTATTTTGGTGCTAACCTTAGGAGAGCAGGGTGAGCGATAAAAAGAGCAAAGACTAGTTCTCTGAGAAGATCAAAGAGTCATTAAAAACAGCACCATATTCAATAAGGCGTAAAAACGTAGACCTGAGTAATCAATCGCTTTTAATTCACAACCAGTGTTTGATATGATAAGAATTACCCCTACATTCTTCACTGAAAGAAGATCTATTGCTTGTGGTTATAATATATTAACATATTTAAAAAAATAGTTACGATTTTACCTAAAACGAGGAATACCGGGATATACAAATGATATTCTAACTTCTCGAAGCCATGAATTTATGCTAATACGTGCCGTTATTGTTCGCAGCGAAAATACAAGTTGTTACTTCAAGTTTTCTTTTCCCTCGCCGTAGCGCTGCGTCGTTGACGATCGCTTAAGCGTTCCAATTAAAAACGAAGCAACTGTAGCGAGCGACAATTAAACACTCCGGCAACTTTCATTTCCTACCCTCTCTTATTCCGACAGATTAGAATATAATCGAAGCGGCGATTCTACAAACTTAACGGCATAATCTTGGGGGCTTAAAATTGTATTTTTTCTCGGGCAATCACGGCGCCAACGTCGCGTCGTTTCCGCTATTTTCCCCGGGAAGAACGCGGGTTCCGAAAGGATTAACTCATTGTATTAAACTTCCATTACACAAAAGACCGTACGCGATGCTTTTGCGGATTTTACGAAATCGGACGTGGTGATTCCGTAGCGTTCGACTTAAATTACCGGAGACGGTTTTTCATGAGAAATTTATCTCGGAACGAAGATGCATACGGTAACTGTCACCTTGGATTTAGAACGATCGTAATTGATGAACGTTCCGCTATGTATATATTTTTTTTAAATACTGCAATGAGCAAAAATTTCTCATGCAAGTTAAAGTTAAATAAAGAAGAGTTTCGAAGCGAATAGAGAAACATATAGATGAATGCGAAATTTTGGAATAAATTTATTAAATTTGAAGCAATTTGTTTTTCGAAAAAATACTCGTATAAGTCAATTTTATTTGTTTAGTAAACATTCTTGCCTGAGTTTTAAGTGTCTCCGTTTTTGGTTTCCAAATAATGACGTAATCGAAATTTTTTAAAGATAATTTCCATTTTTTTAAATTTTGTACTCACGTCTGGGTACATCAAAATGTTAATGCTCCAGATAATAAAATTTTCGAATAGAAGTCGTTGTCAATTGGTCGAAATGCCATCCACCACCTTTTTGATTATAAGAAAATTTATGGATAGATTCATTCTGTACATTGCGAATAACGTCACTTCTAATTCGACTCATTCATACATGATTCTATTGTTCAAGTTTCCTAGATTTTGTGGTCTATCAACATTTTTGATTTTAAGTACTCCCATAAGAAAAAATCAAGGAGGGTACGATCTGAGGATCTAAAGTGCCACTCTATTGGTCCTCATTTAGTGATCCATGTCCCAGGAAAGCAGTCATTTAAAAATTCGAGAACTGGACGTGTAAAGTGTGGAGATGCACCATCTTCCTGGAACCCAATATCGTCATTTATAACATTTATGTTTTCCATTCTTTGAATGACTTTCATTCAAAAATGTTGTTATCTGAAGTATTGAATTTTTGACGGTACCAAAAGAAATCCGGAGTCAAAACAATGTCGATTACTTGAAAACCGGAAGAGGGAGAAATTTCAAATCGATCATTAAAAAAAATAAAACTGACCTGTCCAAACATTTTTTCGAAAAACAAATTGCTTCAAATTTAATGAATTTACTCCATAATTTTGCCACGATAAAAAGTGAAAATCTATGTAAGTTTTTGCTTTACATCCAATAAAAATCATCATCAGAATGTAGCAACCTAGTATTACTGCAAACAATTCTATATCCTAAATCCTTAGCTTTAAAAGTGATTAAGGGGAGAAACATTAAATATTCTTTCAAAGGACAGCACTTGAATTAACCTTGTATTTGAAATAAGATTTTAAAAATATTAAAAACCCTCAACACTTGCGTCTTTTCTCAAAGGCGACTCGAGCTAAACAGGGTCAACTGTCTTGGTTCTTTGTTACGTAGCATTTGCTAAATATTAACGACAAGCAACTGCAATACACATTTCATGTTGACAATAATTTATATTCTTGAATTTAATTTTTACAAAAACAATGAAAGAAAAAAAATTGTGGAAATCGTTTTATTGTTTGTAAAATCATTCGCGATTAAAGTTTATATACTTTTACATGCGTTCGAACTAATCCTTACAACATTTTGTCCACTCCAAAGGTGGTATCCCCAATGCATGGTATTTGAAGGCTTCAACGGCTTCTTGGGGCGCTATAAATTGCCGTTCATGCAAAAAACGAATGGCGATCAGAAAGCTTTGCAAGTAAATCATTTATATGCCATGTAGACTGTCATGTATTTATAGTTAGAACAATGTCTTTCGATATTAAATAAAAATTGGTTTAATATTAATAAAAAAAATATTTATTTCAAGTACATTTTGTATTTATCTTCGTTTAGTGGTTTGCTCAGCTTTAATTAATGTAATTGTATTAGATTTCAATAAGATATCTATTGAAGGATACTGATGCAATAGGTTTTACAGGAAAGTATTCTCCAAAATGTATAGTAGAGGGATCCTTGAACAGTGATTTAATTTCGGTAGCCATTGGTTTAAATTCTATCTGGGTAAACTTACAAATTTATAACTTGTAATGGCTACAGAAATCTTTTTAACTTATCCCTTTTTCTTACAAAAAATCAATAGTTATTCCCGCAAAAAACAATGAACTTTAAACTACGCTTCTCAATTTTCTTTAAGCTCGTGGTTTGTTTTTCTCTGAACTGAAATTTTGGATCAAAAAAGCTATAATAATGTTCCATAAATTAATTCTTGGCCAAGCGTTAACGATTTTGCTATTATTGACTGTTAATTAGTGTGAAGTCAACTTCCGTCAGAATAACCAATTGTCAGACTGATCAAAATCAAATCTGCTATATTTTCGCCGATTAAACGCAATATGTCTTTGATTATTCTTTAAAAATAAAGATATATTGTATCTGTCTAAATTTATGATTGAAGAATTGTTTCTTGTAAATGTACAGATATAGAATCATTGTACTATAATTTTTGGTTCGGCTAAACTGAGAAGAACCTACAATTGGTTATTGTAGTTAGGGAGTATGGAGTTTTGTATAATATAACGATAGCCAATCTATTGAAGCAATTTCAATTGATAACTTGCAATTCAGGATATAATCAAATTTTTCAACAATATAACATGATGTTATATTATTGATTCGCTAGCACAAGCTTCTCTGAATGGATAGCCGAGGAAAATCGAGAGAGAATGGAATATTTTACCTATTTCATAAACATATACTATGGCATATCACAAGGTTCTCGTTTTACTTTCCGCTGTATAAATTTAGTATTTAAATGGTTAATTTGAAAATGTATTCATTAAATTCGCTGTTTAATGTTACCTAAAGTTTGGCAAAAACTTTTTGAACAATCGTTATTGTTAGGAGTTTCTATAATACGCTTTAATACAATTTGCTCCGTAATTTTGAATTTTAACTAAATTACGTATATGGTATATATTGTAATGAGTAATGTAAAATTAAATTTCTCATGGATAAAAATTTAGATAAAATATCAAAATGTGCGAGATCTTATTTAACTTATTTTGCAAAGAAAAATTAAATGAAAATTACACTGTTTTCAATGGTTCAAATGTTTACCGTACTTATTCTTGCCTTGACGCAGGCTCCTAATTCAGATCCAAATATTTTCTTTCCTCAAATCTCAAATCTAATGTTCCAAATTTTGATGTGGCCGGATCCAAATAGAGTTAATAAGTAGCATTTAACATTAATGGTGGAATATGTATTTGAAATTTCTGACGTAATTAAATACTTAAGCAAAAATGTCGTCCTGGTAAGGAATCGAACCTGACAGTTCCCGCTTGCCGGACGAGTGTCAGGCGTAAAACCTTATCGGGACAAGAGGACAAAGGATTTCAGATCTTCATAATTTATGGACGGAAGCGAAAATATATACGTTCATATTTCCTTGGAATCTTTTAATTTATCGAAGAATTGTTTTTCTAATATTCTTTCTGGTTCTAATATCTTCTGCTTTCTGGTTCTAATATCCACAAAAAATGCGTTTTATGTGTATGAAGCTGTTTTATATTAAAATTTTAAAGTCCCAATGGTCACCATGCTTACCATTGTACTTTAGTAACTGCATATGAGTAGTAGTCACGGATATGCGATGCAATTGACGAATATTGAAAAGAAAACATATTTTTTATTTTATGTTATTTACAGTATTTATTGCATCTCTTGTTTCTAGATTCTGAGCTAAATATTGTATAGTACGTAAAATGCTCCATCTTTTGGTGAAAGTGTCCTTTAGACGCCGTAACGAAAATGAAGTAAATTAAAGGAAAAAGTAAATGAGATTTTGAACAAGCAAGAAACTAGATTTTGCAATCTAGTATCTAAACTACTAAGCTAAACGAACAATAAATTTCAGCAAGTAAGAACAGAACTAGTGAGAAGTGTTGCGAAAGAAACAAAAAATAATATACTAAAGCAATAAACAAACGTAAACTATTTTGTAGTAAAATAGAAAAAAAGATTATATTAACAATTGCATACAGACAAACAAATAACTTACGACAATAAATCTTAGATCGTCCGCACTTTAATGATAACTGCCGGAGAAGATGCCGGTTTAATACGAAATGTGAAATATGTATTGGCTTCTCAAGTATAATTAACTTTTCTATTAAAACTAAGTCATGTAGAGAAGCAAGAATTGTACCTATCCACATGAAAAGGAATGAGCTTCTCAAAAGTATAGGTCGGTGTCGATTTTGTATAAGTTTTCAAACATTCTGTATATTCAGTAATCGTAACGTAGCCTTCTTATCAGTATAGTTTTCTCTCGGATAGATCCATGTCCACCAACGGTCTTACAATTATACATTTCGGATTGGTGTAACAATTAGAACGAAATTATAATTAATACAGATCTCTTTAGCACTCTTTAGATCTCTTGCACAATTAACTATGAAGTTTTGCTTCAGAAAGCTGGTGCCCGCGGAATGAGTAAGTTCATTGTTTTTGGAAACCATTCTTTAGATAGAACACAATTCTTGATTTGAAGAATTTACCTCAATATCTGGAGCTATGCAGGGATCCAACTTGGGTCCTTTGTAATTTATAGCATAGATGAAGGTTCTATTGGATATTTTGGCAGGTTCATTACTCGCGTATACAGGGAACATAAAAATTTACAACATTATTAATTTTACTGCCAATATCATTGAGTAATAATGATATTGCCTCTTGAGTGAGAGAAAATACTCAATTTTAAATGAATCTAATGTGCCGAACACGAATACCAAAAAATAGCAGAGAACTTCCCTGGGAATAAGAACGCTGAGAACTACCGGGGACTGATTGAGGACATGGGTTTGCTTCTTGAATTCAGCTGCTATATGCTATATGTCCTTAAAAATTTGAATGTCTTCCCTAATTACCCCGGCCAAGTCAGCGATGAGTAGGGCGAACATCTTCATCAAGGCATTGTCAAGATGGAGAAACGATATAAGAATAAATGGTCCACCTCAATGTTGCCTGATTATTGTTGGGCGGCCATCAGAGATACTGCCCAGTGAGTATTTTATTCTCATAAGCATTTTTGCTCAATTTTGTTGCCTAGTGTATTCGACTAATTCACTGAAACTGAGCAAGTAGCTGTTTCGTGGTCCTTAAAAATTAAGCAACGAGTGCTTAGGACAGTTGAAAAAAGTTCATTACGGACATCACCTAAGCGGCAAAGAAGTACTTATTTATTCGAATGGATATGTTACAATTTTTATCTCAATATTACATTCCATCATTCTTACAACAGAAATACGATAAGATTCCCGTTTCACGTACGGCACGGCCGCTTTCTTTAAATGCAGCAGCTATTTTCGCAGAACCAACGTCATTATTGTGCGAAAGTGTTTTTTTTGTTCTGCCTTTGGCGTCGGGTCGTTAGATTCCCGTACTTCTCCCTCCTTCATTGTCATGCTCTCCTCGTCGACTGCGCTTTTCCTAACGCAAGAGGAACACATGATGATGCGACACGTATGCGCGTAAATTTAAATGTAAAAGTAGCGCTCCTTGCGAAAATACGTTTCTCGGATATGTGATTTCCGAACATAAATGTTACCTAGCTAAATATATTTTTCTGTGGACGCTATTTCGAATGCTTTGTTTTAAGTGCGCACCTGTCATTTTAAATTTTTATGTGCTTATTTTGTTGGACAGGTATTCGGTTGGGGTTTATGAGGAAATGTAAATTCTTACAGTGGCAACCTGTAGAGAGAAAAACGAAGTGTACTACAAAACCTTAACTATTTTATTTTTTGTGAGCGTTGATTGTTATTTTCTTGTAGTAAGTAAAGTTCGCAAAACCGGTGCCAGAGCATAGGCGGCGGATGGTATGTAATACCATGCACCATATGAATGAAACCATTTACTCTAGTAGGGATAGACGGCACCAATTAAAATGTTTTCGATATACCTTGGGTGCCTTGTAAACTTGTTCAGGTTTAGGGTTTAATAATTCTTAACTTCCTATTGCACCAGTAAAGAACAGTTATAGAGTTATATACACAAAGGGATACCAGATAATCCAGCACATTTTCTTTCAACAAAGGTCGACCACCACGATAGTGCCACCTAGTACTCCAATGGCCGAATTTGGTGCGTTTAAAATTGACATAAATTTATTTTTTGTTAGAATTTCACACTCCTGCAATCTAATACTCTGTTACTTCCCATCAAATCAATTAGAAAATGATACTCATAAGATAACACAGTGCTTATATGAGTCTAATTTGTGATAAAACGAGAAGATTTAGATGACAAGCTAGTGAAATATGCTGCACGTTCAAAGCATTAAAAGACAGACTGGCGTGGGGTCGTGGAATATAATATACCTACCGCAACACATAAGTTTAATTGATTAATCCGGGACTGCTGTTTCGAGGATCCACATTTTTAACCGAAGGTCGAATGATGTGAGAAAAACTCTAGAATTAGAAAGAAATAAAAGCAAAAAGTGGGCGGTTGAGAGGTTCAAGAACTGCAGGCCGAACGCTCAACCCCTTTGGCTATTGTGCCTTCGTTCAAATCGAACGTATACGTACTACTAAGGCTACCTTTGCCTAATCATTTAATTCTAAATTTGGAATAAAATCGAATCATCGAATACGATGATATCCGTGTCGTAGCGTAGGGAAAACGCAATCGCATCTACCGGAAAGCCGTTTTTTGTCGTGATAGAGCGAAAAGATTCGTATTTCTCGAGGTGATTTTTACATTTTGCCTAGATTTCGGCCGACGGGACCCACGTACTCGGTATGATTTCCTCATTATCACATCGAATTACCGAACAGTCGCTTGTTCAGCGTTCTTTCTATAGTGATTAATCGCGTACATAGATCTGGCCGGCGATTCACGGAGGTAGCACCCCCGAAAGCTTGTTTTGTCGCTCTTGGATCCACGTTTCTACCGCCCACCTTTCTAATCGAGGACGTAGCTAGATTACGTGAAGTTGTCGATCAAGTATTATTATCTAAGTCTTCTCATTGGTACTTGTTTGGCAAGCATACTTTGCAGTGTGCATCTGTAAGGCAAGTGTTAACTATGTAATTAACAGTTATATGCAAACTAGAAACAATCGCATAGTTAGGGACCTATTTAATCAACAGGGCGCGGTTTTACTTACTGATCAAAAAACTTCTGTATCACCGCAAATCCCTACCGCACAGTGGTTATTGCTTCAATACAATTGGTGTTGTTACATCGTATAAGAGTAAAAAAGGAACAACATTTTAATTACTTGGAGAAGGGTTATTATATAAGCGGCCAGAAAAATACCAAAATATCCCTATCTTCCTCTAATACAATCCAATCGAAAACTCTTTTGCCAGCACAATTTTTTTATCTCTACAAACTTAAATCAGAGGAAAAACCTGATGTTATACAACAACATGAAAAATAATTTATTCGTTTGCAGCAAACTTATCCGCCACATTGATAAAACCGTTGCCGCACACCTTCTTTTCTTCCCCGTCTTCGGATGAGATGTGTCGGTATACGCTAAGTAACCACAGACAGATTGTTTGGACGGATGTCTTAAATTTAGATTAAATTTCTCATTTCTTTCACTTAAGGCTCCCAAATAATACTTCCTCCTCGTTTTTTAATTAAAAAGGAATCTCGTTCATTCTTTTAAAACCAGCGACAAGACCACGACTTAGTTCTTCTTTTTCTTTACCGAAAAGCAATGGGTGCATTGATGATTGAAATAGATTAGCATACATTTAATCTTCGCTACCAATGCGAGAATATTTACAAAAATATTAAGATTAATATCTTAGATGAAGATATATTTTCATGAAAATTTAAAATTACCGCGACATAATTCAAACTTTGTGTAGTTTGGTGTGCGTAACTGGCTAAAATATTGTGATAATTAGTTTCTGTGGTTCACTCTTATCGTCTGTAGCTTACTTTTGGAAATCACTGGCCTAAATTTATGAGCTCTTGTGTGAAAATTTAATTATGACCTTACCAAAGTTAAGCATCACGGCACTGCATTCTACTTGAAAAATGCTGCATGTTTCATATAAAGGTTTTTTTTATAGCTCTTTTAGTAAATGATATAATGTGACCAATACAAATAGGTCAACTTTCAAAAATCGATGATTGTATATCGAAACCAAATGAAGTTAGTGAAGATTTCTTTACAACGCGAGTAACATCAAAAAAAGAAGACGAGACGCCTATGTTACTTTTTTCTATTTTTTCCAGAATTTAATTGTGTTCTTCTTGCTGCGTCACAATTTCTTTATAAAAAGATATAAACTTTGGTAAAGGTAGGCCATTTAATGTATATTGATTTTTAGTGGAAATTACTTTTTGGTCGATCCAGTTCTTGTCCTCGTGCTCGTTATAGAACCTATCAAAGTAGGCAAAACACTTTTTAGGCCAACCACTCGATTGCAAGTCGGTGTCCTGGGATGTTAATTTCCTTCTATTCTAGTTTACCATTCTAATTGAGATATATTTGCGTATTAAGCACCTACTAGTATTATCATGTCATAACAAACCCATCAAAACTGATGTTCGGCTATCGAAATGCGCAACTAATCAATGCTAAATATGAATTTACGCTGCCGAAAAATACTACCGAACACATCAAAATTTTAATTTATTATTGGCCGGGCTACCATTCAGTTTCCGAATGCAATAGCGAAAACCGATTTTATCTGCTGATGGGAAAGTAATTCGTCCGTGATTTATAACACATTGCTTTATTACACCGCATCACGCGGTACTATTTACATTATTATCATTACGCATTATTGAGGAATTTGTATAGCCTGATATTTGGCGAAAAATGCTCGTTATGAGATGAATAATAGCCCTCGGTCCGTTCCGTTGCTCTTGTTTTTTTTTTTTCGAAAATACTAGATGGTGATAAATTCGTGTCGTTCTCGAAATAAGCGCCGCAAAAACTAAGCGCCGACCGACTATGATTAAAAAAGGGTTGGAAGATAATAATTTTCTTTGACGGCGTAAAAAAATGAGGTCACAAATAAGAACCGAGTAAAACTGGTGGTAAGGGACGCCGTGGTGGTAGTGTTTTACTTGGAAACGAATGTCCTTGACGTTTTATCTTCCTTAACCAGACGTATACCGGTCGCCCTGTAAGATGTATTATGAATTAAGTAAATGGCACATTTGGGCATCTTCGAGCAACAAGCTTTTAGGGCATCCGGGAAAGCTCTATTTCACCGGCTTGACGCGAACGGCAATAAATCAAATTCATTGCCTCCCTTCTACGGCCATATATATGTCGGCAGATATACCTACGCAAGCTTTAAACGCATTACAAAATGGAAAACTTATCAAGTACGATTTCATAGTACATTTGCGCGGGTGAAACCTTTTGAGAAGATGTGTTTAATATGAGACTGCAATATTTAAACGCTGAACGATGTATGATGTGTTATATTAAGTAATTTTGGATTTTTCGTTTTTTCATTACATCGAATCTACGAAATTTTTAATTTTACCGAGTAAATTATGGTGGAAATAGGGGGTAATCTTCCTTCTTTATGAATTAGCGTGACTGTCTAGCGATTTTATGACAACGTTCGGTGTAATCATTACTTGACTTGGCACAGCATGTTCTCGATCAGTTCCTTGTAGGTTTTCGGTCTTCTGATTTCCAAGAAAGTTCTCTGCCACTTGACAAAACGCATCCCAAATCTATATCTTCTAACTTTGAAGAAATTTCTCAAAGTTGGCATATCTGAAGCCTTCTTTAATCTGAGACCCCACAAAAACGCCCTCTTTAATTTTGATTTCACTGAGCTGAAGGAATTTTCCATACAGGTACTTGAATGCTGGTCCATTCTTATCCATGACTTTTACAAAGTTCTTGATAAAGCCTAGTTTGATATGCAAAGGCGGAATGATGAACGTGAGTATCCCTGCAACGAGAGCCAACTAACTTTTTTCAAAGTAATATTCTTGCCCGGCACTTAACGTGATATTGTTGACAAAAGAGTATTGATATTTGAGTTGCTGTTGCAGACTTCTTTGGTTTCCATGCTAGGATTACTGATGGCATTGGGTGTTGTAGCCATAAATGCACATGGCTTTCTCCTGGTGTGCTAGTCTTCTTTTTCCAGAATAGATGCGTTATCCCATATTATCCTATGGCCTTCTTTCCAAGCGTATTGTGCGATGTTTCTGCCAATTACTTCGGTGGGTGGCGCGACTTCACTAAGTCGGGTAGAATCAATAGAGAAATTCGGAGAGGTAAATGTACTTGCGTAAAATGATGAGTTTGATAAGAAGCTCTGAAGACGGTAGAAGAAGGTCTGCCGGAATGTCAGATTCACTAATGCAATAGACGAGGGAAGTAGCGCCAATAGCAATTCAAATACGTTAAATTCATTCAGACTTCGGTATTTTCACTTAAAAAGCAATTTTATCGTTGTTCAGCTTTAACAAATTAAACCAACAACAAAAATCAATAGAAACTGAATTCCTTAAATAATAGGATTTCTTATGTTCTTGACCTTTCCTCCAAGTTATACACTGCACTATACAACACTTCTGGTTGAATTGCAGCACTGTTCGCAAAGACAGATCCTACCTTATCGTCAAATCTGCCTCCTTCAAATCAAACAGTCGTTGCAGTTTACAAGGATACATTTTTAAGATTTTGCGTAAAATTTCCCAAACCGTGTTATACGCTATTTGCCGTCGCTTTGATATTACATTAACGTTACTAGCGGATTAGTGTTGGCTATGTTTTGATTTTCCCGAAGAACTTTTGCAAGTTGGACATCACTAAACTCAGGAGGTCAATTACAGACAGGTTCGTTTCAAATCCAATCTCTACGAAATCTTCATAAAGCAACAGTGTAATCTTTACCGCATTCGTATAAAGCTTATTCTTCTTCTTATCCATTTCTTTAAGCTCAACTCCTTTCAATTTACGTTACGAACAGTTTTATTTTGAGGATAAGTCACTGCTTGCAACTATTTCAATTCCCTAAAACTGTAGAAGAACTGCATTGAATCATCCATTAACAAAATCCTCTACCGAAATGCAAGATTAATATTTCCACTGCTTAGCGTATCTGCACTGGAAACTAAGCAAGAATCGATCGATCAACAAAAATCGTTCGTTAACAAAGCGCTTCCAAGAATATTGTTCCTTTCGCGGTACTGCACATGCCACAAGCATTGCTTTGGAGTGTAAAAGAACAGTTAATGCTGAATGATATACAGCGATTTTTTTGCCAAAAATCATCGATGAGATCAGGAAAATATCATCATGACAATCATTCCTTACACAGCACGTCAAACTGTTTATCGAAGAAGAACGTTATTGAATTAATGTCTCACCGCCCGTATTTAGCCAATTTATAGCCTAAAGGCTTCCCTTTGATTCCGAATGTCAAACAAAAGATACTAGACGATGATTTTTATCAAGCTAATATTTTGAAAAATAATGAACCAAAAAGCTTAAAAGACAGCGCTGGTATATGTCGAATTCTAATTACTTTGTCAAGCCGTTGATTCATCCTGTGTATTCTAGTTATTCGTAGTTCTTACAAAGTATCAATTCTTGTCTGCTAACGTCATTTTTAAACACTTACCTGCGTCATAATAATCGACCTGTGTTGTAGGCTAATACGAAACATTATTTCATGTTACTTTCTGCTTCAAATTGTGGTTACTAAAATTTCAGTAAAGAAGGGAAAATCGTGTGACCTTGCATTTCACAGTGAATTAAAGAGATGAAAATATTTCTGAATTTTATCATGTAAATATGTTAATCCTCTGGAATGACCTCTGAGATATGTGGATGAAATTTTATGATTTAAAACAGCGTTACGTGTCTGTGATTAAATACGAAACGCATAAAATGTAACATACGAGTTGCGTGCTTTAGTGAAACTAGCCCAATTCCCGTAACGTTTTTTATGTCGTTATAAAACTTGTTTCTCGCTCGAACCTCTACGATATGGAACACGTAGCGTGGAATGCGGAAAATGTGCCTTTCTGTTAATTTTGTTTCTATTAGTTAAGCTGGTAAGAGTGAGCAAGAGCGTAAAATATTTTAATTCAAAAGGAACAAATCCGATCAGTTCGAAATTTTCATTATGTTCATTAGCCGTGACCGTATTATCTCCTTAACGTATATAAAACGAAAACGTAGCTTCAACGTAATTATTAAACGCCGGTAAATGGTCCCAAATTTAATTCAAAAATATACAGATGCTTTTCCTCCGACAACTAAACCGTTTCCCCGAAAACATCTCCTCCGGCGTCGTAGAAGAAACGATTTCCTTCACCTACCATCATCTGCCCCGATTTCGGGGCCTTTAGTACGTGATTCTATTAGCTTATGTGATATGGATTCGGAACGCCGAATACGTTCCTTCGACAAAATTCTTTAAAAAAGGGTCTTCTCCTTCGATCCCCTTTTATACGTGGTACAAGTGCAGACACGAATGGAACTTTAAAGCTCGAAGGGTATCTCACTTATTTATCATTTCTCTTCCCATCCCCCCCTGCGATTGTGATGCGTAATCAAAGGGGAAATGTTTTCACTTCCTCCCAAAAAGGAAATTTCCAGAAAATTCCGTATTGCAGGTATTATTAAATGTGGCTGTAACGTACGTCATAGTTAGATCGTAAGTATCTAAAAAACCAATATTAATGTTCTAACTAAAGCTCAGGAATCTATTGGTATCGAAACTCAATCAATGATAAAAACGCAACAGAAAAAATGCCAAGAAACAATATCTAAAATAATGCTGTTAGCACAGCTACTTATGGTGCTGGTGGAATCACTCATGGCAAAAGGGAATGTGAGGAGAGAAAACGCTAACTAGCAGACATGTTTCTGCCTAAGCGAAGTCATCAGCGCTGTCTCAAGCGTATCTCTACCTCACATGTATGTTTACTTCAAATACAAGTTTGATTTATTTAAAAGAACGCGGGGTTTTGTCTTACGTGACGCTCGACTCACTTATTATCGGTGATAGAGGGTAAGTTCAAGTATGACAAAGAAAGTATTGTACGTAGACGAAATAGAAAAAAGGTAATTTTCTCCAGTCAATGTTTCGTCAACTTTCTTGTTTCTTATCAGCGCCATATTGGATTTTGACACCGTCGGAAGGAGCTTTTTTTTTTTAATTTCAGCCACTTGTTACTCAAAATCTTCAATATTATGTTTCAATAGACGAAGAATACATTCTAAGTATTTCAATTATCGAAAATAAGTACTTGTTATTCATCGAACCGAAATTTTAATAATAATAATTCAATGTTATATCGGTTGACTTCGTGCACTCATTTCAGAAAACAGATTACTTACAATTCTACGGCACCGGTCGACAAGCAAATAATGCAGCGTTAGCCTAAAAAGATATAACTCTGGCTACAAGACATATGTCACGTGCGAAAGGTTAGATTCCCTTTGATCCCATGTCAGTGACATCACCTGATACGTTTCTTTCGCTTAACGCCTTGCCGCTTTCTTCCACTTTCAAATTTCATTTCTTACTAGAAGCTAATTCCGTCCTGACATTTCCGCAAATACTTCGCTGCTGAATGTTCAAACATGAAGTGAAAGGTAAGAAAAAGAATGGTGGTTCTCGGATCGTTTTTGTTTTCTATTGAAATAGCCTAAATATGCAGTCTCGGTTAGATGTTCTGGATCTAAAAGTAGTTAAAACGACTAAGCTTGTCACTGAATACAATGAAAGAGGAATTGTATGTCTAACTTTTCGTTTTTTTTTCACTTTTTCATTTTGTTTAAGACGTGTTACATGAAACAAAATACAGTTGCGCCGGTAATTTGCTAACTTTGCTTTGTAAAATTGATTTGTTCATGAAAGATCTTATTCATTATATGCTATTAAAAGGTTTGTAAAGGGAAAATCATATTGTTGTTTCGAAAATCAAGTTCGCAGGAGCATTTAACACCTTTGGATATACATTCAGCATGTTCAGCATTTCACATGTTCAGCGGTTAAAATATAACAGCGTAACATTCTAGACGATGCGTTGAGTTACGAATGACTATTCTTCGCTGCACGATGGTAGTCTGAGAAGTTTCCAGCCTAACACAGAAACAAGTTTTTTGCCAAATTCTGTGTTACCTTCAGAATAAATCTATACACTTTTTACACAGCGTCTCTTTAATCGATCGAAATTATCTTGTTTCGCAAAATAGACGTTGACGAATGCGATGACTTCCTCATACCATGAAAACTTCTGTCCTCCGAGCAAAGCTTTGACCCTGGGAAATAGAAAAGTTGCTGGAGGCCAGGTCTGGTGAATAGAATGGGTGGCCTATCAATTCGAGGCCCAATTCGTGAATTTTTGCCGTGGCGATCATTGAAATTTTTTTTTTCAAATGCAACCGTTTTTCTACAATTTCTGCCTTCAGCTTGTCAAATAGTCAGGTAATGATGCCTCCGTTATTATTTTTCTTTTTTCAAGATAGTCGATTAACACATTATCGTAAAACACAGTCGCCATCACTTCCCTGGGCGATGGAGTAGTCTTTACCTTTATCAGAGACGTCGTACTCTTCGTAGTCCACAGTTTCGACTGTGCATTGGCTTCGGAAGTGAACTAGTGTATCCAAATTTCTTTTTGGACATGTCCACGGCCTCTGTTATCCTACGTAACCTCAATTCATCTAGCAACAATTGCAGAACTTTCTCGATGCGATTTTTGATCAATGCGAACGTCCATCATCGACTAAGATTTGAGCAGGTTAATTTATCTGCTCAAAATTTCGCTGTGGCAAGTGATGACACAGAGTCGTCGGGAAAGAACGTCCATCAAATGTAAGAATTTAATGACGGCTTGATATTTTAAAGAGACATTAACATCGACTGACACAAACGACTGTTAATCAACAAATGAGCGTCTAACATGTTGAAATTTTCAGTTGTCATTCAACGCATGCGCGATTATATTACCAGAATATTTTTAACGAGCGACACCATCTTCACGTCGAGACCTGAAACTACCCTGGTAGTCTCTCTCGCTCTTGTAAGTACCATACTGGCAGAATTATTGACTTTTACTGATAAATACAGTTGGAAGAGGAACGTTTTCCAGTTTATTTTTATGTTATGATAGCACTGTCGATAGAACATAATACTATCGATAGTGCTCGTCACTAAACCTTACAATAGTTTTATTCTTTGTAGCTGTAGATAGATTGTAGTACTAACATCTAAGGTGGGCAGAAGATTTGGCCAAACAGAATCGCGTCTATCAGGTGGTTTGTTTGGCATTAAGGGCATGGAAGAAACTATTAACAAGAATCAAAACTTTGCTTAATTTCATTTCGAAGGCTACCAGAGTGTTCACAAATTTGCTGTTCGTATCATGATGTAGATTTAACATGTTCCTAAATAAAGAAAGTACCAAGGGATGCACTAGCATAATCATAAGAAGGTAAGCTTCACAATGCGTCGTCCCATTCACAATTTTTTGGGCGTGTATTTGTGGAGTATAATCGAAATCCGGATAATTGGAGCACCACTGCTATCCACCTTTTTCACATACATATTTTCCGAAAGTAAATTTTCCCAGTACTTTTTTATGCAAAATACTATTGACCGAAGAGAACCTTTTTGCCTTCTTGATACATTTATTATTAGGGTCTATTATCCGCCTCTTTTCTCGCTGATAGGGGTGTGGCAGTAAATTTTAAGTGGTGACAGAAAAAAATATTTAGTCACTACCTTGCTTTCGGCCGTCGCCATTTCTGTTAGCGCCTTTCCTCGAGATAAGTATGAATAGAGACTAGACGACAAAAAGACTTCCACCGGGAGTAAAATATGGACGCGTGCTATGCCGGGCACTCTCCGTATAACTCGATAATGTGAACTTAACCAACGATTCTCGTCTCGAGGTCGAAGTAGGCCATAACTCTCCGTTTACGAATCCAGGATGAGTCTCGCTGTTTGCAGATAAAATCTCCGTGAAATATGTCTTATTAAATTTGTATTTACCCTCACATTCATATAAATTTCGTGGGGTTTCCTCTAACCATTCGATAATCTTTCACACGCACGACCTTTTAACTCAACTATAAAGGCGCATATGCATGCGCCCGCAATTTTTCCAAGGAATAGGGTATTCTGAATTTAATATTTATTCTATGCCGCATAGATTTTGCTGGGAGATACTAATCTGCATCCTATAGCAGTATATCGTACGGATGGCGTCGTGTGTGAGAATAATATTCAAACCAAACATTCTTATCTTGCCACAAATATTGAAAACAAGCATCCATAATCTTTAATATTTACGAAACTAGAAATTATTTATAATGAATTTAAATTGACTGAAAGGATTGGATTAAAAGGGTGGTAATATATATTGTAATGTTAAAAACGACGAGGTTAGCTGTCATCAGCGCCGTAGTCACTTCTTTGCTAAGTTCACATTGTACACCTATCGGGTATGCGGGTCCATCTGTTAGTAGGAAGCCCGATCCCTAGGGAAATAATCCTGTTTTGAGCCGAATATATTTGGGGCATAAAAAATAATAAAGTTAATATTAAAATTAATAGAAGTCCAGCCAACGACAAGCGTGGGGAAGACGTATATTAACTACTTATATATATCATTCTCTATTTCGAAAGTTAACATTAGAAATTTCTACAGCAAGTTCTAGGGCATACGTTAGTGGTACAAAGGTTATAAATGTCAATTAAATGTCTTTCGGTTCGCATCATCTAAATTCTCAGCACAATTTAACGTTGTAGTGTTGCATGTGTTCAAATACTTCTTCTTAGAACACAGAATCCCGGAGGCAGTTGCGTTCTTGCGTCACACTGCAGCAAAATCGTTCGTTTCGGAATCCAATTCAATAATCGTATATTTTAAATTGTTAAGAATTATCATAGGTATCTATGAAAACAAAACCGTTGGCAAGGAAACTAACAATAATTAATTATTATTTGTAACTTTATCTCGATATATCATTCAGACATAATATATTGAGAAGTTGCTCCAATTTTTCCTAGTTTCGATCCACTATTTAAAGTTATTCAAAAGTGCATTTGAAGAATATCGTGTTTATGTAGAAGGAGGCTACAACATTTAAGGTTGGTGGTCATTTCATTTCTCGTTTTCCGAAACTATCCTCAAACAAAACTTTCATTTGCGAAAGAGGACGTCTAGGGACGTTCCCGGATTCACGACCCCCAACTTTAGTAAATTTTTGAGATTTGTAAAAATTTCGAAAATTTCTTTAAATTAATCTATCAAAAACATTACAATATACATGCATTAAACGTGGGCTTTGTTGAACTTTCTCCCATCAAATTTGTACGTTAACCTAATGGATCAGCAAACATGGGACAAATAGCGAACCAAAAAACTAGGAATATCATCATTCCTACATATGAACGAGTCGTTACACCTACACAATACTGACGGTAAGGAACAACTGTAAGCAGGTTTATTGAAATTAGTAAGTGGATTCCTCAAAAACAACATGACTTGACATTTTCTTAATTCTATATTTCTATTCAACTTATTTGGATTATGTCGAAATACTCGAAAAATTAGCAAAAAGGATTAAATTAAGCAGAAGCTCATTTTAACACGTCATCAGTGCACGTACCTCACGCAATATGCTTGACTGCAACATTTTATGCAGGTACTTGCGTTCAAAGTTTATGCAATTAAATAAAAACAGAGCCAATGCAAAGCATGTAACAGGCAATTATTTCCCAAAGTAGAATATGTAGGTAATACATGTAGCAGGCATTGGTTTATGAAATTGGTTAACTTTCCATTAAAATATAGAAGTTGGGACAGCGAACTATTACCAATTTAGTTTCGATAACTGACCCTTCATGTACATATATACAGTTTGCGAAGTTAGAAGCAAATGATTAGTTCTACATGAACAAAGTTTAGTTAGACAAATTTCAGGGTACGGTGATAATCGACGGGTAAGGTAGTGTTATTTAGAAAGTTGAATACATACGGTCGAATCTTATGCCCAAAATGTCGGTAGACATTAAAACTAGGTGAAACGAAAGGTTTATAAATTTTATTTCCTGTTGGCTATGAACAATATGCCCGGGGATATGCGGAGTAACGGTAGTAGCGGTTTAATTATTTAAATGAAACTTCAAAGTTTATTTTTAAGTTTCACCAATAAATTTATTGCCTGCTTCAGAAGTTATAAACGGTTACATGGTAAAAATATATTTTTTTGTTGATGAACATGTATTCTGTTAAAATTATCAATGTGAACTACATTTTTGTTGAAACTTTGATTCCAGTTTTCGATTAGATTTGATTCCCTAAAATAGAAAAGACGTTAGCAAGAACAAATAATATCGACAAGGTGCAAACTAAGCTTGCAGTCCTACACCTATGCAGATGGTCTTATGCAGTCTTATGTTAAGCCTGCAGAAACGAGTGCTTTACCAGTAGCGTACCATCAATATTAAAAATAATGTACATATGTATTTATTTACTATTTTAGTTTAGTTTTGTTGTTGATGTAGACTAACGCACAAATTCGCTGTAGTATTGTATCATTAGCAAGGTTTCCATTGACGCCTCAGTCATACTCCTACGGCGAGGTGAAAATACGTTGGTGTATTTGGAAAGTAAGCACTCTTCGTCTAATGATGAGAAATTCGAAGAATTTGAAGAAATTCGAGAATTTAAAAAGGTCGTTCGCATTACATTCGCACTCTTGGTTTTCACTTGACTCTTGTCTATACGCACTATAGTTTGATCGGGATTCTTATTTATAACCGCCCTTATTTTGTCGGTTGTTAACCTTCCTACATTATCTGTTAGATTTCCTAACGAGGCTTCGAGGTCATCTGCTACATTTAGCGCTTCATGTAATGAAAGCTTGGTGTTCTATAATTTGGAAATAGTATCTAAGAGAATTGAATAATTTTCGGAAATTTGCTCTATTTGAGTATGGATTTTGGTATCTGAAACCAGCCGCTGGCTTACTGACATTGCCTGGGTTCCTCGCGGATTTAAATCTAAGATACAAGGTTTAATAATGTGCAAGAAATTCTCATAATTAATATAAACCAGCTTTAGATCACGTTCCCCATCTCGTCAATATCGGGTGTGGCGACTGAGGAATGCCCGGACAAGCTTGTTTAAACTCACAAATGCGTTTTGGAGATTTATTAAAAACTTCTTTAGTAGAAACTATTAATTGATCCACTTTTGGATAACTGTTCCTAATAAATTCAGCTACAAGATGACATGCACGAAGCAAACAGGTTACATGAAGCAATTGAGGATGAAATTGTTTTAGTAACTTTCCAGCTTTAACCAACCACATTTGAACCCCCATCTGTAACCAACATTACAAGTTGGGTTAGCGATATATTGAACTTCCCAAAGTTATTACAGTTTCTACTGTCGTTTCCGCGTTTGTCTTCTGTAATTTTGCACTACGTAAAAGAAGAGGCACGGATGCCACATCGCTTTTTAAAGTGCGCAGTAACACATTTAAAACACAATTCTTTTTTGCATCCCTTGTTTCATCCACCGTCAGCCATATTTTTTAACTCTGTGTTGATTTGATCCGTAATCATGTTTTTCACCTGCGGTAAATTAAACTGTAATTGACTTCTTGTTAGCAATCTCCATTCCGGAATGTATTTCCCCCAAAACTATTGTCGCCGCCAATGAGTGCGCACTCGTTTCTGCAAGCTTAGTGCTAACAATCTGGCTCCTACCGGTGCTTCAAAAATGTTAAAAGGTCGTTTTCTGTTTTAAAGTTAAAATTAAGTTTAGAAAAGAAAGCAATGAATTGATCGCGGATGTTTTATTTAAATAACAAAGCCTGTACTAGCAAGAATTTCCTTGACAAAAATAACTATACAACGACTAAGAAGAATCACCACCGCATGTATGTGTAATCGCGAGCGCATGTATGTACATACGCGCTTCTCTGACAGTCATACGCAAAAAAATGTCAAGTGAAAGCTTATACAGGTACCGAAATCTGTACACGTATATCCTGTAATATGCCGAGAAGGCATATCGCTGTAAGCTCTAGGCTACAAAAAAAAAAGAAAATATTACATATATTCATTTTAGCAGCTGTCATAATTTCTACAAAAACACATATATTCTAGAACATAAAAGAGACGTTACGTTGTATATATTTATTTTTTACATCTACGTGTTCTACGTTTGGTGACTTTTTACGAAATATTATTAAAGCAAAGGAGATACAGAAGGCAATCTACAAGATTGAAGAAGACATAAAGCACGCTTTTATTTTAAAGAGGATTTACAATAAATTCTATTGTGTTGTGCTTGATATACATCTATGGTATACGGAGTGTCTCAACCTTTCTGGAACAGGGCATGTTGTGCAAAAAATAGTAGGAAGCTAAAATTTTCCTCTGACATAATATTATTATAATAATAAACGAATTTATTGGATGTAGATAACTGTGGACCTTATAGAGTATCTTTCAAAGCGATTTTCGCATATACAGGATGATCCATAAGTGGTGCGTACTTTGTTATTTTAAATGAGGTGAAGTAACGTGTAACACATTATAATACACTATGAAGGAAAAAAAATACGTTTCTGGTGTTTAAATTTGGCAAAGTTTGGGGTGCAACACTGAACACATTAATGCTGAATGAATGCAAGAATAATATTCTGTAGATCTGCACCTTACAGAATCTGCATATCTTGCAGATTCTGTTCTTTATTCGTACGTAAGATTGCGGTATATGTTTGCACGACAGCTTTTTGTTATAAAAAATACAAAATCCTATTACATTTTAAAATTACCTCGGAGATCAGTTGGCCACGACAAATTCACCTCTCACCTCAAGTTCTTTTTACACGTATATTTTCTGTTGATAACTGTTTGTAGGCGTACTAGAGGAACAGCAAGTCTTTATTTAAGCTGGGATATGATATTCCTTCTGCCATTTACCATTTACCATTTATAAAATATTTGTTCACCTAATCATTATAAATATACAAAGCAGTATTCAGTTCGCTATACAGCTCCAACTTCGGTAACAATAGCTGCCGCAGCGTACTAGATGGTAGTTTATACTAGCCTGGTAATAACCTATTTTCCAGATAACTCTGGTGCGAGACCTGGGCGATATTAAATCATCTCGCAATGGTCAGATTCGAATATGTTATTTTAGGGTTAGATAAGATAATAAGATAATCGGCTTTCGGAAGGAGTATGTCTTGTCTCGTCGTTCAACAAAACAACGAACGGTTTAATGTGATTACGAGAGGGGTAAAATATAACTCAAATCTACGTTATCTATGTATTCACGAATATATAGTTTGCCGTCCCTATTATGGAGATCCTTTTGTGAATACTCAGCACGTACTTCGTGAAAACTATGGTCCACTTAATAGCCGTTCTGTGCTTGTTATTCGTCGAATCGTTGAAAAAATTGATAGGAATTTTACTTTTCACTATGCGAAAACATCATCGAGATGTGAGAAGTGTAGATAATATTCTTGAAGGAGATAGTATTTATCGATTCCTCGTCGTGCTCAATAATTAGGGCTTTAGAAGAACGATAGCTTCCTGTATTTTACAAATAGACAAGATTTTGTTACCCCAAGAGCTGGAGCCATTGGACCATGGTAAGCACTGTGAATTTGCTGCCTGGGCTTTAGAGTAACTTCAAGCTGAATAATTTTGGTTAGTGGATGTGCCAACAGACAGAATTGTTGTTTGTGGTGTTAAAACAATCCACAAGAGGATTAATTAAATTTGTGTGGTGCGGAGGTTACCGGTACTTTTGTGTTGTTTACAATTTACGAGAGATTCACGAAAACTACTTGCAACCGTAAAAGGTCACTGTATGGTGTGATTTATGGCATGGTAACATTATCGGAACATATTTTTTCAAACCGAGGCAGGAGTTACAGAAACTGATCCTGCGTACGGAAATTTAGATGAGGAGATTTGATTATGAGGACATATGGTTCCAAGGAGACGGCGCTACATGCCACACTGTTAATGCCACTATTGATCTATTGCGAGAATTGCAAGAAAGGAGAAAGAACAATTTCAAGAAATGCAACTGTTAGTTAGCCTCCAAGAAGTTGTGATTTAACTCTGTTAGATTACGTTTTGTCATTTGAAATCTATGGTTTGCATGAACGAACCACGAACCCTCGCGTCACAATTGAGCATCGAACGCCGCATTGGAAGGATTTGGTTCTGGCATTGTTCAAACGGATTGGCTTTCACCATACTTGAGAGTGATAGATAAATATTTCCTTTCTGAAAGGTTTCCAGGTTGAAACCGAGTCATGCGTGCGTCAGTGTGCCAACGTTTTGCTTTCAATCGCACTGAGGTTCTTCTAAATTATAACTGATAGCTAAATTTGTTATACTGAATATATTTTTAGTTTTTCTATCCACTAAAGTTTACAGCGCCGTTACTGTGACTAGTGACTAACCAAAGCGGAAAAAAAACAACAAAAGCGCTCAGTTTATATACACAAGTTTATGCACAGTGAAGGTTAGGCGCTGCTCTAGAGCTCCGCTTCTTCCCCACTATTTAGAAGCGTGGTCGTAGTAGCAATCCCCAAGCTCGGAAAAGATTCTTTATATTTACAGAATTACTGCCTCATAAATCTCAATGCTTCGTCTGAGACGCTTTTGAACTCAGGAGGACAGTTCGGGATGTGCTCCTGGACATTTTCCGATCTATTGGCACGGTCTGGCACCGCAATATAATAAGAGCGAGCACTACTGGATATGATGCTGGAGTGAATGGACAAACGTTTTTCATGAATATTGCCCCTTAATTTATTCAATAAAGACGCATGATATGTGCTTTTGGCCGTTGTATTGCGCTCTTTAGAGTCAATGACTACAATGTCTTCATAATTGATCGAACGTTTTTCGCCTTTCTGAGACATGATTCATCGTTTCGCCGCCATTCCATGAATTCCTTTTTCGACAGAGGATCGTAAAGCAGAACCATTGTTTCATCTCATGTGACAATGGACTCCAAAATCGGTTTTTGGTCATCTCTACAAGTTTAAAAACGACCGCTCACATTCGACCAGACGTTGACATTGGAGAGCAAAAAAAGACGATACCCATGTTGCTTACTTAAATCAAAATGGTCATGGAGAACTCCACAAATACTTGTTTCAGAAATGTTTGCCATCACTGCTAATTTCTTCACCTTCAAACGGCAATCTTAATCTAATATTAATAATTCAATAATTGATTATTTAATTTATCTTGGCGTTGCCACCTCAATTACCCGACCAGATCGCCCGTCATCTTCCAGGGATTCTTACGCCAAACGGAAACATTTCGCCCACTTTTTTTACAGTGGAATATGTAGGGAATTAATCTTTTGTTAAATATGTAACCACCGCGCGGTACCCAATTTTCGTTACCGTCTGGCTGGCTACTAAAAACTACTGCTCTTCGAGCCATCGTAGGTCTCGCGTATGTATTACTATCACTCAACGGAGTTTCAACACTCTTTCACCTATAGTTGTTAGGACTCGTATACATTTAGTAACATCTCAAACTAGATTTTTAAATTAACAGCGAATTGTTCCTATTAATGTTCTCATCCGAAGAACTATTCATATTTGTTTAAATTAAAATCTCTTTCATTATATATTTTATGGTTCCAGAAATGAGGCGCTTTATTCGTTCCGATGTTCTCCGAACTTCATCTCTTTATTACATTCTGCATATCCTTTCAAATAAAACCTTATTAACTAGATGCGCTTTAATTAAGATTTTAGGGTTTTATTAACGTTTGCCCTCATAAGATATTTTCTGAAAATGAGACATTTCCCTCGAACGTTTTCCAGTAGTCTCAATGGCGTTGTAAATTTTAAGGTGTTGGAACATTGCAAGCCGCCTGACAAATTGCTCCTTCATCAAGTTTTGTCTGAAGACAATTGAAACTTTCCCGTGACTATTTATATATCGTTTTAACCGTTGAATGCTTACATCTCTCTTCTCTTTGCATTACTAAAACAAACATTCCGCTGCAGCTTGCTCCGAAAACCAACCGTTTCTCTTCCTTCATTAATGTAAGTTTTAATTAAAAACAAAGTCTAATCACGAATAAAACTTTTAACACAACCCTAATTATGCCATAATAAAGCGGTTCGAGTGCGCTGAGAGTTTGTACATCATATCATGTATGCTTGGAACCCGAGATAAGGTAACGATTGTAAATCGTGGAAGTTTTCTTACTTATTACCTCTGCAAATGTGATTTGAGATATGGATACGTTTATATTTGCTGCTGCGTACTTCGCTTTATTTCTGAAGGGTTAATGGTGAAGAAATCTGATATGACCCTTTTACAGTTTTTAAAAATAATTAAAAAATCCCTTCATTATACTTAACACAGTATAATTATTTCCGTTGCCTCCTTAAGGCAGTAAGTAAGAGGAAATGATCCTCAAAGTTAGAAGAGATTTGAATGTTCAGAAAATGAAAAAAAGGACGTATCGGTTGCTAAAATGGGGATTATTTCCATGTTTATACTTTAGAAACGAGAAGCTACTTCCTATCTAATTTATCCGCTGATGAAATGATTTAAAAACCCAAAGTTTATACTTCGGAAAGTTATAATTATTTGGTACTACGTATAGTGAACTCTGTGGCTTGTTTAATGATGTTCATTGACAAATAAAAATATTGACCAATTCGTAATTAAGCATGTTATGGATGATGGTAAAGTACCACATCAGGCGACGGTACTGCGAATTTCAATGTGTTTTAACGACAATCCTGGGACAGCAATCAAGAAAAGAAACAACACTGCTGTGCGTTAATTGATCGATGGAGGTCGACGTGTTATATACCGCGAGATTGAGACATCCTTGGCAGTTTGAAAGGCATCAATCCAACAAATTTCGCATGATGACTTGGTGTTGAGAAAGTTAGTTTTCCGTTGGCCTCCATATCTTTTAACCGAAGAGTAAAAGGCGGCTTGCGTTGATGGTAAGCCGGTTCATCAAAGGGATTTCTGCAGTATCGTGAGTGGCGATGAATCTTGGATTCACTTCTAAAAACCCGAGACCAAACGTCAATCCGCCGTGTTGGTGTTTCTAGATGAGGAGAAATGGTTCTCGAAGCGCGTCGAAGAAAATGGTGGCAACATTTGTCTCCATTTCAGGTCATGCTGTTACATCTCTTTTACAAGATCGAAGAATGGTTAATGGTGGGCGAAAAACCAACACAATGGCGAATCATCCTCTACGACGAACTGTATTAAATCAAGTTTTTAAGGGGCACCGCACAAATAAAAATCAAGAGTTATCTCTGATACTTTAACTCTTTCTGGGTATTCTGTGGCGTTCAACCGTTTCAGTCATTGAAGTCTGCGATGTTTAATCTTAAACATAGTTCATATTGTATTCTGAAACGATGAATTCGTAGTCCGCTCTGGAATACTCCCTCTTTTCCTCGAACTCTAAAATAGTTGTGATTATCGATGAAAGGTACTGCTAAGAACCTTTCATTTCATCTCAGCAGCAAGTTTTATCTGGGAGCCTTAAAAAAAAAACCTTTCTAGAAAAGGTTTCATTCTCACAACCGAACCGAACTCATTCAAAACTCCATAAATAATTTATTTTTGCCAAGGAAAAGCCTCTATTAACTGCTGTTCAGAAACGAAACCAATTGATTTGGGCAAAATCAAAAGCAAATTGGACTTTAGACGATTGGAAGACAGATACTTTCAATAACGAGTCTAAATTTGGTACTTATGCGACGGGCGAATAGAAATAAAAGAGAGGCTTTTCATAAAGATTATCTCAAAAGGACTTTCGAAAGGCCAAATAATGTGGAATTATGTATATCTGCCAGCGATTTTGGAGCTTATTGGAAGTGATCGAGGGAACTACAAAGCATCAAGAAATTTTGGTTGTGCAGTAGCGACAAATTGTAGGGAAAATGCGTTGATTTTATTTTCCAACAGGATGACCTCTCGTGTCATACCGCGCGTACAACTAGGCAATGGTTTGGCAAACAGAAGGTAAACGTTTCGTCTCGTTCCTCGAGCAGGCCGCATTTAAGTACCATCGAAAATGTATGACAGGAAAAGAAAAACTGTCCATGGAACAATCTTCATAGAACAATTGCTAACTTTAAGACAAATCTGGGACATATTAACTCGTGAATGTTGTAATTACTTACTATAGTTTAAAATACTTTTTTTTTGTCCGAAAATCAAGTGGTTATATTCGAAAACCTTTAAAATCGATAGATTGTCAGCTAGTTCAGCAAGTGCATAAAGTTCAAATTACATTGTTCAGTTTGAAGTCATGAAAACTTTCCCAATTAAATTTCTTAGTCCTGGAAGGTTTTTGTGTAGTAAACTGTGCATAGACGTATAAGAACTGCTGTATTTAAATGTTTTTAAAAATGAGAAAGAAAATTAGAAAATCGGCGTGAGGACAGTGAAAAAAGTCAGTAAATTGTTCTTCGATATCTTTACGAAAGTCAGCTCATATTTACCCAATTGGTGTCATTAAATTATATGTGAATGCCATTTAATTTGGAAAATACTCTTCTATTCTGTTCAGATTTAAAATTCTATGGATTGTCACACTTTCGAACTTTCATCGTTGCTAGAGTGTTATTGCTTATGTTATATGATCGCTTCACGTTCTCGCTTGAAGGCAATTATTATGTATGAAGTTTTTATTGAATGCGAGAGAGGAGTAAACCGTCAACTATAGCCGTTTGTAAAAT